>JABSTQ010009452.1:1200000-1541829 GCA_013358835.2 Ixodes persulcatus
GTGACATCATGGACTTTGCGCTCAGAATTTGAAATAAATCTTGCGCCGTCAATATTGTTCTAAAAAAATTTTTTTCACATAAAAGTAATTTTTTTGACATTTGTATCCCAACTAAACTGTTTAGAAAAAAATTAAAAAAAAAAATTCTTTTTAGGTTTTTTTTAAAGGGGTACTCCAACTGTTTTTTGAGGCTACCCAGATAAATCACATTTTCTGAATACCCGGACTTCAGTCTTCACTGTATGCATGCTTCACTGTATGCTTCACTGTATGCTATGCCGAAACCAGCATTCAAATTTCCATGCACTCTCCAGTTGTGTGACGTCACAAATGGCACAGATCTTCAGGTTGCGCAGGTAGTCTTAAACAGAGTACGTCGAGTGTTTCTTTTGTGCTTCTCAGTGAATCAACTTACAAGCATTCCTTTCCCACCATCAAAAGTCTTGTAATCAGTTGGGAATGTGGTTTGCTGCCCACTTTGTACCATTTCTGTCATCAACTTCAGTGTTGCCAGTAAGGGCTCTCGGTTTGAGAAACACAATGAGAATGAAATTCGAAAATTCAAAAACTTTGCTAAATCTTTTCTTTTCTTTTTTTTTTTTTTCACACAGTACTTGGGGACAGGCACAGCCGTGTCTATTGGCGTGTTAAGCCGATTTTGAGACAAATCGGCGACCATAAAAAAATTGCAGGAGTTCCCCTTTAAAGAGGCCCTGAGGAGATTTCTGAGATTGCCTAAATATGGCGATAACTCACTCTACTGGCTCTAAGCATCTTAGAAAATCCTATATTATGACAATATGCAACCGATTTCTCTATTAAAAAAGCAATCAAAGATTGCAACATATTGAGGTCATCACGTTCCGAAACCAGGTCCACCGTCAGCCAATTGCAAGCGAAGGATCCTTGCATCTACAAACCGATGGCCCCCCAGGGTGATATCTCGAATGCGCGCGGCTTGTTGCCCGGACAGCCTGCACACCCGGACTTTGACGAGGTTTTTTAGTCAGTTGTACTGTCATAGCCAACAAAGTCAATCGTGGACTCGCGGATGATGATAGATCGCAAAGCATGCTTGGAAGTCATCTGCGTCGCATGCGGAATCTGCGCAAGCAAGACTGATGATTCAGCCCAGCAAGAGTGCTCGATAGCATACTATACTTTGTTCATCCTTAAGCTGAGACTGCAGCCAATGCCACAAGCACGAGAGCTCAAGCTCTCTGCTTTGAAGCGTTCATTCGCAAAACGAGCGCTCGCTCTAGAAATGCATGTCTGAAAGCCAGGAGTGCGGGCTAGCGCGTTTGTACCTTTGGCTGCAGTCTCGGCTTAAAGGGACAATGAAGACGATTTTATTTAATTTTTTTAAATGGTATTTTTATGCTTCTTGGGAACATAGCATGCTGCCCAATTTTTTGTAGACATTTGTGACGCGTATTTTTGTGCTTACGAAAGAAGTAAAGAAACCGAAACTGAACAATCTCCATTCCCGTTTCTGGGCCCCCGAAAACGGAGGTGATGTCAAGTGTGAATAGTCATTATCGGTAGTATTTAGGAGATCGAGACTCTGGGTACCGCGGTGGGTTATAGCAGCGCGGTGGCGCGGTCGTTTCGCCGAATCTGTCAACATGGACGGCAATGCCGCTCTCGCGAGCGAGTTCGAGCTTCCGTTCAGTGACCGAACACCAACGGAACGGGAGTATGTGTGTGGCGGCCTCTGTTATCACCCGACGGAGACCGCCCAGACGGCAACGAGCGGCCCGCATGCCGAAGGACGGACGCGGGGAGATGCCGAGGGGAAAGCGGCAGCGATCCGGTTCCTCCGCGGACGTCCTCTTTTCGTCGTCAAAGAACACGAACAGCAACCCACACGTGAAAACTAGCGTCGCCCGAACGAATACTGGTCTTCAGTCGACCGTAGGACAGCCATCTACAGCTACCATTTTGCAGAATCCTTCGAGTACCGTGTTCTTTTTTTATTTTATTTTTTTTTGCCCACTGTTGCTCGTTGCCCGTTTCGCGTCCAGCGTAGCAAAGAAAAAAACAATTATACTGTTTTATTTACGGTTTAGTAATGATTTCCGGTCTGATTTATACTTTTCATGGTTATTCAAGCGTAAATTAGAACAGTATTCCTAAAAATCGCGAACCAAAACGTGACCGAGGGCACGTTTCTCGTTTCGACCAATCGCTGACGCGTCTTTTGTGACGTCGCGCTTCTTGGCCCCGCATCGGTCACGTGAGCTCCGCTTCTCCTGGCTTCTCCCGCAACTCTCAGGGCGTCGCCCCAGTCGATCCCGGTACGATTATTACCGCGACTGTTTAATTGATTTGCGCGGCACACAAGCGCCGGTTTCGGCTGAAATTTGGGCAACGTGGCCTGAGACGTTCCTGGAACCCAGATCAATCGCCAAAAAGATGTCTGAAATTGCCTTCATTGTCCCTTTAAGGGTGAATGGAGTATAGCAGACGGCTGGACACATCACTCGCGCAGAAGACAAAAATACAACGTAGTGCACTGTTTTTGGGACAATTATTGCAGCATTATGTTCTCTCTCCGTGAAAATCTAACATTTGTCTCGTACTCTTGTTTTCTCCTATCATCTACAAAAGCATACACACCTTGTAATAACTATGTTCGCAATCTCCCCAAAATGTTCCGTTTTCATTGGTCACATGTCGTCCTGGCTGGCGGAGCATGCTCCTCCCATCGCCTGAGATGACCTCGGTGCGTTGCAATCTTTGATTGCTTTTTTAGTAGGAAAATCAGCCATGCATGACCGTGATTTAGGAATTTCAAGGATGCTCAGAGCCTGCAGAGAGGGTTATCGCCATATTTGGACGATCCAAGAAACCTCCTTGGGGCCCATTTAAGTGTCCGCCCGTTGTAGAGTTAGACGTGATGGTTGTTGCGCAGAGACGTGTGGGAGTACGCTGGTTCCGCTGGTGTGCAAGTACGCTGAGCGGGCGAGGGGAGCTGAAGATGCCACGCTGCCAGCACTAGCGTCATTGCTTGGCCGACTTTGTCTGGGACTTTCGGGTAATTTCATTCTACACCCATGACACCACCGATAACACCCATGACACCGCCACGAGAGCCGTATATAGAGAGGGGTTGACCATTCATTGGGAAATATAGGAGGCAAATAAGGAGGCACCATTCGCCAGAAGCGGGCTGGGCGTGTTCCAAGGATTCTCCACAAATTCGAATGTGGCCAACCAGAAGCCGCAAATAATACTCTGGTGGTGATCGTGAGAAGCAAAATGAATAAGTACAATGGAGTAACTCTCGGTGACTGAAAATATGGTGCATGTGATGTTTATGCAAAATCATGGTAGAAGATGTATAAAGATATAGAAGATATAAAAAGCGTGCACGACTAGCAGAGAGATCAACATAATCTGTTTGTCAGGTGGCGAGGTTCGGGCATCTGCCGTACGAGCGGTCCGACACCGTCCAAACAAAACAGAGTTTGAGCAGCACATTCGTTTCTTAAATCTTTTTGCATGATCATATTCTAAACATCACGTGCGCCATATTTTCAACCATGAAGGGTTACTACATTTAACTCTTACGCACTTATTAAAACTTTTTCTCGCTGCCACCGCTAGGAGATTATTTTCGGCCTCTGGTTGGCCGAGAGAGCATGTTTAGCCCTCTATCTGCGTCTTATGCATGCCCTGGCTCTGCCCGTTTTTCCCATTGACCAAACTCTCCCTATATACGGCTCTGACCGCCACGACAGGTGTTGCTTTCCTGTAGTGCATCTGCATCATGGAGGAAACAAACTCAACGGCAAGAGCCGTCCTTCAATAAAAGTTTGGCAAAAGAAACACCGAAAATATTTGGAAATATTTTTTCTAATATTACAATTATTTCAGAATTTGATTCGTGTACACCACATCAGTAAACTTCTGAAAGCTTTGAATATTTGCATCTGTCAAGTAATTTGCAAGCTTACAAAGCATGTACTTCTTTTGCCAGGGACTCTGACCAAGGAGCAACACAGCTGGTTTTTGGATCTGTATCGCAGGCTGGCCACTTTGGGTTTGAACAGACAGAACTCGGTAAGGGCACTCCAACCTCTGGTTCAGGCTGGCATGATAAGTAGGCAGCACAGTGTTGTAAACCATTATCGAACAGAGCGTAAGGGCACAAGTGAGCTGGTGCATACTGAACATTTTGAAGCAACTCTGAAAGGAAATACGAAAGTTGACACCATGACAAGAGAAGGAGAATGTCTCAATGAGATGTTCTCCTTCTCTGCTCTTGGTGTCAACATTTGTATTTCCTCAGTCTTGGGTTGCTTCAAAATGTTCAGTATAGTCCATTATGTTTGATGGTCACTTGTCACCAACAGCAGTTTGCTGTTAAGGCCCGTTCACATACTTGCGACCTCTTAGAACCAGGTGCCTTGGAACCTCTTAATATCTCTTACGATAGGACACACTGGTGCCATCTATTGGGTAGCGGTGTAAACTTGGCGGTCTGTCATAATTTCTATTTCTCTCGCGCATCATCCTTTCTCTCTTGTCTCGAAAAACTTTTGTCAACGTTATAAAAGAGCCTTTCTTATAGGTATTACGCACATTTGATCTCGGAAATCCCGCAAAACCTTCGCTCTTGTGAAATGCAGTTCCAGGGTCACCGCATAGATGGCGCCAGAGTGCTAGTGTGTTCTCTCGTCCTAAGAAATTTTAAGAGGTTTCAACAGGTCTCGTCTCTCTCGGTCGCACTTGGTTGCAAGAGTGTGAACGGGCCTTTATTGACAGCTTTCATGTCTTGTACTGTACATTTATAAATGTTCTTAATGCTGTTGCCCCCCAGTCTTTTTGTTTACCGGTCATTCGGCAGCTCTATTCCATTTCGCCATGACAAACGCTGCAGGCCGCCCCAGCCAATTCAGTCCAAAAACATGCCACGTGACTTCCCTTAGTTCATAGTATTGTGTATGACTATCAGTCACATTGCCTAAGTTGGTAGTAACTTGCCTAAAAACTAAAATGTTTCGTAATGTTTCGCTAATCCCATTCTCAGATGAAATATGGTAGTGCGAGCATTATGCACTATAATCCGAAAGGTCAACTTTGCTGTTGTCTTAACGTTTGCAGTTTTTAGTGATTTCTAAAGTCTTGGGAGCGGGATGTACAAAACGAGACAATGCACTTGGGCCTCACCTCAGTATACCAAGTATAGTCAAACCCATTTATATCGAACTCGCAAAAAACCGTCTACCAGTTCGATATAGAGGGTAATTCTATATAAAAGGTTTGATGAATTTGACAACGAACAAGCACGCCACATTTAGAAAAGTTGTATATTCTCGAAGAAGCGTCTGTACGTCATGAGCGACGCTCACCGCGGCTATTCAGTGGCCGCTTCATCATTTTTCAAGGTCCCACCGGCTCACCCTCTCCCCGCTCCCTCCGTAAAAGAGGTTCTTTTTTTCTTCCGAACGGTCAACGCAACCGCCCAAAAGAAAAAAAAAAAAAATAATCTTTCCCTGCAAGCTGGCTCTCCCCCAACAGTTTTGTCAGCTGGGGGAAAGCCAGCTTGCAGAGCTAAACGGTGCTCTTGGCAGTTCAATCTATCGGGAGACGCTGCAATTGTTGTTCGATGTAACCGCATTTTTCGCTATGCATTTTTATTGCAGCTTCTAGTCCATTCACAAATAGTTTGATACAAGGATAGTTAAAATTAATCGGGTTCCATATAATCGGGTTTGACTGCATGCACCCCTGTCGGCAATAAGCACTTGCCCGCTAATTTTACAGCAATAGTTGTTATGGTCTCTTCCCATCACTGGAAACGATGTCCGCTGTTGTTGTAGTAGGGAGTAATGCATCCGCCGTCAGAATCGTTAAATGCTTGAAAAAGATTGCCCACCGCCGCATTGTTCTCGGGATTCGATCCTTGGTCCGCTGCGTGTGAGGCAGGCACGTAACCACAGAGCTACGCCACAACTTTAAAAATCTGCTTTATTGGCATTTGATAAACGGTGCATACGAGTCTCGCGTAGAGCCCGCTAGATGGCCACAGTTGCTGTGACCTCACGATAGAAAATCCTTTATCGTTCCCAATTCCAAATTTAATCGGAGTTAATGGTTGAAATTAAAAGCTTCGGCTAGGTGGCGTAAGCCGCCGCCCCGATAAAAAGGGTTCGGCCGTATCCATTCATCCCTCAGTCTGTCGTCGCATCATGCCACTTGTCCCGTCGTATTGCACCACCTGCGATGTCGCATCACTCCATCTGACCCAATGCCACCTGGAAGACAATGCCTGCGCCTTTCCCCCCAAACGTCATCACTAGTTTTTTGTATTTTGCCATGGTGGCAGGGACAAAAGGTGTATTAAAACACCTGACCCAGGTCCCGTACCCCATACAGGTTTCAGAGCGGCGCAGCTCTTACACACAGTATATATACAAATGAAACGCAAGAACATAACAAATGTAACAAGAAATATGTACATTTCTAATGCAATGAAATGTCTGGCAGCATTTCTACACAATATTTTATACATGCTCGAAAATACAATCCCTTATTCTTTTTTTTAAATGTATCTGCAGATCTTGATTTCGTTGCTATATTGGGAACTTGTGGATGCATATTTAAAAGTAGTGTTAACTGCTGCTTCATTCAATGTTTGCTCACCATAATTAGTACCTATTTGGCTTCTATCGTATTCCGCACGTCTCAAGTCGTATTGGGTGTCCCTTAAGGGAAATTGAGTAACAATGGAATCCGTATTGTTTTTGAGAGAATTGAAGATTACTTTTACAAAGTTGAAAAATATTAACTGTTGGATAGTGAATAAATTTTATAATGAACAAGCATGCAATAGACCGAATTGATTTTTTTTTCTTTTAAGTACTACAAGTTTTTCAAGGTTGCTTTTTGATGTCGTTCCCCAAACCAATGAATAATAATGTAGGTGAGAGTGCACAAGTGCACAGAATAGTTGGCACTTAAGCCATGTTGGTAGTAAAAGTCTTGGTTTATGTAATATGCTGATTGATCAACGCAATGCCAATTAGCGCATATCAGCAACGCTGCCAGCTGGCTTTTCGCACTGTCTTGCAATGAGCGCAACGCTAGCACGCGGCGACGCCAACATATACGCGTGGGCCGCGGTGATTCTCATCGGTCTTTAACGTGTTTACCGCTTGGGGCGCGTCGGGGATCCATTCATAATGACGTCATCGAGAGACTTTGTCGTCAAGGCTTCACAGTGCGTGAACGCGACGCCGATGCCCAACGACTTTGCCGTGACATGTCGTAGCTATTGCCATGTCTGTACTGTGGATTCGCAAGGGACTGCTCAATTTTTAGACGTGAAAGTTAAGCGATGGACATATCGAGCACCACCCTCGACTTTTGAGCAGACCTGGCGAACAGAGGTGCTTTTCTCCATTGGCTGCTTCTCCGAACACACCGAAGGAAAGCAGCAAAGCTTACGCTGCATGTCCCAGTGCAAAGTAATGAAGCTTGCCCCGCGCACATGAGTGCAATGCAGTGAAGCTCGCTCTGTGTGTGCCGGCGCAAAGCGGCTAGGTTCGCCCTGCACACACCGGATCAAAGCAGTGAAGCTTTTTCTGCATGCGCCAGTGCAAAGCGGCAAAGCTTAAACAAAGCTAGTTGGTAGTTGAGCATTATTGGAGTGAAAAAGAAAAAAGCACTGCAAAAGACGGAAGACAAGTTGAAGCAGAACACGCATGCAGTGCTGACTGTCAACTGAAAATTTTATTTCTGCACGATACAGCAAGTGTACATGATACGATATAAGATAGAAACAAAAACACGCCACCCGATAACATACCCCCATCATGCCCATACATGCCTACACAAACTTGCCGGACTTTTAATAAATTCCACCTCGTCACCTGCCAGGGCTACCGACGAGGCGCCGACACACATGCCCACTTCATAGCTGCTTTGTTTGTGTGTCGGCATCGGTAGCCCTGGTGGGGTGACAAGGTGGGATTTATTAAGAAGTCCGGCAAGTGTGTGTAGGCATGTGTCTGCATGATGGGGGTTGGTATGTTATCGGGTGTTTGTTTTTGTTTCTATCTTCTCCACTACCATGTTTACTTGCTGTATCGTGCAGAGATAAAATTTTCAGTTGTCTGTCAGTGCTGTGTGTGTGTACAGTCACCGACTGTTTTTTCGGACTTGCAGGGACCGTAAAAACGCTTGAATAATAGAGCAGTCAGAAAAATCGGCAGATTAAAAACTTGCCTTTAAAAACTTGCCTTTATTACAACTAAGCGGGCTTAAAATACCCATCAATAGTACCTTGCTTCAGGTTACGCCTCCACTTGCTTTTGGCCGCTTTCTATTAGCTTGAGAATCGCAGCCCTTTTTCGTAGCGTTATGGTCGAGTACTTTCCATGCTTCTTAGCGACACTTTGCGGCGGCGGAAGAACAGATGGGGCCATGACGTCCAAGCCAGCGTAGTCCTAAAACTATTCACCGAGACGAGATATGAGAGGCACGAGTCCACAACTGCAGAATGGCGAATGAACAAAGCGAAACGGTAACTTATGATGATGATAATGACGCGCAGCTAGAGAAAAAAAAAAGGCCGTAGCATGGCGTCAGCTAGCAGTAGGACTTAGCAGTACTCAAGTAGTGCTGCCAAACCAAGCCAATCCATGGGCAGCCAACATAGAATCTAAAGTGGCGGCTTCTCGGTAGTGTTTCCCGCTGATCGCTCGCGACGATTCTGTCTGAAAAATTTAACTTTCGGACTTCAAACTGTCCGAAGCACTGGTCGTGAATTCCACTATTTCCTTTTTTAGGTTCCTCTTTTAGGCCCAAAAAATCTGTCGGCAACTGTGACCGTATTTACTCGCACAATAAACACACTTTTTTTCCGGAAAAATTGACACATATTTGGGGAGAAGGGGGGGGGGGGGGGGGGGTTCATTACACGGGGTAAAATTTTTGAATTTACACACTTTGTGAAAATGTCATATTAGGTGCCATTATGACATGGCAGGGTACTGTGGCACGTCTCCAGTGGTGGAGGCGCACCCACGGCTGGTCGGGGGCGTGCCACAATAACCATGCTTTATAAATTGCAAACCTTTTTAGGGTGCTTTCGGGGTGCTTTTTGCCGAAGGAAAAGCGCCCTAGAAACTCACTCAGCACGCAAAGCAACACGGCCGTTCTTAGGCTATATATATTGCTAGTATCGGGCGGGCACGCTCAGGTATATCCGCAACTATGCATATAAGAACTCGTACGAAGTCTCACCCCCGACCACCAAAGCCCACTTGTGTGGATCAAGTTTCGTTCACGGAGACAAGAACTCGTACGAAGTCCAAGCGCGGACCCCCGAAGCCTGCTCGCACGGATCAAGTTCCGTTCACGGAGAGGCTACCAGACACTCTCAGCCTACAGCGCAGCGTGCACCTAGCTGTGCTGTTCTGTTACGGATTAAGTAAACACATTTACCCGGAGTATGTAAAATTAGGCCTAACCACTTTCACGATTTCTCTGTCCGAAAGCGGACCACAGACGACGGCTTGTTTGTTGACATCAATGCATCGGGTAGGCGAAGAATATCCGGGGCTCGGCAATTCCTAGACCAAAAGCTTCGTCAGGTGTGCGTGACACTCGGTTTCACGGTTTATCACTTCCGTAACTACAGGGTGATTCAAGGAGAGGCCAGGCTCTTTAAATTGACCGCAAAATTCGGTTTCTTAACCTATCACGCTACGACTTTGTGCAGCGTTGCCTACAGATGGTGCATTTATTTTGTAAAATTTGCAAAGAGCGAACTTACCTGAGGAAAAAGTAAAGAAAAAAAAGGCTTAGCTTCTATGGAAACGCAGCGACGCCACCGGTCTTCAAACAACACGGCGCCTTTTCGCAAGGGAGACGAGATGGCGCAACAAACGCCGCCAACGAACGAGCATATGGCGCCGAGAGCCGGCGTCTTTAGCAGACAATCTTTTCGACTCAAAAGCGGCACGCGTTCCGCAGGCGGCGACAGTCGCAGAAACAAAAACAGGCGCGGTAACAACAAGGAACTGCAGTTCCTTGTCTGCTGTTGACGCTGGCTCTCGGCGTCGTATGCCCGTTCGTTGGCGGCAGTTGGCGTCGCGACCGATTGCGCCATCTCTTGTCTCCCGTGCGAAACAGCGCAGTGTTTTTTGAAGGCCGGTGGCTTCGCTGCATTTCCATAGGAGCTAAGCCTTTTTCTTTCTTTACTTTTTCCTCAGGTAAGTTCGCTCTTTGCAAATTTTACAAAAAAAAATGCACCATCTGTGGGCAACGCTGCACAAAATCATAGCGCGATAAGTTAAGAAACCGAATTTTGCGGTCGATTTAAAGAGCCTGGCCTCTCCTTGAATCACCCAGTAGGTGCTTAGGGCCACCGGGCCACTACGAGAGCGGCTTGGCTTGGCTTGAATTGCTAAATTGGATGCAATTCGAGACTCGCAGATCCGAAAATTTGAGGTGCATTGATTGCGGGAGGGAAAAAAAAAATCAAAATATTGATGCCCGTTGTGGGGGGTGCGTTTATTAAGCGAGTCCGTTTATTCTGCGAGTAAATACGGTACTTCTTCAACTTGTCTTCTGTCTTCTGGGATGTCTTTGTTTTTGTTTGTTTTTTTCTTTTTACTTCAGTAACGGCGAGGCTTATTTTGCGCATACCGGTGCAAAGGTATGAGGTCTC
This sequence comes from Ixodes persulcatus, assembly GCA_013358835.2. Classification (NCBI taxonomy): domain Eukaryota; kingdom Metazoa; phylum Arthropoda; class Arachnida; order Ixodida; family Ixodidae; genus Ixodes; species Ixodes persulcatus. The sequence continues at coordinate 1,210,685 of JABSTQ010009452.1, forward strand.
TTCTACCTAATGTCCCTTTTACATGTTTTCTCTCGAACGTAGCTAGCGCCCATCCCCCAATCTTTTAGTGTGGGCACCTGCTCCATATTTTAAGGTAGTTTGTCTTTCTCCTTCATTTGTCTCACGTTTAGCCTCGATTTGTACACAGGTTGACGCCGAGGACTTGGAGCCAGTCCCAGAATCTTCACAGTTTGGGGCTGCGCAATGCCGCCACGCCTGCGCCCACAACTTTCCCGTGAGGATCTAGGCGCCACACTGAGCTTCTTTGCCCAGTGAATGCGAGCCTAACCTGCCTGTTTTGTTTTAGGCAATGGTGCTTTACGTAGGCGTTCAGGACTTCGAATCACAGTTGCTCGACTCCCTGGAGACTCTGTGCTCCGACCCCGAGCCGGCTGTGCGAGCAACCATGGCTGCCGGAATGCACCAGGTGTGAACATACATGCTTTCACTCCGCATGTAGCAACCCGCTCCAAACGCACTTCTTGGAAAATATTAAGAACCATGTCAGGAGCAAGCCTATAAAGATACTTCCTTATACAGCACGCTCCTTTTTAATTGAAACTGTACCTTTTTTCTTTAAAGAAATGACTTCTATTGTTATTGCGATCCGAATAATAAAAGCGTTAAATAAAAGGTCAAACACGTTTTAGTTAACTAGTCAACTGATCATTGCGGTTTCCCTCATTTAATTTCCGTTGAGCCTAACGAGCACACAGTGAAGACGATCACCCCCTTTTTTTTAAATAGGTTGAAATTCAAAGCAAGCACTGGGCTTTCTGCCTCATTATGCTGGTTTCTCCACACAATGTATCAGCACTGCAGGAAAGCCGACTTGTCCTCAACTTGTTTGACGCCCCCCCAAAATCCAGCCGACCCTATAATATACACATTCATTTTGACCTCCTTTCCCTCCCCTCCACACCCCAAGTCATGGACATCCAGCCACCTCAACCCCCCACCCCCCGAAAAAAACTTCCTGGGTGCACCACTGGTGGCACGTGGAACCCCCAAATTTGACTTTCGAATGTTGAAGAGCCCTCTTCAGCGGGTTTGGTCCAAGTCTATCCTATGTGCAGGTGATTTCCCAACTTGAGGGGCATGGGGGCTGGCCCGGGCTGCTCCTGGGTCAACTGGTGTCGCTGCTGTGGGACGCGAGCCTGAACGTGCTCCAGGCCCTGGTGCCCAACCTTGAGGCCTGCCTGGGTGCGCTGGCGACCTCGCGCGGGCGCTGTCTTTGCCGGGGATGGTGCTGCACCGCCTGCGGTTCGGTGAGTCTCTTAGCGACTCCGGCGAAATACACGGCACCTAGCAGCTATAATAGAAAGCTATAGCGGCAGGTTCTCCTGACTGTCTAGAGACGAAGTTATGAAAGTAGGTTTGAAAACACTTTATGAAAATCGCCAATTTTAGACCGACCTCTCTTAAAGCATCGACTGCTTCATAACGGAAGCCCCACTCCCATAGATTTGCCCATCCTTTTGTCCGCACAACCTCCATTGCATATGATGTCATGTGACATCACGGTGTCACGTGACCTTGTAGTATCACATGACAAGTTTACACCGTGGCATTGCATCACAATATCATGCGACATTGTGTCACATGACCCGCGACGTCGGGTAATCACATTGCAGTGCCGCATGGCAGAGTGTCGCATGACATAACAGTACGGGTTATCGCCACTTGACATCCCACGACACCAGGTCACACGATGTCGTGTTAGTGATGCCATTGTATCGCGTGACATCATGACGTCACGTGACCATGTGACGCAACATAGCGGCATACTTGAGCAGGCACACGAGCCTGCACAGACCACTCTGATTCCAAGCTTGTAATTTTGAGCAAATCATCCGCAAACACAGCCGGACCCATTGGCCGTGTTGGTGCTACTCCTCAGGAACAACAGCTGGTTTCTCTGCTGGACGCCTTGGAAGGCTGCGAGACTGCCCTGGGGGCGGGGCCTCGCTGGCGGTTGCACGCGTCTGTGCTGGGCGCCCTCTCCGCACTTTGCTACCCTTCCCTGCCTCGGCAGCTTCACTCCCGGTTGGGATCCATGCTGCTCTCTCGCTCGCGGACCGCAGTGAGTTCTCGTTTTATTTCGGAGCCGCGTGAGGGCTGGTCCTTGTAGACGAGAAGTAGTCGTCGTGGGTATGCGACATCTGACGGCACGACACTTGTACTTTTGTGACATCATTTGTTGCCACTTGGGGACCACTTCCGATGCACGGCAGCGTAGTCATGGGGCACAAAAACAAGAACCGAATATTTTGTTTTTGTCCAGAGGTAACTGTGGTTCAGACGTATGTATCGGTTGCATTCACAGTAACCGAAATGATGGGGACACATGGACAACTGTTGGCGCTCTTTGGCCTTAGCAGCCCTTGCGCCAAAAAAACCCAATCCAAACCCAAACCAAACATGGACAACTGTAACTCACAACTGCTTCACGGAGCTATTCCTTGCATTGCGCACCACTTTTCACGAGGCAAAAGCTTGTGCAGGCGACTTCATCGTTACTGGCTATTCAGTCGCCCAGAATGCAACCTACACAGCCGTCTCTTTCTTTTGTTCAAGATAGTATTTTATTTTGCATCTACAAATGAGCAAATAGAAGCAATTTTCAGAATCCCGAAGGTTACAGAGCTACTGTTGCAGAGTTCAGACCGTGCTAAAGGGGAATAAATGTGCGATCTACGGTGATGGCGTGTTGCTCCGAGACAAATTGTTACTGCTGACCACGGTGTAAGATGTACACATGTGTGGACAGTGCATGCATCGCAGCTGGCAGATTAAGTCCTCTCCTTGCCTCGGTTGCAAGCATCCGGTAGCACACCAGATGTCTCTTCAATAATTGGCTAGTGGTGGCCTGTCGCAGGCTGTTTCCCAGACCCCTCTATGAAAGACTTGCTTGTTTTTAAAGTTGATTTTCTGGGTGCGCCAAGTCATGTAGAACTTGGCACTTGCGCTACTCGTGTTACTTAGACACAGCTTCATCATTGGCCATTATTTTGTGCCTCAACGGCATCAAAAGCAGTTTTATGAATGCATTGAAGCAGAGAGGTCTCTGGCGTGCTGTTCAAGCCGTAGTTTATTGGGTCGGAGCAGACACACTGAGGGGAAGGCACATGCGCAAAAGTGCCATAACAATGATACTTTTTTTTTTCCTCAATTGTGTTATCTGGCCAGTGGAGACACTGTCGGAACAGGCTACTGGAACGCACGCCAATAGGTCTTTATCTGGTCAATCGCGTCGCATAATTCACTGTGCTGTGTGTCCACACCTAAAGAGTATCTCACACTGTGCTCCTTACCAGGGTGCCCTGCCCTGCCGGCTGGCGGCCTCACGGAGCCTCCTGGTGTGTTTGCGCCACTCTCCCTGCGAAGCGGACCGGAGACATTTGCTCCAAGGCATCCTGCAAGGTATGTCTCCAGTCCTCTTCTAACTTAGTATAACAGAAAGAAAGGAGAGGTTAGGTTGCCGACTGCCCAGAAGAGCTTTTTGGCAGGGGTCCTTCTTCAACCTTTTTTAGTTTGCGACCTTCTAGAGAAGCAGTTCTTACAAAGAGCATAGATATTTGGATGCCTCAGACAAATAGTGTTTAGTGACACAGTGTACCCTAGTTTGCATGGATTTAGATTTTGCACTTTTACAAATTGACTGTTCCTACAACTTCTATACTATGTTCCACAACAATGTATTTACATTTTTATTTTTACGGCGGAGCCTCTAAGGGCTAGTTTCCCCAGGATCATGTCCCCCGCAAAGAAATGAAGACACTGAACTCTGGACACCTACCGCCATCTATGAGCGACGGCGGCAAGCCACGTATCTGGTTGCCGCCGCCGCTTATAGATGGCGGTAGCCTTTACACTCTGGCTTGCGGACTTGCGGCCGGCCATTACTTTCCATTGTACAGCTCCGCTGGTCTTCCTTCTTCACCAGAGTGGAAAGGCTCAAAGTTTTTTTATTTACCTGGCCGTTTTATCAAAAAGTAGAAAGCTCATTTCGCTTCATTACAGTCATTGTTGGCCCAGATTAAACCACGTCCAGCAAAACTGTTTCACCAACCCTCGTAACAAGCACCGCCCAAAGTCCGTACAGCACATTGACAGCTGAATAGCTGCAGGGACACAGCAATTCTCGAGCATCTTATCATCTCTCCAGTAGCCAATAGGATTGCAACGTTAGTTGATAAGAATGCCAAAGAGCAAATGGCGAAGCAAGAAGCGTAAGTGTAGCCAATCCCTGGATCTCTGTCGCTGACTCGAGACCTTTCCAAAAAAAAAAGGCTTCTGGCCGGTTCTATTTTCAGCGTTTGTGCTCATGGCACGTAATTTGCTCACTTCGGGAAGCGACAAACTTGCGCGTGCTGGGATGTGGAAATTGCGCACTGGGCTGTGGATGTGTAAACATTGGAATGGTGTATAGGTCCCTGGATATGCATGCAGTGGCTGGTGGGTTGCTGCAAGAGCCGGGCTCACATTCTTGCAGAGCTGGGCTCTGGTCGAAGCTGTCGCAGCCGAATGCAGTTTGTGCGCCTGTGCGGTCAAGCGGTGCAGGTCCTGCCCGAGGCGCTGTTCAAGAACCACTTCTTGGAAGCCTTGCTCAAGCTCTCTGGTGAGCTGTGGCCTTCTTTGACCGCATGGTAGCTGGCAACCTGAGTCTATGCTAGCATGTTCAGAGTACGCTTGGTAGTGTATCTTTCTCCTTTGTTTTGGCAGTACAGTCGAACCCTGCTACAACGAAATTGACGGTGCACGAGAAAAAATTCGCTGTAGCGAAAATTTTGTTGTTGTGAAATTCACAAAAAAATGGCATACCTGAACTGGTAGAGTACAAAAATCTGTACAAACCATGTGTACATAACCTTGCCGAGCTCTTCGTGCCCCGACGGTGTCAGTTTTTTTCGCTTGGCCGATGTCCCCGATGCAAGAGCCTTTCGATTGAACCTTTCGACTTTAGGATCGTCGACAAAGAACTCGGAGAAATTCCCAAGTTTTCCGCGATGACAGCTTTCTTCTGTCCACTTGCAACTTCGGCCAGGGTCCGAGCTTTATCTTCTATTGATAAAAACTTCCGCGTTTTGCTTGGCGGTGGCATGTTTAAAAAGCCCACGTACTGTACTGAGAAAAGGACAACCGCCAAAACAAAAAAGACGACTGAGCTTCGGCTTTGGATAGTCTGCAGCAGAGGAATATCAAGCCAAGAGCTAGGGTGCAACCAACATTGGTGCAACAGCGAAGGAAGGCCGGAAAGGCCAGCCTCATCGCCGTCGCCATCGAGTAATGGCAACCTGCACGCCCGGGACGCCCGGTCAGGGCTTAAAGTCTGGGGGGTCTCAGGGGGTCTCGGACCCCCCATTTATTTTAAAGGATGGTCTGAGACCCTCCTCCACTGCCCCAGCATTAGGGAAATATAAATATATATTTCAGTAAATAGCCTTGTTTTCAGAGATGTAACATTTAATTGGGGGTAATCAATTTGAGGGTTGCAGGTGCAGAGTGGGTAGAGTCAGCAGTGGGGTTTATTTTATGTGCATCTTGTACATCTCGTCAGACCCTCCCCCCCCCCCCCCCCCCCCCCCAACCTCCTTGTAGGGACCCCCCTCAGCTTGCGGGAGACTTTAAGCACTGCGCCCGGTCAACGTTGCGCTCAGGTTCCGGTCATTAGTGGCCGTTTCTGGTGGTTCAACACACGATTTAAACTTTATAGTAGACATATTTCATGTGCCAAAATGCACTAAAGTGCTTAAAAGTTTGTTTTTCGTAAGGAAAATTAAACTTTCAAACTTCAAATTGTTCTGTAAAATTTCGTTCAAGCGGAAGGGCACAAGAAACAGTGTACGCTGTGGTGAGAATTTTTATGCACCGTTGACGGGGAACCGAAAAATATTCATTGAACCGGAAATTTCGTTCATTGAAGCAGTGTTCGACTGTATTACATCACGAAGAGTTAGTGGATCGGTTTGGGAGCCTGGGTATCATTTATGCATTTACAATGTCTCGCATTTATTGAGCTCGCAAGGCTAAAGATTGCAGCTGTCTATAGGAGGTTATCTGAGATAAAGCAAGGAGGTTGCGGCAATTGGACAACTACCCTGCAGTCATGTTCTTTGTTTCTAATAGTAGTCGAGTTTGGGACTGTTGTTTTCGTTGTTATGTGCATGTAGCTAATTTACGGAAAATAAGAGTTTAAATTTAATCTTAAATTTTCACTTTAAAGCATAGATTTTGAAGGGCCAAATGTACCTTTTCGTGGGCTTGGTGTCATTGCAGTCATTGACAGTGAGAGAAATTGGTAGCACGGCAGAGAGCGACAAATGTAGGAGTTAATAGCACACATTGCTGTACTCACAAACCTTACATTCAATTCGAGACCTACAGGGACGAGTGCAAGGGCGAGAACAATCTGCATATACGACATGCAAGGGTGCATCGAGCTTCACAACTATACACCAGCACACACGTGCGTGCGTCAAGCTTCACTGCTGTGCACCGCCGCGTTGGGAGAAGCGGCCAACACGGATGAGCATCTTGGCTAGCTAGGTGGGCTGAGAAGTATGGAATGGGTGCCTAATATGTCGTTTGCTCCTTTTTAAAATCTTTCAAAAGTAGCCGTTGGGCACTTATTGCATTGTGGGCGCATGCCCGGTATTTTACGGTACGGTCACTGAGAGCTTAAGAAACGCGTACGTTCCTGTTTCGTCTTTTGTTCTTGGGCATTCTTATCACCTCTATTTTGGTCCCACACGGAAAGACTGTGGCACACTTTATGAAGCAAATTGATTTATCCTAGACTTATCGATCTGTGGGCTCAAAATTGTCTGCATGCCTCCAACCTAGGATATTTTTCTCCAAGTATTCTTTTCGAGACTCAGTGCTGCTACGATTGGCACCCCGGCGGCCTCGCAACCTTGGTCACTGCTTTAAACTGACCTTAATTAACCTGCGTTTTTTATTCGAAACAAGCTTTTACAGCGGAGCTGTTAAGGGCTAGTTTCCCCAGGATCGTGTCCCCCGCAAAGAAATGTCGACACAAAACTCTGGTTGCCGTCGTCGTTCATTGATGGCGGTAGTTGTCCAGAGTGTTGTGTTTGCCGGTTGTCCGCTTGCCGCTGTCGCTCATAGATCGCGGCAACATTTCTTCGGAGGAAGAAGAGCGGGTACGGAATGAGCGGCGAAGTGCGCAGCAGCGCGAATGGTTTTGTAACCGTTGCGAGGCCGCTATCGCCTAAAGTTACACTGCGTCGAGCACTTCAGATTCCCTTGCGAAAGAAGAGCAGATTGCTTGCCTGGAAAGCCACCGCCGAGAACAGAACCTGCAGCTCCGCTGCTCTTCCTTCTTCACCAAAATGGAAAGGCTGAAAGTTTTTCTTAATTCATTTCATTACTAATTTTAGATATCGGTGTTCTCCATAAAGCACAAGGTTGAACGACATAGATGCACCTTCCCGGAACAACAAAGGAGCGAACCGATACGGAAGTTCCCTAAACAGAACTCTCCACGTGCCGTTAACAAGTGTTGTTACGAGACAAAACGTTGCTTTACACATAAAATAAAATCCGCAGCTAATTCAAGAGAGGTAGGGGGCAAATGGAAACCTGCATGGGAGTGCCCCCGTGTATATTCGGGCGTGGCACTCGAAGGGTTAAACCGGTTAAGCTCTCGGCGACTGTAGTGTGCCGGGGTTGGATGGGCACCCTAGCGTCGTGGAGAGCGTGCAGACGTGCGGTCGTTTCAGGGGACCCCGTGGCCAACGTGCGTCTGCTGGTGTGCGGCTGTCTGCCCGGCGTTAAGGGGCTGCTGCGGCTACCCGAGGACGGAGCCGCCCTTGCGAGCCTCGAGGCTGCCGTCACACGACGCCTGACGTCGGAAACGGACCGGGACGTGCTCGCCGCGCTGCAGCGCGTGAGTCCCGAGGCTGGTTCGCATGCTTGAAAACGCTTACAACCACGCACCTTAAAACCTTTTCAAATTTCTTGCCACGAGAGAAGATGCTGGCTCCATGAATCGACTAGTTGTGCAACACTCAGTTTGTGTGTATTCATATTTTCTTCGCACATAATTCTTTCTTTCGTGGCTAGATAAACTTTTGGAAATCTTATAAAGGAGTCAAAAATATACGAAAGAGTAAACAAAGAGGACGGACAGGACAAACATCAGACAAACGAAAGATGTTTGTCCTGTCCGTCCTCTTTGTTTACTCTTTCGTATATTTTTGAATCTATTACCAATGCGCTCAATCAAGTTTATTAATTCTGTGAGCTATGTGTTCGTCACGTCCAATATTGCCAAGCATTGGGCCTACCGACTCCGAGCACGCATCCTTCCTTCGAGCCGCCACGAAAGATGTTTGTCCTGTCCGTCCTCTTTGTTTACTCTTTCGTATATTTTTGAATCTATTACCAACGCGCTCAATCCAAGTTTATAAAGGAGCTTTTCTCGTAGATGGTATATGTACATTTGATCTCACAAATACCGCAAATTCTTCGCTCTAGTGAAATGCAGTTTCAGGGTTACCTCGCTGTTGGCACCGGCGTGCTAGTGTGTTGTCTCGTCCTTAGAGATCCAAACAGCTCGGTCCTAAGCAAATGTAAGTGCGGGAACAAACTTTCACCCCCAACCCCTTCCCCTCTCTAGGAGGGTACCTACGGCCACCCAATATTTTTTGAAGAGCGTTAGGGTCCTTTTGTAGTAAACTCTACCATACAGGATGTTTCCAAGCGCTATTCGGTCGTAAAAACATTTGTATTATGAAAATAATGAACAGAGTGAAATGAGACTTTTCACAAAGGTGTCTTTAGATAGTGTGTTTATCCTACACAAATTCTATGAGTCCAGGTTTCAGGGGAAAAAGTTAAGCCAAGAAAAAACCCTGTCCCTTCCCTATGCAGAGATAGGAAAACGACAAAAACCGTCTGGTTAATGCTGTTGCTTGCAGATAACACAACATAAAGCGAAAACGTGAAAGCTTTTTGAGGATAATATATATAAGGGGAAGAACACAGAACACGACTGTTCTTCCCATTATTGATATTATCCTTATTAGCACGCTCTCTATTCCAAGTACTTCTTTGAGGTGAACGCCCAAAAGCAGTTCCAGGGCGTATATGGTACTATCCTAGAGTAGCAGCGTAAACCGAACAGTTTATTCCATTTTCCAATTTCTGCATAGGAACAAACGGGGTATTTTTTGTTTTTTTCGGGCTTAAATTTGTTTTTCGAGACATACACTCATAAACAGGGGTGGAACGGCTGCGCCATTTGCGCCTTTTTGCGCCAGATGCATTTGTCTGCGCCATCCTGCGCCGTTTTGCGGAAACTGCGCCACAGCCAATACCTCGCGCTATTGTGCTCCCAATTGCACAACGTGCGCCAAAAAAATTATATTTTGTCTTGGTTTCGGTTATTATCGACTCAATTGGCAACAATGAGCGCATTTAGCTTGGTCGGTCTTGCAATTTTTTTGTTCCGTTTATTTCCCCTGTGTATCCCAAGCCGGGAGCGCGCGAAAAAAACTCGGTGGTCGGATTCCTAGCGCTAGATCACCTACGACTGGATTCTTATTCTTCAACCATAAATGGTTAAGCAAGTCAGCCGAGGTGAGGTTGAGTCGTTAAGCGTCAGATTGCCTGAGGCTCAGCGGCCCGGGTTCCGGAAGTCAGCCAGTTGAAAACACATTAGCAAAAGATTCCTTTTAGTGCTTCATCATTAGAAGTTGGAACCGCATTCCTGCAAGATAAATCGTGATTTGATTTAACTGAAACTTGGTCCGATCCGAAACCTTGCCGGCCAGCAGCTCTCACGCGAGCGGTAGATCTGCTCGGCGTACTTTAAATCTTGCTCCGGCTCATCGCTTCGAATACGATAACTTCGTTAATCGTAGTCTACTGCTTTGATAATGAGTTGTACAATAGGATAAACTCGAAATTTGTTGCCCTGTTCCTCCGCGCAACTGCACATTCGTTGCTTACGCACGTCACATAGTTCGCACATATAATTACTATGTCGAGCACGTGTGGGTTGTGCTATAAGCAGTGCTGGTTTGCATTTTAAGCAGCTGAAAGCCACTCAGAAAATATCATGGACACTATCTTCAGAAACATATGGTACTTGCTTTTCGGTTCTCACTAAGGCCACGTTTTTGCATCTGTTACACTGTTATCCCATCTACCTAGGTTCCTAACCACTCATATGCATCTGTGCTGCTAAGCACAATTGAAATTGCTCGTCTAAGACGCAAGCTGAAGTGCAATGAAAACTGATTTGAGCTGCGCCTAGCCTGCTCCAGAATGTAGTTTTAGCTGCTCCCAACCTGCTCCAAAACATCTGTTTCAGCTGCTCCCGTGGCTGCTCCCAAGTACATTTCATGCGTTCCACCCCTGATAAAGTTTGGGTACGATAAATGCACTACCTAAAAGACACCTTTGTGAAAAGTTTCAATGCACTCCGTTTATTGGTTCATTTGTAAAAAAATGTTTTCATGCCCCAATAGCGTTCAGAATGCATCCTGTATACAGTGAAACCCGTTTAGAATGAACCCACGTACAGCGAATTATTGTCAATATAGAATTCACGGAAAATTTAGATAAATGTGCATGTAAAAGTACTTTTAATAACGAACAACATATTGGCTATATCAAACTTTTTCCCCCCTGGGAAGGTTTCCAAAAACGCGCAAACAATCGTCTTCTAGCCTGTCCCTCCCCCCCCCCCCCCCCCAAAACAAAAAGTAGGAAAGAAAGAAAATTCTAAAAGCTCAAGCCGTGAACAAAAATAAGCAAAGAGGAGCAATTCAGAAGGGGAGAAAGCTAAAAAAAAAAAAACTGCATGCACGCACGCACGCACAAAAAAAAAAAAAAAAAACCTTTTGATCCCAAAGCGGTTGCCCACAAAGAGAAGCGGTTCAGAAGAGAAGCTAAGCTAAAAGAAAAAAAACTCTGCATGCGTGCAAAAAAAAAAAAAAATCTTTCCAGCGCTTTGTGACAAGTTGGAAGCAAAGAGATGAGAAAGAAAGAGAAGCTCTTTGCCTTACAACATGCATCGTGGAAGTTCGTTGTAAATGGTTTTTGCTATATCGAACTGATCGAAGCGTTTCCTACTGTTCTTCATAAATGGGTTTGACTGTATACACAAACTCATCTCTGTGACGTCACGGCGCGGTGGTGGCGCGTCGGTCGCACTTCCGGTCTGGGGCTGTGGGCAGAAGTCCCCATGCCAGACGTGTATTCCTGCGTTGTTTTGAAAGGAACCAGACAAAAACCTGCCTTCTCGTCCAAACGCCGCGACTGGGGCCGTACCAAAAGTGTCGAGAAAGATTTGAAGGTCAGTTTTCACGTGCTCGGATCGTCCGAGAATTTGGATATGTGCCGTGAAAAGGGAAAAGCAGATGCCGTCGGACAACGATTGCTTGGGCGAGAAGCACTTTGGGTTGAATTCACGGACACTTGTGGTGATCAGATTTATTTGTTTTGTTCCAACATGAACGCCAGAAAACCGTAAAGTTGTGCGGACCACCTGCGGACTACGTTCAGTGCGTCTTCAAGTTCAAACGGCCGCCTGATTGTCCGAACTGTCGTCTGCTCTTTCAAACGTTTTTGCTTGTCGTCTGCTCTCTTTGACGACGCCGGTCCGTAGACCAAATGTTGGCCCGGTACTTGCGATAAGAAGTAAGTGCAGGCCTCAAAAGACTTAAATTTGAAGGTTGGTAAGCAGGCTCGATGTAAACAGTAGATACAAAAAGATGTTGATCATTGTTCCCAGTGACCATTACCGACTTGTTATGCCTAATTCAGTTGGTCCGATTCAGCTTGCGATTGTCAGTATCGACGTCGACCATCTCAGCCACGCTTCACGCTTTTGCAGCCCGAGCGGCGTCGCGACTGAAAAGTCCGAGCGAAATCTCATCATGCGAATTAGGCTTTAGCGTACATTCTGCGGCGTCCACGCGGAATGAATCGCCACATGTCACATTTTTCACGCAAAGCTTTGCGGTGTAACGAGCCTCGGTAATTTCGCTGACGCCGCTCAAGATAGTCAGACATCGCCAGGAAGACGTAGAACCAACAATTTGAACGCGAAAAAGGGCAGGGGAACTCACACTGACGCCGACAACATTGCATTTCAATGGTGTGTTTATGGGCGACGGCGAGCTTGTTGCCCACACCCCCATCGCGCATGGGCGGCGCCGGTGGCGTCCGCTAGGGGCGCACCGGGCGCTCCGGTTTGTTTGTAAACATGAGTTGGTGTATAGGGTGTTTTCAATCCACAAGCTCGCTTTAAAATCGGCCTGAAAGATCGGCGCCTGCCGTTTTTTTCCCGAATCCTAAATTTTCATTGAAGGTGTACTTTAGTGGTAGATTTTACCTCTGGAGAGCAAACGTTGCATCTGGTCGAAAGCAGGTGACTACATTGTCTGCTTACTGCACCTATCGGGAGATCGCACCATGAGCACGATCCTGGCTAACTCAATCGTCAGCGGCGACATCTACCGTTGACCCTGGCATCTACATTGGTTTCATTTTGGGCAGAAAAACTGCTATGCCTCAATATTTTATAAGGAAAATAACAGGCGGATGCTGAAGGTTCGTCTTTTTAAAGTGGAACGCGATAGCTAAGCATATAAACCCCTGCTCGTTCCCAAGCTGCACAAGCGTGTCTGCAAAGCCTAGTCAATAGCGTGGATGGCTCGCAGCTGAAGGTTCATAGGTTTGAATCCCGCCTCTGCCTATAATTCTTCAAGTTTTTTCTTTAAGACAAATGAAATACTTTATAAAGGGAAATCATCACTTTCATTCCACTCATGACGTCACGTTTTACGCAAGCGTTGTGGGTTGTTTGAAATTCCCGCGCGGGGTTAGTGGCTGTGACGTCGTAACCCTATCGACCAATCGAGATTTTCCGAACACCGACGCCGGCTTTTGTGCGACACAAGCTCCTTAAAGCTTTCACTTTAATATGTATCTCTAAATACCTACATGCAGGTGCCAATTTCGATGTGATCCTGGGGATTGAGAACAACCTGTTATTAAATAAAGGACGAGAACCACCCAGATCCCAAATTAGTACAGTCGAACCCGGATATATCGAATTCAAAAGGGATTGTAATATAGTTTGATACACAAGGACGTTTAAATAGGGCAGGACCCGGCATGACGTCATGCCCAGCGACGCCGGAAGAACAACCCAATCCCAGACTGCCCCGCGCACCGACGCTCTCTCATCCAAACTAAATTCAACCATGCTCCCATCGTCTGCTCTCCGCTCGGTCGTTAGGCTTAGGCTACGTCTGCTCCGTGCCTGCGGTCTGCTAATTTGTACGGCTTTCTCAACCCGCGATGCCCTTCTCAGCGTTCGTGCCTACGATGACTGACTCGCGATCGCTTTCCAAAGCCGTGCTACGACGACTCGTTCGAGACGACGCTCCAGGCGCGGTCGCGCGGTGTCGAGAGCGTCCGCTACACGCCGACTTCCTAGTCCTACTGGTCAGGCAAGTGTTGGGCTCGAAATCTCACCTGTTCGACACCGATTCAGTCGGTGCGTCGTCTAGAGCGTCTCAACTCTAGTCACTTACTTTCTGCTGGGCAACCAGGCGTTCGTTTATAATAATCTCATCCAATTCCTTGATATATCAATAATTTGATATACAAAAATATGTATAATTAAGCTCGAGTTGAAATTTCCTGGCGTCTCTGTTAATACCGAAGGTCGCGACAAACGGGAGCTTTATAAATAGAGGATCCAAGAACCGCTAAAGACAGTAGAGCGTAGTTGGCGGAGACCACAAACACCGCCGCGCTTACGCGCGCACCTGGCCCGGACCTCTACACAGCATAAACGACAAAACACGAAAATTGTAAAAAAAATGAAGGAAAGACGGAAAAGCAACACAGCATAAAAAAAATCTCTCGATGCATAGAAAAAAGTTAAGCGAGCAACAAAAAAGAAAACTCGCTAAATTAAAACAGAAAAAAAAGGGCAAAGCAATAACGGCAAATGACAAAGGTAAACGAAGATAAGGTGTTCAAAGTGTGATTGCACAACCATTGTTGTGGATGCACTAAATTTGCCGAAGACTTTTTTTTTTTTTTGCTTATTTTATTTTGGGACTAGGGAGTCGCGCAGCATCAACAGTGTTCAAGGAAAGGGCGCAGGCTACCCTTCCGACAGCAGGCACTCCCTGCTCTCCCTACGCACGCGCCGTGCGTGCCCTTCCCTTTGCTTTTGCCATCCTCCACTTTTTTTTTTTTACAGTTACATTGTCTCTTTTTTTACGAGTGCTCTTTCGCTGCGTATCGTCCCGCGTGTATGCTGGCTTGGCGGTCTGCCCCCCGCGCAACGCAAGCGATGTGCTCGCCACCCGCGCAATCGGGCGCAATCCGATCGCGGAAAAAGCAACGTGCCGGCAGCAGGGTTTCGTTCGCTGTATTGAGTGTCCCCGCCATGGGAGTTGGATACAAAAAGACAACGCTCCTGTACTATTACATGTGATTTTCAAGGGGATGTTTGGACTATTTGATATAAACAATAATTCGAAATACTCGAGTGTGATATAACCAGGTTTGACTATAACCAGGCTCGACTATCGTATAAACTCGCGTAAGAGCTGCACTATTTCTTCCCGATTTGAGGGCAAATTTTCGAGGTGCGGCCCATATACGGATTAAAAGAAAATATCTGTATCCACATTCCTAAATGAACGTACATGAGCGCGCTCGGCTGCACTGGTCGGAAAAGCCTTCATTCCCGAATCCGGACTCAATTGTCAGTCGGATTTAATTAGTTTACATACTGCGCAATATGCTTATTTTTTTTTTTTTGCCGTACTTGATAGCATGCACGGCAACTTTTGGCTTGAATCCCGTATGACTGTTGAAGTGGTACTTGCCCATAGCTTTCAGATTGCGCGAAAAGGCAGACAAATCACGACGCTTTGACACGAATCGAAGAACAAAAGGAAACCTCCCCAGAGTGTACAGTGGCGTTGGGAAACCTGAGTGCACGCGCGAGCCGAGCCCGCTGAATCCCCATTCTTCGCGCTTGCCACGGAACCTGACATATCCTTTATCTTTTCTCAATGCCTTGCCGCAACATAAATGCATCCCGGCAGTGCGGCCAACCACGATCGAGGTTGACAGCCATTATGCCATACGGTGATACGGATGAGTGGAGAGCAAATATCAAAGATGCGGACACGTGCTGCTACGTGCTTGGGCGGTGGCTAGCGCCACCTAGCGATATATATTCATAGAAACATGGCATTAGAGTCGGCACGCCTCACAAACAAGGGGGTGCGGCGCATACGCGAATAATTTCTGTAATTTTTTTTTGCAATATTTTGTCCTAAATATGGGGGTGCGGCCCTTACACTCAATTATACGGTATATGGAAGTCAGGTTGTGGTGCATCATAGTACTAATAGTAATGTGATAGAATGGCAGGACATTGATTGTATGTGTGAGCTTAATTGAAAATACTAAGGAATTAATGTGTTTTATGATATAGTTTTAATATTGAACTAATGGTGAATTCCACTCGTCGTTTCGGCGCGCTCCGGGATTGGCTTTTTTGGAGCGCGCTTCTGCCACCAGTCGTCTGGGATCAACCCGGATGTCTTTTGCTCGTCGTTTTGGAGCAGCACCGACTCCGGACCTCGGTTCAAAGCGCCCAGATCTTGACCTGCCAATTTTCCTGGAGCCAAGCGAAAGCCGATCTCTGGGGGCACGTGACTTGCTGCCTCGCCGAGTATAACGGGAATGGCAGGCAACCGACACCGGCTCGGAGCATGCAGGCGCTTTCCGGAAATTTACGCCCAACGCGATGAGGAATGCCCGGAAGACAGTCGGCCACTCCTGGAGGCTTGTCGTCTTCGCTGGTGGAGTCTGAGGTGCTGTGCCTCCGCACGGATCGCATGCTTCATAGCGGATTTAGGCTAGTGGTCCAAAACGACCAGTGGAATTTGCCATAAGTAGTAGTATCAAGTCAATACAAAGCTTTCAGTGGGAGCTGAAAGGAATGTGGCTCTCAATTGCTTACAGTTACTTTAACTGCAGTAAATATAGGACAGGCTTACCAGACGACTGGCTACCATTAACAGCGGATTTGTTATGGCCATGTTATGTCAGCTAACCAGATGGGCAGCTTTGTTTGGGCTGCAGCAGTTCCTGCGATATCATATGTTTGTGCCTGGTTAAATCGAGTGATTCTAATTAACTTTGTGGTTACAATTCTGTTTTCTCTGTAGGCAATTGATGCCCTTGACCAGACAGAAGTGGCCAGTGGACCAGAAACTCTTCAAAGTGTGCCGTCTACACCCGTCAAGAACTCCGTGAGTTGTCCAACCTAGCGATGTCCTTCTGAAGTTGTTGTGCGATTGTAAGAACCTGAACATCTTGACTCCCATTTTATGTGGAATCACCTCTCTGTGAGTGACATTGAGTGAAATTTACCAGCAAACAATCTTATATTCTGTTTGATGGGGTTTAATTATATCAGCATGTTCCTTGTGAATAGGCTGTTCTAATCATTATGCAAGATTTGGGAATTTTTCAGGAAACCTAACTTTCAAACCGATCAGGTGTGCAACCTTTCAACTTGCTCTTGGTGAAATGAGAAGGTTGCAATAAAAATGTTCTTATAAAAAGTTATTGATTTTTTCTAAAACTCTATCACTGAATGGTGAATATTTGCCCAAAAATTGAGAATTGGTGAACTAATATTTTTTATTTATTTTCCAAGAACAGGCATCATTTTACAGCTATGATCAATCTGGTTGCGCATGGTAGACCGATGGGCCAGACAAAAAGTGGTTTCATTTCTGAGGCAACCTCCCTTGCACTGTGTAACGGACCTGTAAAAGCTGCTCTTAATAAAGTACCCTAATTTACAGTTACCGTAAAATCCTGTAAAGACTCCTACCCATTTTGAAGAAATAAATGGTAAAAAAATATCAGGCTGGGTGACCTTGGGAATGAGACAGCAAAAGTTTATCAAAAACAATGGATAATCACTTGCAGAGGCACAGATTCGCGTTGCACCTTGCGATAAGCACGCAGGAACTCGCGAATTCCCGTGTCATGGGAACTGATACCGCAGATCATGAACGCAGCATATTTGATTTTTACAGTGTAATAAGCTCCCTACAAACTAAAGTTTCACGGGAAATGATGCCGCAGACCTTGGACGCAGCAGATATGCATTTCACAGTGCAATAAATACACAGGAACTTGCTACAAACTCGCATGTCACAGGGAACCGATGTCGCAGATCGCGGACGCAACAGATTCGCGTTCCATGGTGTGATAAGCATCCAGGAACCCTCTACGAACTCTCATGTCACGGTAACCCATACCGCGCTTGTGGTTGATGTGATTCGGGTCGGACACCGTGTAATGACCGACGGGAATCGGGTGTGGGTGATAGTTTGGGAGTTTTAGCCTATGAATATTTGGCCAGAAAAACGGGATGGGCGATCTCTCGAGGGAGGGCGCCCTTACGGGATTTTACGGTAGTTACTTGAACTGAAATGTAATTAATGAACTTACAAATACAGTCGAATCTCATTAATTTAAACTCTCTTAATTCAAACTTGCGGATAATTCAAACTGTCATGTAGGTCCCATCCTATCCGTCTCAATGGGAGGAAACTCCCTGTAATTCAAAGTTTGCTTTATTCAAACAAATATTCCGTCCTCCTCGAGTTCGAATTAACGAGATTCGACTGTACATGTCAAATTACAGTTAGAGTCACTCGGGAACAAGACTGAGCTTGGAATTGTTGTTACTTTTAAGATATATGACTTCAAGGTGCAATATGATTGCTAATGAATGGTTTATGTTTCGATGTGGAAAGGATATTGGCATAGTTTTGCTTCGATTCATGTAAAATTGATATTGAAAGTACCATATTTTCCGGACTACAGTCCTCAAAAACAAATTTTGGCCGACAAAAAAAAAAAAAAGAAAGCTTTTTTATTGAATAATTTTCACCCAGTGCATATTTCTGTAAAACAATTCCCCTACAGAACAGATCTTGAAAGATGTGTTTTATTAGTGCACATTGAAGCTTATATCAGTCATCAATTATTATTAACATAATCAGTAATTCACAAAATCTAATCAGTTTTTTAAGCTTCATTGTAAATTAGGAAGTGTTTAATTACACAAACTGAAATTAATTACAGTAACTTAAACACTTTTTGTTAGTTAGTGTACAATTCTGGTGGTGTGTTTCTGTCACAGCTGCGGGGTGCCTACCCCTGGAGGGAATCTCGCCTTCCAAAGGCTGCGAGCCTACTCCCGAGGCGTGCCAAGAGCAGTCCCGAAAAGACGCCACCACGAGTCGACGCGGAGAAGACTGTAGACTCCCGAGTGTCGGCTGCTTCGGGGAGAGGCAGGAGCTTGCTACGTGCCGATCGTGGTGAGACCATCTCTCTGTCTCTCGGAACAGGGTCCTCACATTTAGCAATTGGTTCATGGCGACTTCTTTTATCGTGTTTATGTGCGAACTTTGGCTCGGTGATCTCATCACATTTCTGAATTTTTATATTTATATATTTCTCGGTGCAGTCTATTCGGAAACTGGAAGACTGCAGGGCCTCAATTAAGTTGTTGTTTCTGGTGGCATTTGTCGGCGGTCAAGAGCCATTGTGACAAAACTGATGCAACGACTTTGCCTTTGACAATGCCTTTCAATGCGGACTTAGGCAGTTGCCACGATATACTGTATTAACACGATTGTAAGTCAACCCTCTCACATTGCACGTCAGCAAAATTAAAAAAAAAAAAAAAAAAAAAACGGTTAAGGGGGGACATGACCCAGAAAAGTCAACTTCTGTACCGCTTGCTTGATTTCAATCAAATTTGCAGTGGAAGTTTATATGAGTGGCAAGCCCATCCCTGTCAAATTTCATTGTCCTATGTCAATTCTGAAACTTGTTATAAATGTTACAATATGGAAGTCAGTGTGTTTGCTTAGGAAAACTATTGTTTTAAAATAAAATAAAAATTTGTATTTTTATGTGTAGTATAGTCATAGGAATACCCATAGCACATACCCAGCTAGTTATTTTGCTATATTGCATTCTTTTTCGTATTATTACGTGTTTTTTTTTTTCATGTCTGCACTTTTTTACAAATGTAGTTTCTTTTAGCATAAAAGAATGTTAAAGTAGAAAAACTAACCAGCCAGGCATGTTCCTCACAATATTCTATCCCAGAAAACCACCTAAGAATAATTCTCTTTTCTGTAATAGGAAAACGATAGTTTTCCTAAAGTGAAATTTATGCCGAAGAGTGGAACGGAGAAAAATGCATTCAAAGTGCTCCAACCCCTACCTTTTCTTTAGCATCGGTGGACCGAAAATAATGTATAAAAAATTAACTATGCAGTGTAAACTAATGAAACTTTCTGGGAATACTCTTTAGACGTTGGTGGATGCAAATATGGCATTTTTTCAAAATCATCTTTTTTTTCAGAAATTGTTTTTTCTGGGTAGTGTCCCCCCTTAAAGGGCGCATTTTACGGCGAGCGTATGAAAACGGCAATGTGTCTCTTCCGAAAGCCCGACCTCTAGTGCGCCCAATGTCTTCTGGCGTGCTTTGGCTGCGCATGCACACGCAAGGCGCACAAGATGTCCAGGCGTTGTCGAAACTAGGAAGCTCCCGCTGGAGGCAAACAACTGAAGCCACTCCCAGTCATTCTCACTCTGTCTGCGACTAGAGACTACAACCCGTCCGCACTTATGGTGTCGTTCCCATCCTCATCACTGCTACGTTCCCAAAGCACGCCGTCAGTGTCATGCAACAATATCTCGCGCTTCACAATTGACCGCATGAACCGCATCTTCCGCGCTTGCTCGGCGATCGCTTCACACTTCATGGGTAGGGACCGATCGCACCCTTCTGCGATGTGCATTTCAAGCTTGACCTCGAACTCCGGAAGGCATCCAGACCTGTCCAGAATTTGGTCCGCAGAAGCCTCTACAGTTAAGATCCTGCGCTGTTGCAGACGCCACTGGAGCACTGCCCGCTTCGACGGGTCGAACTTGCGTTTTGCAACGCAGTTGTTGGTTGTTTTTGGATGAAGAATGGCCGTAACAAGCACTGAAAACCTAAACTGCCCAGAGCAGACATGTCAAAACAGAGAAACGTAGTTGGCACTCTAGCATGATCTTGACACTTGATCAAACAATGTGCGACTTCGAATCATACAAAAAGAAGCAGCGAGGAGTGAGGCAGTTCCATTGGCCATTCTGGAGTGGCTTTTACAGCAAGTGTAGCCACATCTGGGAGTCGGGTCTCCGTTCAAGAGTTGAGCGGTCGTGCAGATAAAAAAAATATATGAGCGCACAAAATGGCGCAATGCTACAGGTACAGCGGGCTGAACTCCTTACAAGCCAAGGTGTTCTTGATATCGCAGTTGTTTTGTTTTTGTCGGCGGTGTCGTACGTTGCGTTTGTACCAGTAAAATGGGGTCCCGTGGGTAAGTAATGGGACAGGGTACACAAAGCTCTGTACAGATGTGATGGAGACCGCCAGTAGCTTGCTTAGCACAGTTGGTAAAAATGAAAGGTAGACGGACTTGTTTTAGGGCAGTTTGTCAGATTTATCGCCTCAATTGCAGTGGGATTGGCAACGGCAGATGCGAAGCTTCGCCGTCTTTCGTTGGGCTGCCCCATCAAGCTTCAGGAACCCAGGTGAGCAAATAGTACATTAAACGCATCCCATACCAACTACTACTTGCGCGGTGCAATGCAACGCAGGGCTGGCTGGACTTGCGACCAGGAAGCCGCATCGTCACCGTCATCGTCACTCTCTCGCAGCGAGCCAAACGGATTGCCACCGAGCAGAATACCCACGCCGCGCATTTCAAGGTCGGCTGGAAATACCATCCTCGAAGCACCTCTATGCTCCCTTTCATACTTAGCGTACAACACTGTCAAATCTACCGATGCAAACACGGGGCTTCGCTTAGCGTCTCTTTTATACAAGAGCACGTAGAAATCGACCTTAAGTTTAGGCCTCACTCTCGCAAGTTGCAGCTTTAGCAGTTTTATGCAGTAAGTATGAAACGGAGTACCATATTTTCCAGTCTGTATGAGCCATTTTCGTGAAAATGTTGGTAAATAAGCTGCACTTGCACTGGTAAGTAAGCCCGCGTGTGTTGTGATACTGATATACTACGCGCAAGTGGGGGCCAGTTTCAATATTTCCACCAATGAATCGAACGAGAAAAATAACCCACAGCCAAATTTGAAAGTTAAAGATCATACTTATTTTTAAAAAAGGAACTATAAGTCGCACTGTTGTACAAGATGCACAGACAGAAATTTTGGCGGGGGGGAAATGTGATTTATGCACCGGAAAACACAAAATCCGCATCTCCAGCTCATTGCTCGCCCTCCCGCGGCGGAAACGGGAAGCTCTCTAGTGAGGGTCCCTTGGTTCTCCTGCTCAGCCGGCATGGCGGAACTGCTCGCAATCATGGCTCACGAAATGTCATTTCCTAATGCAAGTAACTCTTTACTGTCCCAATGTAGTGCTGCAGCTGGTATGGGATTGTACCTTACTAGAAAGTTTATTATTGCGTATAGTACACAAACTCAGCTCTGTTATGTCTCGGCATGGTGGTGGCACGTCGGGTGCACTTATGGTCTGGGGCTCTGGGCGGAAGTCACCATGCGGAACGTGCATTCCCGTGTTGTTTTGGAAGAAACCAGATAAAAACCTGCCTTCTTGCCAAAACGCCACGACTGGGGCTGTACCAAAAGACGGGAGAAAGGTTTGAAAGTTAGTTTTCATGTGTTTTCTGCCTGCTCCGTTCGTCCGAGAACGTGGATAGGAGCCGTGGGAAAGGTAAACTAGACTCCGCCAGACCATGATTGCTTGTGCGGGAAGCACTTTGGGTTGAATCACGGATACTTGTGGTCATCAGATTTATTTGTTTTGTTCCAACATGAACGCCAGAAAACCGTCAAGTTGTGCAGACCACCTGCAGACTACGTTCAGTGCGTCTTCAACTTCAAACGGCCGCCTGATCGTTCGAACTGTCGTCTCCCCTTTCAAGCGTTTCTGCTTGTCCTCACCTGCCCGTTCAAACGACAGTGGCCCGTATACACTAAACATTGACCTTGTAATTGTGATAAGAAGTGCAGGCCTCAAAAGACTTTTAAGTTTGAAGGTTGGTTGGGGTAAGTGGGCTCAGTGTAAGCAGTAGACACAAGGAGATGTTGATCAGTGTTACCAGTGGTCATCGCAGACTTGTTATGCCTGATTCACTTGGTCCGATTCTGCTCGCAATTTTCAGTATCGACGTCGGCCATCTCGGCTACGGTTCACGGTTTCGCAGCCCGAGCGGCGTCGTGGCTGAAAATAGTGAGCAGAATCTCATGCGAATCAGGCTTTAGTGTCCACTCTGCGGCGTCCACGCGGAACGAATAGCCGCATGTCACAATTTCCCCACATAGTTTTGCGGTCTAACGAGCCTTGTTAATTTCGCTGTGGCCGCTACAGTAGTCGGACATTGCTAGAAAGACATAGAACCAACCATTCCAACGCAAAAAGAGCATGGGGACTTGTAACAACATTTACAACATCGCATTCCAAAGGTTTGTTTATGGGCGACGCCGAGCTTTTTGCCCACGCTCCATCGCGCATGCGCGGCATCGGTGACGTCCGCTAGGGGCGCTCCAGTTTGTTTGTAAACATGAGTTGGTCTATAGAAGCAAACACAAGCGCCGATCGTTTGCGTTAGAGTTGCATGCTCCATGCTGCGCGCCGTCGCCATGTGCCTATCTAAGACCGAAATTTTGGGCTCCGCACACACGCAGTGTGGAACGCGCAATGCTAACGCAAACACACAGTGCTTGCATTTGCTTAAATATACAACACTAAAACTCACTTATGTTTCACCGGTTTCTAACACCAACAAAACGTGCTACAGTGAGCAGATGTGCAAGTGGGTAGGCATTCCTTCGAACTGAAAATGCTGAGATTGGCAGAATGACGTCGCGTAAAAATGAAAGAAACTAAATGTTCTGGGAAGATTGGTAATAACAAAAAAACAAGAACGGAATCCATTCTTTTTTATTTTGGGGCGTTTGGCCAAGAAGGATTGGCGGCGACTTCGGAAGCTTTGCAGATTGCCAAAAGTCGCGACTTTGATAGCACCAGATGTTTTACCCACAATTAATGTAATTTGACATGGATCTCTCCGATTAGCTAGAATGTTTTCATTAATTTTAGACTATTTTATTTTATAACTTTTTAATTAAAAATGCTGCAGTTGGCACCGGTTATAATTGGCACACGTTTGATTGCCATACTTGTTTGCGCCTTTGAAATTAGGTCATAAGCAAAATTATATTAGAGCTTGAAAAACTATGTATTAAAATATCTTGCCGTAAAGTTCCGAAAGAATGCCCGCCCCGGAGAGATCGCCCATCCCATTTTTCTGGTTAAATATCTGTACTATAAAAATTCCGAAACATCGCCCCCCCCCACCCCCCCCCCCCGATTCCCGTCGAACGTCACGTGATGTCCGACGGGAATCACATCAATCACGCAATTTGCTGTACTGGCACGTCTGACAAGCGAATTCATAGCGGATTCCCTCGTTTTTGTCCGCGATCTGCACGCGCAATATTTGTTCCGGTTACAGGAAAGTTTGTAGCAGGTACCCACGTGTTTATTGCACCACAAAGCTTGAACCTGCTGCGTCCGCAATTTGCGGTATTCGTTCTCGGGGGGGGTCTTCGTGGGTCGTTCGCATCATGAAACTCGAATCTGCTGCGTGCGCAACCTGCTGTATCCTTTCCCATGACACAGGAGTTCGTAGTGAATTCCCGCGTGTTTATCGCATCGTGAAACTCGAATTTGCGGTGTCCGCGATCTGCAGTATCAGTTCCGGCTTCGTGTGGTTTGTAGCTGGTGCCAGGGTGTTTATCATTAATTTTTGATAAAGTTTTGCTGTGGCATCCCCAAAGATAGCCCACCCTATGTTTTTTACCACTTACCTCTTCATTTTGAGTGGGAGTTCTTTTGGAACTTTACAGTAATTGTATTCTTACTATTAATACTAATTGTGGCAATGTGGGTTTTCAAGAAATGCCACGATCACAAACATATGCCATTTTACCATAAGTCTTTTAAGAAAGGTCTCATTTTGTTTTCATTTTAGCATATGAAAAACTGACATCATTATCAAGATAGACAAACAGTCAGACACTGGATGTAATATGAAGTCCTATACGTCACGTGTTGCTTTAAAGCATTACTGCTGTCTGGCTCGCATTCCGTCTTTGGCTTTTTGTAGTGAGAACAGCGTTTCTTAATATATATTTTTTGTGAACATATTCTTCACTCACACCCATGGCAATATTTTGTAAAATTTGATTGATTCTGTTATTTTTGTGCTGTGAATAATGTTAAAGCAATTAATGATCTAAATACCAAAAAAACCCATTAAAAGGCCCGCAGTTCAATTTTTCACATGACGATTATCTGAGTTAGAAAAGGCAGCAAAAACACACAAATATCAGCACTATTTTTTCTTTTCAACCAATACAATATTCTAGGCTGCCTCTAAGGTGTATGAAAGGCCCCGTCTTTGAACGGGTACTGAACTCTCCAAAATATTTTGAAGTTCCTGGATCAGACACTTATGTCACGAAATAAAGTTTCCACAAACTTTAGCTCAATAATTGCGCTGTAAGGCACATCACGAGTCATGAAAGAATCCGAAATTAACACTTATACCGAGAAATTAAGTCCAAACTAGAGGTTAGTTTCGGTTTCCTTCCAGAATTAAAATGCATAAATATTACACTAAACACTGTTCTTGTTTTCAGGATAAAGAGGTGACCTGCACTCATAACACTCTAGCTTCCTCGTATTAGCAGGAATAATTTGTGTCGCTCAGTGAAGCCAGCACACTAGACAGGTTAAGCAAATGGTATGCCGGCACGGATCTCACTATAGCTGCCATTTTGGGAAACGAGTGGTGTTACCTATAGTGAATTGGAGTCGCGAATCCAGACGTGTGGTTTCGTCAACTACGGTTTGTACGCTTTGCAGACGAAGACGACCCCAGTCAGAATGCCTGGAGCCTAGCTGACCGTCCCGGGGATTCATCGTGTGCCTACGAACAAGCACGGGGGGCCGACCGGTGCTCAACTCGAGAAATGTGCTTCCTTTGCGAATGAATCTCGTATTATTTTTGTAGAAAGTTAAAGCCACACGTGGAATGCCGGCCTTCTCTGTACCCTTTGTATTTTATCGACTCAGGTGGGGTACAGGGCAGGCAGTCAAAAGAGAGTGATGTTTACTTTAAACATATTTTAAAAGTCAATAAAGAAGGAATAGTATGAACCACTGCCTATCCTTTAGCTGCGGATACTTGTTTTTAAATGAAGCGCCTTTTGTTTGCATCCATCGAAATATTTTTCAATGTGTTGCGCGGCAACCACAGCTCCCAACGAAGCACACCATCGCGAGAAAAGTTTGCGAGATTGCTAGCACACCGGAGGTCTGCATGCCGTCGGATGTACACAAAGGTAAGATCAGGCTTGTAGTTTTTCTGAAGTTAAATAAAATTAGCACGCAGGCTAACGTATACATACCTCACCCAGGCTGCGTTAGAATTCGATCCACCACTCGCGCAAGTGTGACATAAACTTTCACAATACTGGGCTCGCGCAATTTACTGTACCCGTACTATCCTAAACAAATTCGAAAAAATGTGAGGCGGCATGCTGTGCTCGTAAATCGAACGAGGCAGCATACACCAAACGTAAGCCAGTTCAAATGATGTAGGTCAGTTGATTGAGCTTGCCGTTTCAGTCACTATACTCAGTTTCGTACTTAGAGGCCGACGACCAGACACGCGATTCTGCAAGGCAGAATATCCTCCTCACCCTGGGGGAGAAGGAAACAGGCAACGGTGGACAGGGTAGAAGGGGGGAGAGCAGCAAGCGGGGGAAAAGTGGAAAGCGCGAACTGGTCGTCGGTCTTTAAACCTGGTTCACACACTTGCGACCACTTACGACAGTGTGCCTTAAAACCTCTTCCGAGAGCACACACTGGCACCATCTATCCGGTAACTTTGGAACTTTTGGCATTCCCGTATATTTCCTCGTTCTTTCGCGCATCATTCTTGGCTCGAAAAACTTGAGACAATGTCGTAAATAGGGTTCCGAGTATTCGGTTAATACCAAGAAACATTGAAAGTTGACCCCCGGGCGGGTTTTATACAAATTTGGGGGAAACCAAAGAAACCCGAATTGGAGCTTCCCGGTAAAAACATTTTTTCGTGCAATTTTATCTTGTGTTTACCACGAACGGAACGCAGCCACACTGAACTGTCTGCGAGCCTACTTCTTGGGAAACCAGACCCCTTGTCTCATTTCCTTCTTTTATCGGTACCGGGACATTGTCTGAGTAATTTGGGAACGAGCTTGTTCTTTGGAGGTTGGGGAATTCTATACCCGTGTCCCGTTTCTTCAACGCAAGGCCCGATAAACGCCATCTTTTTTGTCAGACGCCGAAAAACACTGAATCTGTTGGAAAAAAATAAACCTCGAAAATGAGGAACTCTAGTTAAATAAACAACCGTTTCTCGTAGATGATACGCACATTTGATCTCGCAAATAGCATAAAACCTTTATTCTTGTAAAACGCAATTCCAGGGTCACCTCGTAGATGGTGCATTTTCTCGTAAGAGATCGCAAGAACTTGGTCCTAAGCAAAGGCAAGTGTGTCAACGGGCCTTTAGTGTGCAACGCCACGCAACCTGCCGATGCATGCTCCTTACTCCATCCTTGTCCTTACTCCACCCTCGCTCGCAAACAAACCACAAGATAGTCACACGCTTGTTCCAGCATCTTCGACAGCGTTGTATACTAAGGATGAAATGCACACTTGGAGCGTTTTAAGAATCGAGGTTCACGAGACTCGGAACGCTCGACCAGCGATTGAGTGCCGCACGGGGGCGTTTATTGGGATCCTTTTGTTTCCCTACAAAGGTGCTGTACAAAATGGCATTGTGTTCGTTTTGCGTGTGTTTTCTGTACAAGGGAGTCGTCGTATGCTATGTACACGTGGCGGCCAGCTTGGACGATCGGGCCTCTCCGAGAGACAGGATGCCTTGAGCCGTCAGGATCTTGCCGTGGCGAGTCTTGAGGTGCCGCTTGTAGGTGTTCCTTGTTTTGAACCTGCAGCAGAAGACTGCCCTTCAGAAATAGTCGAAAGACTGCTAGAAACTTTTTGCCAGAAAAATGGACTTCCGTAAAGTATGATGGCCAAAAATGTTTTGGGGAGGCACCCTATGGCCCTTTTCTGGCAGCTATAGTTGGTGACAAGTGAAGAGTTTGGAGGAAACTCCTCCCATCACTTTCCACTTCAGCAAAGCGAATGCCAAAGAAGAGGTGGCTCCTCTCCAGTGTTTCGCTCCGCTAAAATGGAAAGGGGTAGGAGGAGTTTCCCCTGAACTCTTAACCTGTCGCTGACTATAGGCAGGAAAGACTGCGAACCTTGTTTCTACATAATTTCGGTTGGTGGTGGAATGTGTCAGTAAGATGTTTTGGCCCTATCTATATATTGGCACCCTTTAACAGATCTTAGCTCCACATGTGGATAGTTTTGCAAAAAACTGAGACATTGCATTATCCATGAAACCTAGTAGAACTTCTCTTGTTGCACATATGAAATCACCTTGAACGTTCACTCTCACTGAAGGTTGAACTCGTGAAACTTTAAGTGTCTGCCCCTGTCTAATACATTATCGGGCGAGAGGTACAACGGAGTAAAGTGGTAATTATTGTGTTACCTTAGTCTGGCAATAAAGCAACAGTGATGATTATGTATGACTTATTGACACACATTATTCAGTTTATGCGGCCCACAAACTCGTGACTGCAGATAAGGCGGTTCCCCGCAACCTGTGCAAACTCCCTCTAGGTGTACCAAAGTTGCACTCTTTGGGGCCCTTCAGGGATGTCAAAGGTGAACCTTTTAGAGAGCACATTCCCTCTATATATCAAAGCTACATCCTTTGGGGAATATTCCGTTAAGAGGTGTCGAAGCCTTTAGGGTGTTCATGCCCTCAATAGGTATCAAAGCCACCTTTTAAGGAGCATTCTCTAGGGGTGTCGAAGCTGTACCCTTTGGGAAGTATCTTCTTTAAGGATGCCAAAACTGCATCCTTTCGGCGGTACTTTTATCAAAGCCATGCCTTCTAGGCAGTATTTCCAAGGGGTGCCAAGCTGCACCCTTATGGCAATATATTCCTTCAAGGTGTACCAAAGGGGAGTATTCCCCTAAGGGGTGTCAAGACTGCACCCTTTGGGAGTCCCCAGAGAGGTGTCAAAGTCTCGCCTCTGGCTGCAGTCTGTGCACTGGTAGGGGGTCTCCCCCGTGTGGCGTCTCAGGTGCTCCTTGAAGTGGGACGGGTGCCGGAAGTGACGGCCGCAGTCCTCGCACGCAAAGCGACTCTTGTTGTTGTGGATCAGCATGTGGTAGTTGAGGCTGTGCTGCCGGGTGAATGTCGCCTCGCAGATCTTGCAGTTGAACGGCTTGATGCCTGCACACAGAGTTGGCGCAGATTGACAGCTGGAGCAAACTTTCACTTTATCCAATCATATTAAAGCACGAAATGCATTTTAATGCAACACCTTCCCAATCCTAAATTTTTGTACGTCCTTCTATCTGTCTTTGCACTTCCCGCCAGATTTAACGGAGAGACTGACACATGACCTATATATTGAGTCAGTTTCCCACTAAATTCAGAGAAAAAATTGATGTCGCATGACATGAAGTCATGTGACTTATATGCCAATTCAGTTTCCCCACTAAATTTAGTGGGAAAATGAATAAAAAAACAGGTTCTTCACTCTTCGAAATGACTGTTCAATATAAACAAATTGAAACGGTCGCTCCTTAAACACTGATGCATTATAAAAGTGAAGATAAAGTTAACCACAGCTTTTTTACTGGAAAGATTGCAGGAAGATGACTCCACAATTATGAGAGGCTAGTTGGTGCAAATCGGTTAAAAAAAAAAAAATAAAACCAGAAGCTGAACCGAGGATAACAGTTACCTCTCAACACAATCTCTCGCAATATTGGTACACTTTTCCCGTCACTTCACTGGTTCTCAGAACTGACAGCGTGAAAATGATCTGCGGCAGCCTAGCCTCTTGCCGCACCGCAGCTTCAAATATTGAGTGTCCTCGCGAGAATTCCTAGCATCGGGTTCCTTTTTGTCGCACCAAACGGTTGCAGCGACGTGGCCTCCCTTGGCGTGTCAAAGCATGCCCCACAAAAGGCACTCATGCACACCAAGGGGCAAATGTAGTGACTCTGGCAGCACTGAAGCGGTGCTTCGCTCACCCGCGTGACTCCGGTAGTGATACATGAGTGTGGCCTGGGCGGTGAACACCTTCGTCTTGCAGATCTTGCACACCAGGGGGCCCCGCTCGTCCTTGCGCTTGGCACGCAGGGCACGGATGTGCTTCAGGGCAAGGCGCTGGTGAAGGAGGGAAGAACTCTACAGATCCACCCGCAAAAATAAAAATAACCCGCAGTTCACACTTCCATACCGCACAACTCGCGGAATGATTCCGGGAACATATTCGAGCCCTCGTGAGCTTTCCTTGAAACAACTGGGGCAAGTTAAAATATTTCGGACTGGTAATGGACAGTCTTATCTGCACACATGCCGAACAGAGACTTGAAAAGTAAGTACAACGAGAGAGATGGCGCCAATAAGGCTGCTCATTTCACGCTTAGGGTTTCGAACCAGCCGGACCTCTCAGGTAAGAGAACTGGCTGGCTGCATTTCCACCGCCTAGGGGAAAAGTACCCCCGTCATTACAAAATGGCGCAAGTTAAAAAAAAAAAAACACCAAACATCCAATCTGGTTTTCAAGCCAGATTTACAACCCAGCCAGCATAGGTAGCGATTTGATCAGCAACCCATCGTAGATTACTGCGAGCGAACGAACGACCAACGCCTCCTAGAGTATGAGGACGCCAACCTGCCAGAGACCAGAGAGGAGCACGGACTGGACACAGGTGCTGCGTCTAGCTGGGACTCGCATTCCCACCGACCGAGTCCCAGCTGATTGTCGACGCAGCACTCGTTTCCAATCTACACTGTGCCGGTGTAGATTAGATACACCGGCATGGTGTAGATACACGGCCTCCGGTAGGCGACGTAGAAAATCTGTTATATGAAGGCTGGTTCATACTGCGACTGCATATGACCATGTGCCTTAAAACCTCTTGCAACCAACAAGAGAACACGCTGGTGCCATCAACCGGATAGCTGCTTGGCAATTCTCTATATTTCCTAATGTTCCTTTGGCTCGAAAATATTTTGACGATGTTATAAACGACCATTTGTCACGGATAGTATGTACATTTGGTCTCGCAGATATTGCAAAACCTTCCCTCTAGGAAAATGCAGTTTCAGGGTCGCCTCATAGATGGCGCCAGCATGCTAGTGTGTTCTCTCGTTGTAAGTGATCGCGTGAGCTCAGTCCTAAGCAAACGCAAGTTTGTGAACGGGCCTCAAAATGTGTCAGTAAGACGTGAACCCAAAATAGAGGAAAGCTCATCTCCCAGCCCAACGTACCCGCTCCACGTCTGTCTCGGCCGACGGTCTCGCGGTGCGACGCCCGTGTGGCCGCGACTTCGCCTTGGGATGCCGCTCCTCTTCGTTCTCCTCGTCGTCCTCCTCCTCTTCCTCCTCCTCCTCTTCACCCTCCTCTTCTTCTTCCTCTTCGTCTTCTTCGTCTTCGTCGTCCTCGCTGGTGGATGCGCGGGCGCGCCGTCGCTGCCCCTCCCGTCTCCATCGCGGGTGGCGCACCGGATCCGCGACTTCGACCACCGACGACGTGTTTGGCAGCAACGGCACGTATACGTAGGGAAAAGGGGGCGTGGCTATCACCGCCTGGCACGGCACGGGGCCCCTGCGCTCCGCTCGGTCCCCGCACCACTCCTCCAGGTCGCTGCCCTCGTCCTCCTCGCAGGGCGTCCGCACCGTGCCCCAGTACGCGTGGTCCATTCGCACCACCGCCGCGCCCGGATGCTCCTCCCACTGCCGCTCCGGAATTGCGTCTCCGTTGCACGCCGAAGACGACTCCGAGCTGGAAGACGGCTTTGGCTTTGGCTTGCCCAGCTTTGCGGCCATCTTCCCGTCCGGCTTGCTGAGGATCTTCACCTGGAGCTTGGTATGGGGCTTGGAGAGCGGCTTGGCGTTTGGCTTTGCCGGCTTCGAGTGCAGTTTGGAGTGTGGCTTGGTGTGCAGCTTGGCCTGTAGGTTCACCTGCGGCTTGGAGTGAGGCTTGGACTTGGGCTTGACCTGGCCGGGGGTGGCCGGGGGCTGCGGGTGCGGCGACGGGTGCGGTCGACGCCGGTCGCCCTTGGTGCTCGCCAGCTGGGAGGGTCCTTTCTTCACTTGGCTGCGCTTGCGACGGCGAGTGCCGGTGTCGGTCCCTGGAATGGTACGTGACTCGGGCAATGAGGCCCCATAAGCTGTACACGAAAGGGTTCTGTTAATCTGCCGTGAACACGGTCAGAAGGTAATAACTTTTTCCACACCAGTCGGCTTTTCAATCATACGTACAAGGACTGTCCCATCGCGCTAATTTCTCATTCTGTCTAATAAATATGAGGACTCCAATAGTCCCTACAGTTAATTAATTTCAGCGTGAAACCGGTTAATAAAGTTAGGGTTACAGGGCACAAATATAACGCAATGGGAAATATGCTGCAAAATGTCCATGCCACATTTGGCAGTTTTTTTTGTTTGTTTTTTCCAGTTCTTTTTTTTTACAATTTTTTAGTTTCTTCAGCAATAGGTATTTATTGGAAATGCTGCTGTACCTTAGCCATAAAAAAGTTCACCAATAGACTACATGCGAAACTGCTTGGTGGTCTGGCAGCACTGTGCACACAGCCATCTTGGTAGCGTCAAGTACCTCGATTTTCGGTTTCTCAGCATTTCCAGGGCATGGA
The DNA here is from genome assembly GCA_013358835.2 of Ixodes persulcatus. Taxonomy (NCBI): domain Eukaryota; kingdom Metazoa; phylum Arthropoda; class Arachnida; order Ixodida; family Ixodidae; genus Ixodes; species Ixodes persulcatus. The sequence continues at coordinate 1,242,705 of JABSTQ010009452.1, forward strand.
TGCTCTGCCGCTAAGTGTGATTTGGAAATTTTACTGTTTCTGGCTTCTGATCACCCAACTACAAGTGTCTGAGGACACTTTTAGTTCTTCTTTTTATGCGAATACGCATGAAGTCGTACCGTCTAGCGGTAGACTGCTTACATGCGACTTGAGGTCAGTTTTTTTGTTTTTTTTTACTGTTACTGGCGAAGAATTTTTTGGCGGAAAGCTCCGTGTTTTTCTAAAGGAAACTGTGCCCTGGGCCATATTTTTTAGGCACTGCAAAGAGCTCACATTGGTTTCAGATAGCATCGACCTCAAGCACAGTTGACGGATGTTGCGCTATTAACGAAGATTTGTTGTACCCTGGCAGAATAACTGCATTGACTTTCTCAAGACTAACCCCCCCCCCCCCCCCCTCCCCCCGAGGTTCTTTCCACTAAACAAAATTTTTACCTCGGCTGCGGCAAAAAGAAAAAAAAGGTGATTGGAAAATGAAGTTGGCATCGCCCGTGTTGCTCCATTCAACATCCGCAACAAAAGCTTTCGCCGCCGCCGACATAGAAGTTTTAGCCACTGCGATGAACCTAACTCGAACGCCGCATTCAACAAAAAAGACAGCAAAATCCCGTCTCTGTGAGTGTTGAGCAAACAGACATGTTGTTTGTGTCTGTTGCGTTTTCTATTCTACACGAGCACGCCATAAATATTCAATATCTCAACACATTCTTCGGTTTGGTTTTAGAGGTGCTTTACAAACCTCGTTTATCGACGCCAGATCAAGTGTATAAAAATCGCTGCAAAGCAATGAGATTGTTTTCCTCCCTTCCAAAGTAATTAATTTTGTTTAATATATGACATTAAAATGAGGGCTTTATGGTGCTTTCAGCTTTTGTTGTTCACTGTTAACCATACGCATCTCCAATTACGGTTGGTGGCGTAGATTATTAAGACTGTCGTCTTTTCGCCTCGCTTAACAGCCTCGGTCTCGTCCTCGTACATTGAGCTGCTTGCGCATCGAGAAAAACGCAGGCCGACACTACAACGTGTATAAAAGAAAAAAAAAACACGGAAGTTTGGAAACAAATTTGGTACAACTTCGTGAAAAGACTAGGGCCCAGCTCAATAGTTGTCCTGGCGTCGCATCTCTCATATGAAGTGCGGTCGCTTGTGTTGGCGTCGCATCTCTCATATGAAGTGCGGTCGCTTGTCTACATGGGGTCTTTGCCGGTCGGGTCACCGGTTTCGTTTTCTTGCCACTACCAAGATGGCGGACGTAGTTCTCAGCGCGCTACTCGATGGCGCTCTACATTTCGCATATGGTCTATTGACTGGAGATGTTTACAGCTCATTTTTGGTATTTTTTACCGTCATCCGCAAAGTTTAAACTTGAAATGGTATTGTAAAATGCACCGCTACCTCAAAGGGTTAATACATCGTGGCACATGTAAGTACACGAATACACAACACCGAACTCAATGACATACATAAATGTATACCATTTATTCGAAATTAAAGCTCCAAAAACAAATCTCACACACTCATCTGTGCAGCAGGTGGAAAACCGATTATTGCTGTTCACATAAAAATGGCTGCGAATTAAATAATGCTTCAAATAAAAATGGCTCTAAGACCCTGGCGTGACACTTGGCGAGCAGAATTTGAGTGTAAATGTATTATTTTCAAAAATTGCTAGTTCCGGATGTTTCGGTAGTGAATGTGGTGGCACGAGCACCGGCACGAGCCTATGGCTTGAAAGTTTATGGTCGCTCGTAAATTCGTGTAACTAGTATGTTTTCATACCTCTCGAATCATGAATTACAAAAGGATTGTGTCCTCGAATTCAAAGTGATGTCTTGCTCGCCATTCTCTGATCTCCTTCGGTAAATTTCAAAGACTCTATGTGCTACACTGAATCGTAAATATGCTAGTATTTTTTTACCAAATTACGTCCTCTTTGCGGTTGAGTGAACAATTTCAGGGACCAGGGGCCCTAATCTGGAGACTTGGCGAGAAAGGCGGCGAGAAATCTGACGGCTATGATTGGCCGGCGCCAAGGTCAAGTGCGGCGTCGGCCAATCACAGCCGCCAGATTTCTCGCCGACTTTTTCGCCAAGTGTCCAAATTAGGGCCCCAGGACATCGTACACGAAATTAACTTAAAAATAGACAATGCACATGCCTATATACCCGACAATGTTCATGGTCTGAACTATAATTATAAACGCCCCCTACCCCCCCCCCCCCCCCCTTTTATGAGAAAGGGGAAGGGGGCCTCTCCCCCCCAAAAAAAAAAAAATTGAAAAGGCTGGCAAATGACAGCTGGTTTTAGATACAGACCGACAATCGGCCTCTGAAACAAAACATTGAATGTGCCGGTCAAAAACCGGGCAGGTGGCAGCCCTATCCGTCAACATTCAACGGCTCCAGCTGCTGCTCAAATATTCCCTTTGTCTCACCTTGCAACCTCTTTCTTCTCGCCTGGATTGGTTCTGCAGTGAATGGAACCTTGCCCAGACGCCCCGGAGCTGCATAAAGGGTGCGGTTTCACATAAGACACGTACCAATGTGCTTCTCCGCACAGCATTTGTTTATTTGCAGATAATGAGTTGTGCTCATGAACAAGATTCGGCGTACTTAGAAAAAAAGGAAATTTATCTTGATCCCATGGATAAAGGTCTACATACACAGAATGTGCTTCTGCGTCATTCTTTGGGGCTTGTGGCAGACTTAGCTGTTTTTTTATTATTATTATTATTACACAGATAGAAACTCAGGGAGAGGAGGAGATTAGAGAGCGCAGAGATGTCAGAACATCAAACTCTGGTTGGAATGATTACCGTAAAACACCGAGCAAATACCGCTTCAAATTTAGAGATTATCCAATCAAAATGGGGAGGGGACCTTTACTCGGTTTGGGAGTAACATTCAAGGTGGCGGCCACAAAAATATTAAACTTTCATAAAATGGGAGGGGACGCTTATACGAGGGGAGGGTGCATGCTCGGTATTTTACGGTAGTAGGTAGACACAAAGCTAGCTGCCCTTGTCTCTATTTGCTGTTTGAACGCGAACACCAAAAGCCGGCGTCCAGTGTTCTTGTTCAAGCAGCAAGTAGAAACAGAGGCGGCTGGCTTTGCACCTGTCACAAGTCTCCCCTTTGGAGCAGTAGTAGGGTGTCGGGCTCATAATCATGAGGTCGACGGTTCGATTCCTGTCGTTGCACGTTTAAAGTTTCGTTCTTTCTTCTCGGTTACGGGCTCTTTTGTACAGACTGTTCTCTGGAGTATGTACTACACATTTGATAATGGTTTCTGTAGCCTTCCCTGACAATTTGTTTAAAAATGCCAGCCACACATTTTGTGTTAAAAAGAAAATGAGAGAGATTGGTGTTCTTTTAAGCAAATTTGGACGTAGTTATCCGAGAGACTATTAACAACCTTCTGATTACCGCAGCATATTTACAATTTCAAAATTTCTTTGCTTCAATCTCTTTTTCATGTATGCATAGTACTGCAGTAGGAGAAATACCCACAATAATTAAACCAATTAACTGAAAGGATTAAATAAGCATAATCTCCTATGTTCAAACTTTGGAAACAGACAATCATAAAATAAGAGTGGAACACGATAGTGTTATCGGGCACCGTTCGCATCGCCTTCTCATTTGCTGTACAAGCGTGCCTTGCATGTCTGGCTTGCAACCGAGAAGGGTCGTGGATTCAAATCCCGCCTAAAATTCTTCAAATTTTTCTTTAAAGCGACGATGCGACGATTTCTGTACTTTGCGCAAATATTGCTTGGAACGAATCTCTGGCGTTAATGACCTGTGAAACGCCCGTTCGTTTTTCACCATGCGCAATCGAAGTCGCAGAAAAAATTAAAGAAAAACGAGCAGCGTTCACCCCCTCGACTCGTAGCCAGAACAGGCGGCCACGTGATCCGGAGCCTATTATATGTTGCCAATGTTGATCATAGCCACGCACTGGGGTTGGCAAGGCACAGGACACGCACCGAGTTCCACACAGTGTTATGGTTGGTTCGGCTATTGTGATCATTGCGGCGATTGGACACGGGCCACTACCCGAATGCTTGTCGAGCTATCGATTATTATGAGCCCAAATAGAGTGCCCACGTAATGCTCGGGTTCAATCTGTGAGCCGCATTCAAATATCGTCACTGGGCAGTACTGCGACCGCCCAGCTACGTCATCAAGTTTTGTGAAGGAGAGATTGAATGAAAGCGCTTGCTTTTATCCTTGACATTACACTGCAACAAAAGAGTTTCTTGGCCAGTGGCATTGCGTGCGAGTATCCTTGAGTCCCACTAATGCCATTAAGCTTGTGTAAAGTGAAAAACATTCTAATTATATTGTTGCATCATCCCTTTAAGGCAAATGAATTACTTTATAAAGTGAAATAATTTCAGACATGCGGCGACCTTTAATTTGCATTACATGTCATGTTTTAATCACTTTCATTCAACGCATAACGTCACGTTTGACGTGAGCGTTGTGGGTTGTTTGAAATTCCCGCGCGAGGTCATGTGGATGTGACGTCATGACCCTATCGACCAATCAGGATTTTCCCGTCACGCCACCGACTCCAAATTCTCTGCGACACACGCTCCTTAAAGGGGTCATGAAACGCTTTTCCAACCTTTTCCTGTTTAGCTTTCCTCCTCAACTCATAAATCGCGCATTCTACCAAACAGTTCAAGAAGACGAAAAGAGGGGAGTCCGCTCTTGCTCGGGATCTCGTTTGTATACCCGGACAGAGCCATTGTCCCCCTAGAAGATTAGCCCGTCGCTCAAAATTCAGACAAAAGTTGCTTTCCCCACCCCGTTCACCCCAAAGCTGACAGTACTGTGGAAGCTACGTGCTCGTTGGGTCAGCCACACTTTTGCCACTTTATCACGCTCTCTCGTGCATACCCATGCGCAGAGAATGAGGTCTGGTGATGAAAGGGAGGCGGCTGATTGGTCAGGCAAGCGCGTAGCTTCCACCGGGAATAAGTGAGGTTCGGTATCGTGTGATGTGCGTTTGGACCCGGTGACGCGCTTTGGGAACCGCGGATGTATCACAGTGAAAAGGCAGAGAGCTTACGAAGGGGAGGAGGTACGAAATAGTCCGCTGTGTTTTCAGATTTTTGCACTGAAAGTCAGGCTTTTGACTTTCTACCTTTTTTCTTTTAGCCCACTAAACGATGTGCTATTAGTAAAATCCCAATCTAAAGTGATTTATACCAGCCCAAAATTTGTTTCATGGGCCCTTTAATGCTACCATGTTAACAATTAAATCTTAGTGGAACATTATATCTGATAGAGGTCAATAAACCAATTAGTGCCGATTGAGAGGACAATAAATCTATTTGCTCTGCAATACTACCATATTTGACACTACAAAAGCCCCAGTTCTAGCATGCAGCACAGCACGGATTCAGTGCAGGGTAGAGAACCAGGCTTCCCTCCACTTGCCACTAAGTTTTACGCCTCACCCACTGCAAAACTGCTGGAAACTGCCCTGCAGTGACACAGGGTCAATAACTACTTTAGCAGCGTCGATTTCTCAGTGCAGTGTTGTGTCCTGCACTATATTCAGTGCTAAGTTAATGCTGAATATAGTGCTGGACACAATGCTGCACTAGCAGACGACATCAATAGTAAACAACGAAGTGGCTTTGCCTCTCTGTCGTCTGCTATTGATGATCTGGATGTATGCTGCTCCCCGCACTATATTCAGTGCTAAGTTTAATTGTTGAATATTGTGCTGGACACAGTGCTGCACTAGCAGGCGACACCAATAGTAGACGACGAAGCGGCAAAGGAACCATTGGCTCTCTGTGTCTGCTATTGACGATCTGGATGTCAGGTACCTTACCATTGGCCTCTGTCAGCAGCTTGGCGATGTGTGCTAACAGGTGAGCTTTCATCTGAAGACGGGCTCGATTCTCATTGCCGAAACTGGAAAAAGTCTCTGCACAGGCGCTGGGCATGAGGTAGCAGCGGTAGCTGAACGTACGTCGCATCTCGTTGCTCGTCAGCTCCGAGAACATGTCCAGGAGCATTCGATCCGACAGAATCCGGATCTGGTCGAGCGTTAAGGCATCCGCCTGAAGAGTCGCCTTGCGAACCTACAGGGAGAAAAAGAAAGAAAGGAATAGGATGCTATAATTGTTTAAACAAAGATTGCCTTGGACATAACAGAATACAGTGAGTCCCCCTTATTATTATTATTATTATTACTGTGAAATTAATATTTTAAAGTAATTTGAGAAAATTAAAGAAAGTATCATACTAGTGTTGTTACCTTGCAGCCTTGGACTGAAATACTAAAGTCAAAACTACTAATGCATTTGTGAAAAAAAAAAAAAAAACTTGCTGCTCTTTAGTGTATTTTAATATAGCTCTTATTTATATTTAATTATTTACCCTAAAGACCCTTTTAGGCGTTACATTGGGAGGAGAGGAGAGGGGGGGGGGGGGGCGTCATAAACACAATTATTAATAATCTATGAAAGTGAAAAAAAAAACACAATGCAGTTAACAGATAACAAAACAAAGGAATAAAAAATGCACACATAAAACACGACTGCATACGTTGTTATACATTAGTTATTGAGGTGGTGAACATTTGGGCACAGGTGATCGACACACGCTTATTCAGCAGCAAGCTTTGTTCAGAATTGTCAGTCAGTCAGAATTTTGAAGTTGGTAGTTTATTTATTTATATATGTGGTATTTTACAACACCGCGGAGAGAGAAAGGAGGAAAATGTCATGTGAGCCACCTATCGGTGGCTCATATGCCACCCTCCACGCAACTTTCCTTGTATTTTTTTTTTCTTTTTTTTTTTTTTAGTTAAACGACATCGGTGAATAAAGGGCAGGGAAAGCTGCCTTCAAGAACTCCGTTCCATTCAAGTTACGCTCCAATAGTGCATTAAAAAAAATACAATAGGTGCTGGGGACCACGGTGCTGGGGACTTAATTTTGAGGCCGTCTGCTGGTGGGACGAAGCAAGCAGACGGACAGCGCCATACGAGACGCCGTCAGCGTACCTTCTGCGGTGGATCCTTGTGAAGGTTCGGGTCACTTTTGAGTGTCGCAGACGCCACTTCGGCAAGCATGTCCAACAGTGGGACAGAGCCGAACTCCCTGGCGCGGTTTCCCTCGTCCATTCCGGCGCCGTTCACCGCCTTGCGCGCGGTGCTGGGAATCATTGTTTTGAGTGTGCAACCTGGTTTAAAAACACAAGATCGATTCAATGATCTCGCAGCAATTGAAATATCGTTGACAGTATGTTAGATCGCGTCCATACGCGTGTCTCTGACCGAAATCAAAGGCATGTCCGACTTCCGTACGCGCAGAACATGCGAACCAACTCCTCCCGAGAGAACAACAAATGTGCAGACGCGCCATGTCTTCTGCACGAAATTTTAGGCTTAGAAAACAAGCGACTTTAGGCCTAGCGTTCCATCGGCTGCTGATTACGGTTTCCGAGCAAAAACACACCGCTCAAATTATACTTGTTTCCGGGTCGTTACTAGCGCAGATGAGGCCGTTCTTTTCGTTCCGTGTCTTTGCCGAGCGGTGCAAACGCGGTCGGATCCAACTTTTGGGCGCTCTTTTTTTCGGGGGAAAGCCTAGCAGTCGACACACAAAAACATTCCATGACGGAATGCGTTTACGCATGTACAAGGGCGCTAGACACTCCGAATAAAAGCCCCATGTGTTCGGGCATCTGTTGCGATCGCTTATCGTGCCGTCAAGCGTTGAAAAGGTGGGCATCGGAACGGTATTTTGTTAACGGTTTACCTAACAAACGACGCCATCGTCTGTCATGCTCGTCTGCTACCTCGGCGGTAGCCGCCGCGTTCTTTTTTGCCACCGACCGAAAGATTTACTACGAGAAAACGACATCCACGTACCTTTGTAAAGACGACGTTGTACGTAGATTCACATACCTCAATCGGATCAACAATATTATGCTACATAGCGTTTAAAATGCAAGATTCCTCACACTATTTCTTTCCGGCGCAATGAATTATGGGAAACAATTTGACAGAAGAATTGTGGCGGCAGTCTGCGCTTTTGTTGTGACGAAATAACTCATTTAAATTTATTATTCTAAAATTTATAAAATTGGCTTTATATTTATTCAGAATTTTTATTCTTTTGTATCTAAGTCATGATGTAAGATAAGTAACAAACAATTTAAAAGCGGTGTGTAAATCCTGTGTAAATCGAGTAAATCGCATTCAGTTGAAGGCTTTATTATCGTTTTATTTTTGAGGGTACACCATCTTTGTTACAAATGACACGTAATTTCATAATTATAATTTTAGGTGTTTAATCAATAATAACAATTGTCTGATTTTTGGCTGCGCGTTTTGCACTCCATCAGCGCTTTTGTCGCGCCACATTCCAACCACCGTTCAGATAACCATAATAGGAGCAGGCTTGTTTACGCTAGGCGGATTTCGATGTAAACCGAGCAATTCGTCGAGCAGGGGATTCCAAGCAGTGTTCGTGCCGTTGTGGCATTGAAAGTCGGCAACGCGGAAACGTTCGGTAGTAAGCAGTAATGAACCGGAAAGCTAGTATTCTGGGCCGGGTCCAGCCCAGCTAGATATGACTCCGTCGTGTCGAATCGGGATGTGGGAAGTGTGAGCCAAGCCCACTACGGGCGACTTCGATCATCTTGATATATCTTTCTTTTTTGTACGATCGCTGTCATTTAGTACAATTAGCGTCAGCCGAACTGGTTCTGATCAGGTATAGTCCGAGTTTCCCCGTACAGCGCTACGTCGAGCGTCAGAATTGTGGGTTAGATCACGAACTAGACTGCTGGACGGATGATACCTGCGTGGTTGTGAAACTTCTTCACTCCTACGGCATGACTTCGGTGTGGAAAAGGCTACAGAGGGTGAACAAGCATGCGGCAAAGTTTCAGCTGGTCGCCTCCTACCGCGAACTCACCATCGCCGGCAGCAAAAAGTGGTACGCTGCCTTGTCCATGTGTGTTGCTCCATGGCTCCGCGTTTGTTTGTTTTTGTCTAGCACCTGCTCGGTTGGATGTACCCGCGGTAATGTGGGGTGCTGTGCCTTTCTGCAGTGTGGATTTGGTGCACAGTGAGTCGATTTGCAGCCGCGTGACGCGGTGAAGGCGGTTTCATTCATTCGCACGCATGACCTGCCTGGCAAGGTCGAGCTATATTTATAAACAGAGTGTGGCCACCGCGGGTCTTTTGGGGGCTCTTTCAAGTTCGCTCCCCTTTCCACAAACGTTGGAAATGTCTCGAGCCTGTAGGCAGAAAATTAGGGATAATGGTCCATTCTTGCTGCACCCACCTAATGCTTTCACCGCAATGCACGTTCTCCTTAAACCACACTGGCACCAGAATGGTATTGTTAATCTTTATAATACGCTTCCACCATGCTTGATGGCAGTGTTCTTAAACCAGTGTCCCTCCCATCGCCCCACCGTGACCTGGATGTGGAAAACACAGTGCAAAAAGTTGTATGTTATCGAAAAGAGGATTGGTAAAAAAAAATGCTGTTTGCTTTGAATAGTTACGTGGGTTGGATCCTGGACACAGGGCATTCCATGACCAAAGGCCCAAGCTGGTGTAGTCATTCTTTTCGAATGACGGAAAGAGTCAAACTTTTGGACGGAGCTGGTCGTCATAATTGTGCATGCTGTCGTACAGTGCATGCTCAAAACGGGATTCAATAATATCCGCCGGTGATCTAAAATGCACATTGCAGCAGGTTTGTGGAAGCTCGCTGCAAGCACTTGCTCCATAGCGGTGGGTACAGTTATGGTGGTCGGAGAACTCGTCATGCAATATCATCTTTAGTATGGAATTTCCAGCAAACAAGATGTGTACACAAGCTACGTCGAGCTCCGACGTCAAACTACGCGCTTGCATTTTCATTTTTGAGCTGTGCCAGATCATTTGACAAATGTTCCGGCATGATGCAAGTTGGTCAAAACTTACGGCATGGACAAGTCTTGCTGCCCTCAAATTTCCTTGCGTGGTACAAATATAAGGCAGGGGAGTAATGCACAATCATTGCATCGAGAAAAAAGTCAACAAACATACTCGAGAAAGAGGTTGCGCAAAAGACGAAAAGAAAGCAAAGGCAGAAAGACTTTGGGAGGAAGCCTTACAGTTGTGGACAGAGCTCTTAGCTTTTCTGAGGCTTCAACTTCCTAGAACAGCTAAATTCATAGTGAGATGTCATCGGCTGTTCAATGGTTTTCGTAGTGCTCTGTCATAAAAAGACATCAGTGTGCAAAGAATTAATACTAATTGATTGTAACTGTTCACGAAAGTCCTGTTAAGAAAAGTATGATCAGAAACTTGTTGATGACAAATAGATGCCTGTTCAGATAAAAAAGGCTACAAACATGCTCAAAAAAAAAAGGAGGGGGGGGGGGGGGGGGAAGTGCAGCTGTTGAAGTATATGAGACTTCACTGGCAGGGATGGAGGTGATATAAAGGATATGAGAAGACAAAATAGGTAAATAAATTAGAGCATGAGATTACTCCCTTCTTTTTTTTTTTTTATAGGCCACAATATAGTTGAACACTAAACAAATGTCATAGAGTGGAAAATAGAAAGAGTAAACAAATTGATTGCCTTGTCAAGTGACAACTAAGAAATGTTTTATCTGTTACATCCTTTTACTCTGTACCATATTGAAACTTTCGTGGTGGGTGCTAAATTAGATTGTGTAATTAATTGAAAAATGTGATCTAATCCAAACAACTGCACTGAAATACACTTGTTATTCCAGTTTGATTCAGTGCACCAAGTTGCTACTATGATAACGCAAACAAAAAAAAAAACATCAAATTTCGTAAAAAGTGAATCACTCTGCATTTAAAAAAAATATGCCAAGTATGAGATATGTTCCTCGCACAAGAAAGAAGTCCTTTATAAGAAGAATTCTCAGTTTTTGACAGATACATTTTTTATGCATAATGATTTGGCCTTTATCAGTACATGTAGATGCAAATTGACCTTTTTCACATACCGACGGCACCAGGCGGTGGCTGCACAAACTAAAAATCGAGGAAGTGACCTACCTGCGCTACCAATCAATAATGGGAGCTACGCTACCAGTTTCTTCGCTCTCTGAGCAGCGGCGCGTGCCCAACGCGACTCTAAAGAGGGGGGTCTGTGGCGTCCACCCAAACGTCATGTTTTTCTTTCCGTCCACTTTCTTTTTTTGTGTAACACAATTATATATATGTTGCAATTACGTGTTCTACTCGCTGATCCACAGCCTCCTTCCGAATTTCCTCGATTTCTAGTGCCGACTTCCGCCGCTTGGCATTGAGTGCTCGCGCGTGCGCAGAACTGCTTCTCGGAAAAGGTCCATTAAGCACACCAGATCTATGAAAATACTGCATAAAGAATCAAACTGCAGAAGCAACTAAAGGTGGAACACTATTAACATAAAAAGATCCGTGGTTGGCCCTTCAGACCTTTTGATAACTTACGCTCATAAAGGTGCCTCTATCGTGACCAGAGCTTACATCCCTATCAAGATGCCAAGAGTATAGTATTGAAACAATGCCCAATCTCAAAAGCAGTTATTTGCTTGGTTTGGTGTCTAATCTTTGTTTGTTGACTTGTTGAAAAAACATTCAGCTTGTGGTTATCTATGTTTTTTCTGGTCAATACTGAAAACCAGAGACCCTAGCTTATATATGGCCTTCAGCTTAATAATTGTGGAACTGAGGTGATGGTTTCCCTACTTCCATTTGGTTTTGAATCTTCGGATTTTTACTAATGTCTTGCCACTTTTACAGCGAAGCTGTTTATGGCTAGGGATCCAGTAGATTTTTCATGTGCGTCAACAAAAACTCGCTTTCCCTCTCTTTGTCGTCGTTCCAAGCACTTGTGTGCCTAGTTTCCTTTTGCTCTCGTAGGGTGGTGGTCCCGTCGTGCATGTCTACTTTCCGCCAGGTGGCAGTCCCATCGCACTTGTCTAGTTTCCTCTGGCTCCTCGGGGTGGCGGTAGTTTGTACCTTTGTTCAAAATTCTATGTCACGTCTGTGTCGTGTGCTAAGCAGCTTCGCTGGTCATCCACCTACACAGAGTGGAATGGCTTATGATTTTTTTCATGCAGGCAACCCCACAAGGTGTCGGTCATATGGACGAGGCGGGGACGGCGTGTTGCTTCCCAGGTGTGTATGTGTGTGTGTGTGTTTTTTGTTTTTTTACAGCGATAGCTGTTGTGGGTTTTTCCTACCACTGGAAATGACGCCCGTTGTTGATGTTGTAGTTGTAGTAGTTGTTATGGTATAGTTGGCATTGTAGGACGTCCGTCGTCGTGTTGCCAAATCCTCGAAAAAGATTACCAGCCGCTTACGGGAATCGAACCTGGGTCCGCTGCGTACGAAATGGACGCGTTACCACTGAGCCAAGCCACGCCGTTAACAACCCACTCTAGAGCTTTTGTGGTACTCGATGCTCACTTCTAGCACTTTCTGAAGAAAAAAAAAAAAAAAGCTGATATTAAAAGGCCATTGTAGCACTGTCAGTGCCAAGAGCTCGTGCCGGGAGATGCGCTTTCACGTGTTCCAGAAAAAAAAAGAAAAAAGCGTTCGGAACAAAATGGTCAGATGTCTGTTTTTTTGTTTCAAACGCTTTTGTTCACACACCCCACAATGCGTGAATGCGACACCGATTCCCAACGACTTCGCCGTTACTTGTTGCAGCTATCGCTGTGGCTGTACAGTGGATTAAGCCTGGACAGCTCATTTTTTTTTTTTTATCATTAGTATTTATATTTCCCGTAAGCAACTCGCCTGCGGTGAGGGTTGCTCGTTCCAGGCTCATTTTTTCGCGGTTTTGCCGACCATTGTAACTTTTCATTAAGAACCTTTTGCCTCGGATCAAGCCACTTGCAACACTGAGAAGGTGCGCGATGTCTTGGTTTTTTGCACGAAAACCGACGCTTGAGGTCGAGACTCGCCTTTATGATCACGACGTTTGCCCCAGCCGCTTCAGGACTCGGATCGTTGTCCGCAGTCCTTCGTGCATTCACGACCATATTGTATGTAGGTCTCTGTGCATAATGGCATTTTGTGTTCATGAAAGAGATCTTGCACTTCCACACTTAAAGGCTATCTGACAAGGCATTCATGCATGTGCAGATTTCTACGGAAGCACAAGCTGAAAGAACCCGACAATTAGAAAGAAAGAAACTATTTGCGACTCAAAATCTGACTTTCTTCCCCATAAAGACCACAAATTCGAGAGCCGACGGCCCAGTGAAGGCTTGAGAAGAAATAAGCCTCTTGAGCAGATTATCATTAATAAAAATAATAGAATCCATTAACATAATTGCTATGTTTACCGAAACATCAATAAGCACATGGATTAAGGAACATTGAAATGCTTGGTAGCTGCAGGAAACAAAACAATCTAAGTAACCTTTGGAGTCCTCGATTTCGGTTGCTTTTTTCAGCAAATATGCGACCGTGCAGCGAACAGTTAATTGTAAGATGTCTCGACATCATACCCTAGTATTTCATGTGGAAAAATCAGTTAAGGTTTTGGCGTGTCACAGCATATAAATATGATTTCAGTAGTTTTCAGTAGGCAAGTTTTCTTTGCAAAATGAAACGGAACTGTGTCCTTTCCTCGCAGCCCCGCTCTTGGGAGCCGACCATCCGGGACCCGTACCGTGGCCGGGTGGTGTGGCCCGTGCCGGAAAATGTGGAGGTGACGGTGACTCTCTTTCGGGACGCCCGCAGCACCACCTTTGAGGACAAGGACTGGAGTTTCGTTGTGGAAGACGTGAGTTTTCCCGTCTTTCTACGTCTCTGCGCAGTCACCAGGTGTTTGTGGAAGACCGGGACTCGCCATATTTCTGGTTTTGTTTGCAAGGCGGTGACACCGACTTTCCTAATATTCTGGGTAGGTTAACGGGCAAGCAAATGGGGCAGCGCTTTCTGTTATTTGTTTTGAGTGCAGGAATTGCTTGTGACCATCTTCTGGGCCAAAATTAAGGTGTGGTACTTCAGGAACATTCGATTGTTCTTGTGGTGATTTTATGCACAGACATGTGAGGGCTCTGTGGATGAGTTGCCATGTATTAATTTGACACCTGTCCTTCCTACAACATTAATAATTCAGTTCTGCTTTCCGTTCTCTCCTATAAATATCTTGGTGTTCATCTAGCCCATAAGCTCTTCCGGAATATCCATGTTGAATATGTCACTAAAAGTGCCAATTAATTACTGGGCTATCTTGAAAGAAACGTTTCGCTAACTCCTGTGTCTTTAAAGCTTTTTTTATACAAAACTTCAGTTTACTCTAGACTGGAATATGCAGCCTCTATCTGGGACACCAGTATCACCCTTGCATCTGCTGTTGAGTCCATTCAGAATCGTTCTGCTCGTTTCATTCTTTCAAACTATCATCGCAAAGACACCGTCACCTCTATGAAAACATCTCTATCTTTACCTAGCCTCTCTTTTTGTAGAAAATTATCTCGTTTATGTATTTTTTGCAAGATTTATTATTTTTGTCCCGCACTTCGTGAAACATTATTTATAGAACCATTTTGCATATCATCACAAACAAATCACCAGTTAAAGGTAGGCATCCCTCATTGTAACACCTCCTCATTTAATGCCTCTTTTTTTCCCCAAACCTCAGTAGATTGGAATCGCCTTCCCGCATCCATAGTCACAATAACTGATGCTGCTGATTTTAAAATTGTGATTACTAATTTTCCTGTTGTTCCTTAGTCATTGTTACAACTTTTTCCCTTGCATGTTGTTATACTCATATATTTTTTGTGCTAAAACTCACTTTTCTCTATAAGGCCTTCGGGCCCTGAGAGAAAATAAACAAAATGAAGTGAAATTGAAAGAGTTTGTATTTGGATGTCTACTCGAGGTGTCTTTTTTAAAATTTCGACTTGCAGTCGAATAAATGGGAAAGGGGACTTCCTTGCCCAGTAGCCTTGGCCATAGAAGCTAAATCCAAAAATGCTTCATTAAGTTCTCTCAAACGTTGCTTCTGTGCCGATTGTGCATCATTCTCCACCGAAGCTTGTATGGAAAGAGGCTTGTCATCTCTCTCATGGACAAATTCAGGGGGGGAAGGATTTTAAGCCCTGCCAAAAAGAGTTGGCAGGTCAGAGTTCCAAACCGAAGAATGAAAAGTGGAAATACCATTTCACTAGCTGTTTTTGTCGCGGGGAATTCATTGTCAAGGTCTGTACACAGGAGCTTGCCAAATGGATATCAGACATCCTGGCTTTCTTTTATGAATTACGGTGACGAAAGTTGACCCTTGAAAGTGGTAAAATGGAAAAAATTGACAATGTGATGCGGGTCTTTGAACTTACCATTTAATTGGTATATCATTATAGTGTTGAAAGGCCAGTGGGTGTTTAACTATTTCTTCTTCTAAGTTACGTAGTATTAGCAACTCAACCTTCCCTGATGGCCTGGAGAAAAAAGTGCTTATTTCATCACAAAGAAAAAAAGTTAAGGTGATCTTTTTTTGTTGATTGTGTTCATAGCGATACAACAATATTTCTTGTATCTGATGGATATGTAGAATACTTCTAACCAAGGTCTGGCTTTTGAAGAGCCACCCAAACTCTGTTTCACGCAATGAGAAACCCCGTGATAAAAAAAGGAGCTTTGAGATAAGATTCTCTATTTTGGACAACTATACGTCTTTAGCTCCGTGCTGCTACCCTGTCTCCAGTTTCACTTGTGTGCAGCTTATGTTGAGACTTGTTTTTGAAACACAGCATGCATGTGCTTTTCTCAGTGTAATAATGTGGACAGTGGTTTATGAGATGTGCTATATTTTTATGCGCCTAAACACGCGCATGAATTTTATTTTGCATTTCGGCATTTTGGCCCTTTGTCCATACTGCAATGTGCCCACTCGTGGAATATATTTTGAAAGACAAATAGGTGATGATCACGATGTTGCAATTTTCAAAATGATTCTGAAATCGTTTAATACATTTTTTTTTAAACGTAAGGAATAGATCCGAAGTCCCCTGCAGAGATATAGGATGGATGGATGGATAAGTGTTAATGGCTATACCCTTTGTAACGGGCGGTAGCTTGCGTTAAAAAGACAAACATATGATTCCTCCTGCCGTTGTAAGCCAATTTTCTCCCTCGAACTCACCAGGCAGTGTGGGATATCACCATGATGACCTTTGGGGGATCGGGTAAAAAGGCGAGGGAGTCGCCAATTTTCCTCTGGTCAAACCTTGTCGGCGTTACCCCAGCACCGGACCCACTGGGGGACAGGGTTGAGACTTTGGGCCGGGGTTACAAGGGAGGGAGTCCCAATTCTTCTCTGTCCCACCTGTCCCCAGCTGTGCTAGTTAGTTGTGCATCATTCAATTTTCCCTACATAATTTCCACCAACCTTCTAATCGCATCTCTGTAACTGGAATCCTTTTCTGTTCCGTCCTTCCATCATTGTGAGCAAAATCCAGGGCCCCAGCCAAATCCGTTACCTTTTCAGGGAGGGCAGGGCGAAGCCCCGTGCACTTCAAAAGCAAGTGCTTTAGTGTCTCGCTCTCATTATGGCAGGCAGCACATAATGTGTCTGTATCCTGAAATTTAGCCCTATACTTCCTTGTTATCAAAGCTCCCGTTCTCGCCTCAAACAGTAAAGAACTTCCAAGTGAATTGTCAAACAGATTTCCCTTTTTTATGTTCTGTTTTTGTGACGTCTGCTCAGACCCATCACTAGTGTGTAGGTATTTAAATGCAAGCTTTCGGGTTCGGTTTGTCCATTTTGTGTTTCAACTTCATGTATAAATACTTGAATACCTTCCTTGCCCACCGCATATCATCCATTTCAGTCAAACTTTGTTCAAATTTTAATTTACAAATTGCATCCCTGCTCTCAAAAGACATCCAGCCCATGTCCCCCTGGGCTATAATACATATGAAGTCCTGGTACCATCACTCCTTTCCATATATTTCTGACCGCTTCATATCTATTATAGTTCCATAGTGCCTTGAGCTTCGTAATAGATGAATTTCTTTTCCCCTTTTCTAATTATATTCTCTTTATGTTCCTCTAGATATTTCCTTCCCTCATTGAGCCAGACTCCGAGGTATTTTTATTTTCCTACATGGTCTATTACAACGTCTTGTACCCACAGGGGTTCCCCTTTTTCATCATTAAACACCTTTACTCCAGGGTTGCCGCTACTAAAACTCATACCCAAGGTGTCCCCTTCTTCTCCACATATTCCAGCTAGTTCCTGTAATGTATCCTGGTTATCTACCATAAGTACTATGTCATCCACACAGATCAGTCCTGGTGTTCCCTGTATTACATTTCTCCCTCCCTCCATGTAACTCACATCAAAACCTAAGTTGCTCTGCTCTATTTACTTTTCCATTTCACTAAGATACATCAGGAAGAGTAGAGGTGACAGTGGGCAGCCCTGCCTAAGCCCTCTTTTCATAGCTGCGGGTTGTGTAGTTTCTGCTTCCCATGTCATAAGTACCTTATTGTCTGTGTATTTGTCAATTTTATTTATTTTCTTTTTTTTTTTGGAATATTAAAGGGAAGCTACGGAGCTTGTGGAAAAAAATGAGTTAGAAGTGAATTCTTAGTGTATTTTTACCCCGTGAACCCGAACGCCCAAACCATTTGCTGCGCAAGTATTGTTAAACGCGAGAAAACGCGAAAGACAGTCGCTGTACGTGACGTCATCGACGGATCTTTTGGCTGCCCAAGGCTAGGGGGGCGGGGCTTCAGCCCTATTTTGAAATTGCCCTTATGGCTCTCTGGCGCGACACATTAAAACATAATTGTGATATCTGTTATTTTAACGGCCAAATGAACGCAATCCGAGTGTTTTTTCTCAAATGTAGAAGTGCCCCATCTTCCCTTTAAGTTCCATATTGCACACAATTAAAATCTCTTTAAGCGTATCGAAATTTTAGACAAATTTGCCCTTGAAGCATTCAACCGGAGCAGATTCAAAGCCTTTAGCAGGCAGGACTGAAAATTAGTCTGATTAGGTTTTCTCAAGGTGCTTGCCTGCTTCTGATCGAGATGAGCGTAACATTACTTTTGTAGTGTTATGCTCATCTCATGGAAAGGAGCCCTATAGCACATTCTGCTGTTAACCACATTTTAGTCGTTTGTCTAAAGGCCCGTTTACTCAGCTTTCACTCGCGTTTGCTTAGGACCGAACTCTTGCGATCCCTTGCCACCAGAGAACACGCTGGCGCCATCTATGAGGTTACCCTAGAACTGCATTTCACTAGAGCGAAGGTTTTACTGTATTTGCGAGATCAAATGTATGTACCATCTGTGAGAAATGGTCGTTTATAACATTGTCAAAAGTTTTTCGAGCTAAAAAAAAATGACACGCAAAAAAAAAATAGAAAATTTACAGAAACCGAAGGGGTTCTACGGATCAGACGGCCAGTGTGTTCTCTCGTCGTGAGAAATCCCAAGAGGTTTTATGGCACTCAGTCGAAAGGACTCACAAGTGTGTGAAGTGGCCTTTTTGGAGCAGATTCAAAGCCTTTAGTGGAGGCGCCGAATATTGATACAGATCGAGTTTTCTCAAGGCGCATGTCTTCTACCGATTGAAATTATGTTACGTTACACTCTTTTCATGGAAAGAACCCTCTTAACACACTCTGCATTAATTGCAGTCTAACCGTTCATCCGCAACCTTTGTAGGACTTGACGTGCAATCTCGTTGCGCGACCCACGTTGTGCAGATCTCTCCGCTGGGCAAGCGCCGGCATGTGGCAGTTGGCATTGTGAACGTGTCTGAGTTTGCTCGGGCGGAGGAGCCCAGCCAGACAGAGCTGGTGGTCAAGATGAAGTCCCTGTCGCCCAAGTGCCTCGAGGCCCAGCTGGCCCTCACCCTGTCCTGCAGTCTCATCAGGGAGGGGAAGGCCACGTAAGTACTGCCAGTACACCTTTTCGACGCAGTACGTGTTTAACGAGTTGTTTTCTACGAGAGGACGGTCATCGACGAACGTTGTGACAGAGCGTCATGGACGAGCGGCATGCTGGGAGCGTTACACGACGATAAGGTTATAAATGAAGCTTACAAAGGCCCTTGTAAGCTTCATTGACTGCTTTAAGCTTCATTGTAAGCTTCATTGACTTTGACTGCTACCGGGGCGATGGCAGTCAAATACTGTAGCCACTGAGCTGCCTAGCACAGCTACCGTAATAAAGTAAGCTAACTTTTGGTGTGCCAATAAAAACAAATTGAAAAAATTATAGTTCTAGGTTTTGTGACTTGTGAGACTTGCGATTGTAGGAAGGGGCGATGAACCAAAAACGACTGTCCTTCCCAGTCGGCTATGTTCGCTTATCTCTCATCGTGGCTAAGTAACACCATTTCTGCCGAGGTCATGATTGGCCAGGGCCCCGTAATTACTAGGAGTGGGCTATCTTTCGGTGTTTTTGAAGAAATAGCAAATCGTGCCAAAAACAAGGGGGTGGGTTATCTTTCGGAAGAGGGGGATCTCTTGGAATATTACTGTACTTTGGAAGAGGAAATATTTTATTTGCATGAAAACGTCCCAGTGAGAGCAGCACGTTTTTAATGTTGAAAATAATAAAGTAATAAATGAAATAAATAATAAAATACAATGACATAAAAAAATGAATGAAAAAAATATATATAACTACTAGAAAGAATGAAAAACTAGCACAGGCAACACAGGGAGTGTCGTTTGTGCGGGACACATTCTGTTGCCCCCGTCTTTGTGAGCACGACCGAGCCCGTATAATTTTTCCGTTTACAAACACGAATCGTCACTTGCCTTCCGAGAGACTTCCGGTCTCTCCGTTTCGGCGGGCTTTCCGAGCTCGTTTATTCCAAACGGCGAAGTTGGAGATCTAGCAGCGTCCTTCTGCTGCGCTATTCAACATACAAGAGGCGATAGCTCATCTGATTGAAGTATTAAAGAAATCTTAGAGTAATCTCTCACTAACCGATCCTTCATTGAGGCACCCGGACAATCGGCGATTAGACGTTTACTGGACGTTGCCAGGGCAGTGCTCTGGCGGGGATTGTTTGTCCTCTTATTTTACCGGAAGTTGGCGGGGACGCAAGATGCAACGGCATCTTCCTAGCGGCACTTCCGCGAAAAGGTTCCATAGCCGCCGAGAGGTTAGGAAGCGCAGGGAGTCCCGAGCATCTTGTTGTCGCTGCGCGGCCAATGGGATTGCGCCGTTACCCAGTAAGAACGCCAAGGGACGAATCACGAAGCAACAAGTGTGGTTTCTGAACTTGTTTGTGACCGTAGTGTAGGGTGCGCCAGTGGGCCTTTTGTTGCAACTCCGCTTCTAATTCAAAATGAGTCTCGGGGCATTAATATTGCGGTAAATTTTTTGTTTTTGTTCCGGTAAAAAATTTTTCCGTAACAGTCTACTAAAAAAAAATATTTGGGAGGTGTTCATCGGTGTTTAGTGTCCCTTTCATGTTTCATACAATAGAAATAGGTTAAGTATTGATACCAAAAACACTGGCTAGGTGGTGCGAGCCGCCGCCCCATTTCAAAGGTTCAGCCGTACGCACCCGTCCATACAGTCTATCACATAAATTCTCAAACAGGGTTCCTAGGAAACACTCTTAGGAGCACTTACGGGTTCCCCGAGCTCCCGAGCGGCCTCGGCCGTCCCAGCTCCTAAGTGCAGCGTTTCTCCGGCTTAAGCAATCTTTTAGCGGATCTGAGCCGCCCGTTGGTGCATACTGTAAACGACTAAATTTTTGCGGGGACCTAAATTTCGCGAATTTCGCGAATCGCCTACAATTTGCGAAAAATACGTCCTGCGAACAATTCGTGCAAGCTACACTCGATTCGCGAAAATTAGAACCCGCGAATAATTAAAAATTTACAGCTGTGGCCCGATTCGCGAAAATTTGAGCCCGCGAAAATTAAGTCGTTTACAGCAACTAATGGCGAATTCGGGTGGTCAGTCATCGGCACCTTATTTTGCTGGAAAACCGGCAATAGTGTTCGCGTGGTCAGTTTCTAGCCGGTGCGCACCGTTCGGGTGGTGGTTCTCCGGCGAGCACCTGCAACTTTCCGGCACTTTTTCAGCCCGAGCTCCAAACGGCCAGGCGAGCAGGCGCCAGACTGTATCCGTTGTCGTCACTTCCGAAATGGGAGAGGAGGTCAGTGAGAAAAAAGGAACGAAAGAACGAAACTGATCTGAAGTCACTTCAGCAGCCACTACTCGAGTCAATCCAAGCCGTTGGGACATGGGTGACGGCGGCGACAACCTCTCGCTAGCAGTGTGGGTGGGCAAGAGGCGAAGTAAACTGCCACCGTCTGGCGTTTCGTGTTCGGGTGCTGAGGGTCACGTGGTGTGCCGCCGGCGCGTTTCTGGTTGCCGTTTTTGCCGGCTCGGTCTCGCCGGCGATTGACCACCCGAGTTCGCCATAAGAGCCAAACATCCCCCCTCCCCCCCCCCCCCCCCCCCCAGTACACACATAACTATTTACGTGATCGGTAGTCTCTTTACCGTTTTATTTGTGTCCATTCCAGGACCGGGAGGGGTTTTTCGGTCGATAATTGGGGCGGATCCTCGAGGTAGGAAGTTTCGATGACGCTCGGTCTATTGCGGGGATGGCAAAGACGGGGAAAATACGTGGCCAATGCGCCGACATGGGGGTCCCGAGTCATCAAACGAGAAACAAGGCGACGGAAAGACGATGCAAGAAAGCGGACGATAGGTTAAGCGCGTTCATTTTGCCGCGACGAGTTGAAATTTTTTGAGCATTTGTCAGGTTTGTTTACTTTTATACGACACGCAATGCCAATGTTTTGTCGCACAGTAATCTAGAAAAGAGCTAGATGTATAAAATACCTTATGGGCGATATTTTGTGGTTCGTTTGCGTACATCAAGCGTCGCCGGCGATTCGGGCCCGTCGGGGCCGCCTACCGGGGCCGCCGACGTCCGCGTCTGTGCCCCGCCGTTCCCAAGCGGCCCAAATGTGCGGGGCCTTTTCCTCTAGAAAGAAAAAAATTGGTGTATTGGAAACACAAAGAGGTTTTAAAGGGGTACTCCGGCGATTTCTTCATGGTCCCCGATTTGCTTGAAATTTTGCTAAACTCGCCAAACAACATCGCTAAAATAGTATCCCGAATATTAGGTTAAAATGATGTTTTTTCACGAAGTTATTGAATTTACAATTTGGTCCTCACCGTGTTTTTCACAGCAACGAAAAAGTGACGTCAGTGGAAGGCAGGGGTTCACTCTTTGGACTGTAGACTTTGTTCCCAATTAATTCCATACAGTTTGATGGTGTCAAATGAAGGCTTTGGAAGCTCGCTTCAGCACCCGCGCTCCAGCACGGAACAAATGATTGGCATATTCTATTTTTTAGATTGCTTGCTCGACTGGCAAGCCTGCCCGCCACTGACGTCACGCCACTGAAAAGTGCGGGTATATTTGAATGTTGGTTTTCGCATCATTTTCATTTGCCGATTTCGCAATAACTATTATGAATTTTGCGATACTAAATAGCATACCGGAAAGGGTAAAGGCCAGAGAGTCAGAAAATATAGTTAGTTGAGGTAGCTCAAAAAATCACCGGTGCGAGAGGTTGACCGTTGCTCGCGAGAGGTTGACCGATGCTCGGTCAACCTCTCGCGACTTGCAACGCTCGCCGAAACTCGAGACACGGCGCTCGCAGGGACGAAGACATGCAGAGCATAGCGAGCCTGCTGAGCGCGGCTCCGTTGGCTGCGCCCGACGTGGGCAACCTGGACGACTTCGAAGAGGACGCCGAGACGTCGTTGCAGTTGGCCCGACTGGCGGCACACTGCTCGGAGCTGCTCCAGGAGGAGGAGGAGGAGGCAGAGCCGGGGGCGGTGGAGGAGGAGAGGAAGAAGGCGACGAAGCGGCAGAGGTCGCCCCCCGTCGCGGTGGAAGAGGAGGAGGAGATGCCGCCCGAACCGCCCGAGGACCCCGAGAGCAAGTCCCGGCGGACCGCTGACGCGGAGCAGGTGGGTGGGGAGGGTGGCTCGCGTCGGCGGCAAACACTTTCTGAGGGGAATACGTCGTTCTCCGCTCGTTTGCTTTAGACGGTGCACCTAGAGTGCCAAATCCTCTCCCGAGAGTCTGGAAACACCGAGAGTGCACACACCCCGTGCTGTTGCTAGGTGCAAGTTAAGGATGCGCCAAAAGCTCCTCCCGCACCCTTATTATTGCCAGCCAGTGTTCCTCCACAGTGTGAAAATAGTCCAATACCAAGGCACGGTCTGGGCCGTCCCATCTTTCTCTCCTACGTGTCTGCACGACGCATAACTCGCCAATTTGATGAGATAAAATCAACCCTGACCGTCTCAATTATTTGAAATGTGTGTGCAAAAGCGCACTTATTTGAATTTTTTTGCCGAACAAATTGTGTTGCACTGTTTTACGTTTAAAATACAAATACGCTCACCTGGCAACAAAAGAGAATTATACATACCTGGTCATGCTGACAAAGACCAGCAAGTGCAGAATGTGTCCCTCACAAACCACACTTCGTGTGTCGTTTGTGCTAGATTTTTAATTTGTTTACTTTATTTTTTTTTCTTATTTTTTATTAATTATATTTCTCGTTTGTTTGTTTGTTTTTTGTTATTTTTTATCTACAACCAGTTGTTATCGCCGGCACTTTTGCATTCAAATAAAAATGTTGCAAGTCCAACTGTCGTTTGTGTAAGATGGGAGGAACGCATTTTCCGGGTTCAGTACACGGAATTCGTCGTGGCTCGTGTGAACGGTTCGAATGACGCGTCAATGCATCGCTTGTGTCTGGTTGTCCCTGGTGGGTTTGAAGACTATAAGGTATAACGGGGGAATTCCTGTTATAATAGCGAGGTACTAGTTAAAGGAGAAAATCTATGGTCACCAAGAGGATGAGAGCAGCAGAGCGTTCTCATTCACACCTCGGGGCAACCTGTGGACCTAAAGCGTCGGACCGGGTCGCCCACACTCCAAATCGTCCGTGGTCATTTCCACCGCGAGGGGGCCGAGGGCAATTGGCCTCGTGAGCGGCGCTCAGCCGCTGATAAAAGGCCTTCGCAGCGTATGCGTGTGGGCTCTAGGGATCGCGGCGCGGGCGATAACGGTCAATAAATGACTGCGTGTAATTGAACTGGAGCGTTGTGTCATTCCCAGAGAAGGAGCCCGAGACACTCTTGTCGAAGGTAGGAAGCTCGGGCTGGAGGTGGAACAACCGAAGCTGCTCCCCCTCACCCCGTCAGTGACTTCAGAGCGTGGCGGCTTTTGGGTTGCAACGTCTCTCGTAGCCTCATTATAAATATTATTGTTCAGTCCACGCAAAGCCGTGAACATCATTGATACGAGTGCATGTTGTCTCAGGTGCCAAGTTTGGCGTCACATCCAATTTAGGAAACTACAACTCAATATTCGAGCGACCACTACTGGCCTTCGTCCAAGGCGCAGCCACCCTTTCACGATACACCAAGGAGATAACGGCAACTAGCGGGCGCACTTGCGTAAGGGTCCTCATCTTTCTGTCTAGCATAACACGCTGCTAAGCAAATAAATGAAACGGCACGAATAAAAATTTTTATAGTATATTTTTATTTACCCGAGTTCAACAGAGTGGCTAATGAAAGAGCACTTGCTGGGGGATGACGGCGGTCACCATGTCACCTTACGGTGCCGTCCAGGAGCCCACGGAAGACCTGCTCACCTGGTGCCAGAGGGTGACTGCTGGCTACGGGGGCCTGAAGGTGACCAACCTGACGACCTCTTGGCGCAACGGCATGGCTTTCTGCGCCCTGCTGCACAGCTTCCACCCCCAGCTGGTGGACATGGACTCGCTTTCCCCGCATGACATTGCAGGAAACTGCAAGAAGGTAGGGCGCTCCTGCCCTTACCCTGGCATTTTAAACTTTTTTTTTGGTTAAAAAGTTTGTTAGCGAGAAAGAAAACATTACCTCCTTTAAGAGGGCGCGGTACCTCTAGTTTTTCGTCCGTTTCAGACACCAGATGGCGCGCGGCTCGTGAAGTGGTTGAACGCGCGACTTCTAGATGGCGCCAGTATCGAAGTGTGAAAAGGCCCGCGTTCTCCGCTGCGTGAAATAGATCTTCGAAATGTGCCATGTACTCCCGGCGGAGGAAGTTTCTCTCACCCTCGCACGCGCTTGGTATGTCTGTGGTCAGTCAGTTCAGTGTGCATTGCATCGGACGTCAGTGATAATATGCGCGGTGGCCGAGTCCGGCCTCTGCCCTGTGTGATGCAGCGGGTGGCGCTCGTTTCTGTTCGGAGGTAGGAATAAAAATGTCGGTCCCCTTTTTTACGACGCTCGTTTCTATAGCTTGGGTTTTTATCTCAAGTGACGTACAGTACCGCCTTTTCGAAATCATACTTTGCCGTGAGCGATTGAGAGTTAGGTTAGCATTTTATTTTTGTCAGCACTACACCTTCGATAAAGACCTCGGGCGGCGATGTAAATATGTGTTGCTCCCCAAAGTGTGTCCAAGGTGCGCAGTGACATTTGGAAATGGCATTGAAGGCGCACGACCGTCGGTTGGTAAAATACGTGCGTTAGATTCACTTATTCAGTCTAATCATTTTCGCAAACGTCTTTTATCTGACAACGTACGGAGTGTACGGGCTTCAAATAAATTTGCTTCGTTTATGTGAATGAATAACTGTTTTCTCTTCCGTGCTCGGTGCTATGCAAAAATCGCTTAGATGTTATGGTAGCGTAATGTGGCGGCGTTTTGCACGCTGACTCGCTATTGCATTCGTTGTGCACAATATGTGTTCAGATGGAATGTGTCAAATCGTATTTACGATTGATATGATGTATTTACTTTGCTACAGTGTTAATTATATTCTCCTGATTTAAACTGGTTCGTTCCTGATCTGAGCCCAAGTTCAGATTCGAAGGTGTAGACAGACTTAGCGTCCTAACAGCCGTAATGCGCAGAAAGAAATTAGTGCCATGAAAGAAAAACAAAAGGATACGAGGCGGCGCGGTGTTATAGAAGTAATAAGTGTACGAAGGATGCCATCGTGCGTTTTTTTTCTTGTTGAACGCTCCGCATCGCTGGGAAACGCTCAAGGTACGAGCAACGACAACGAGCTGGCGTGAAATTTCCATCAAGCGGAAAACGAGCGTCACTTTCATCATGCGCTTTCATTTCGATATGGCGCAATATGCGCGCGAAATAGTAACAGGTAAGGCCAGGGCCGTACCCAGGGGGAGGGTTTCGGGGTTCGAACCCCCCCCCCGAAATATATTTGAGCCCCCCCCCCCTTTCACTATCGGCTGGAGAAGGGAGGAGCGATGGGGCGCATTTCGAAAGCTAGGCCAGGGGTGGCCTCGATTTCGCTAAAGTCACTGGATCGGGAGACCCAGTGGGGGACCCGCTGGAGTTTCAGCGATGCTGTTAGGGGTGCACGTGTACCTGCATATACAACGCAGCATTACTGCTAACCAGAGGCGCGTGAATTCCAGCGCGTCTTTGCCGCGCCCCGAAAACCGCAACGCACCCGGCCACGACCGGTCTTTTCGGAACCACTCCGATAGCGCCCTCCTGTTTTCCCCTCTCATCCAAGTGCCTGGGTGCCATCCACCTCGGCAGAAGATCCCCGGGAGCCTCGCTTCCCCATCCTCATACCACGCTCCGTTCCACTGCACAGTGGACCGTAGCGAATGCTAGAGACCGTCTTCGCCAATCGAGGGCTGAGAGAGAATCACATGACCTTGAGCTTCACATAGCACACCACAGAGGGTAAGGTGACACTCGGAGCTGGATTGGCTGGGATGGGATGGCTCGTAGCGCCCTCTGCAGTCCATTATAAGGTGACACAGAGGAAATATTCGCTCGAGCAATAAACACGTACGTTTGAGGGAAGCTCGTATCGTTCTCTGTTCGTTAGTCCAACTTCCCAGAACACCGCGAGCGTGCGACGCCTGAGGGGCTTTGGGGGGCCTGCCGGGGGTATGGGGTGTTTCGCGCGGTGAAAAGAGGATGCAAAGAGAATGACGAAGATTTGTTCCGTCTGCGGTTAGGGAGCTGGGTGAAGTATATGACTGTATATATTTTTCTCATTCTCTTACACCCGGTTCCCTCTCACCCGTCATGTTTACTGGGGTGGAGTTTGGACAAATAAATAAATTTTGGCTGTAAGCTGAAAGTAAGCTTTGAAACAATTCACTCCCGCTGTGATGGTGCATGTGAAACATTTCGTTGCTCGCTGTTGTTAATTATAGGCCGATCACATGCTTCTGTTTTTAAAAAAAAGTAAATACAAAAAACGGCCATTCAAGATGGCCATCGTGTTCCAGAAAACCCCCCCTCAAAGAAATTTTCTGTGTACGGCCCTGGGTAAGGCAACGAAATTTAGATGTTAGCTCTGGAACACCGCCAGACTCAGCCGTGTTGGGGGCATCTCTCGCGAGTCAATTCGTCAAAGGTATTGCGCGTCGAACTGTACGTGTGAGTTATCTGTTTCGGCGAAACCTTGATTTCGGAAAACTATTGTGCGTTAGAGATATGCATTGTGTTAATCAGCTATGACTATACCCTATCTCACTAGTTGCGCGCAGTACTTGGAAGCCACGAGCGAGAAATAAATGACAGTTGATTTTGTAGGACAATCGCGACGTGGAAACCCATAAAATTGTTCCGATAAGAAGAGAGCTTCCCCTTCTCTTCAAGTGCATGGGTTACGCTCTCAATCTTGCACCTGTGGTAATACTGCAGGCTCCTAAAATCGTCTTTCCTGAAGAACACAGTAGCCTTCGGAATTGAGGGGTGCTACGCGAAAGCGAGCGGCATGTCACGGGAACGAAGGTGAGGTGCTCCGGGCTTTGAAAACGCTCCTGATCGCAACAATAACTTTTTTTGTTTCTGTTTTCTTTTTTTTTTTTCTTGTCGAGGCACAATTTCTTCTTTTTTTTCTTTTCGTCTATCTTGATACCCCATCAGCGCAAAAACTACCACAAACTAAAACAAAAAAAAAAAAGAGAGTGGGCATACAACGACAATGCATCCACTGGGACCCGAGTCAAGGCAAGAACAACTAACTACTAAAAGGAAAAAAAAAAATCATGTTCGCTTACACAGACAGAACGCCTCCGTCGAAAGAAATGAATCATGCGCTTGTTCTGCCAGTCTCGCTGTGCATCTGTCAAAAGCCACAAAGGAGGAAGACAATCAGCGCCTACACCCCCCCCCCCCCCTCCCCCTAAAAAAAAGAAGAAAAGAAAGTTTTTTGGGCGCCCACGGTCACCCAAGCGATGACCTTGGAAGGGTATACGATTGTAGCACGTTTGTCCCCCGGCTGTTGCCCTGTCTCTAATGCCCACGGTCCGTTTCCCCCAAGTACCAATGTCTCCGTCTTACCTTCCCCGAGTATCAACTCCGCAGTTATTCTGAGTCATTCCGATGCTTGCAAAACGTTGCAAAACTGTTCGACGAATATTTGCACACAAGTACTACCGTATTTACCCGAATATAGGTCGACCACGAAAATAGGTCGACCCCTATTTATTGAACCCACCGAGAATAAAAAAAAATAATTCAAATATAGGTAGACTTTTTTTTTTTTTTTTTAGGAACAGGGGAAAGTTAGCGCAAAGGAAAGAAATCTTTATTTACAGCACTCTCGATGCCAAAAACTTAATCATCGTCAGAACTTCCGGACATGTCATCGTCGTCCGAAGCTTCGTCAGCTTGGTAGACATCCTCGCAAATTCGCAACAATACACAATACCTAACTGACACCGTCCGTTGTAAAATGACACTGCGCAAGACGCAACGAAAGAAGGTGGAGACCGGTGAAGCGAGGAAAGAACAAACACAAATACGCGAGCAACGCCGGAGTCGCCGTGAGCAACACGCGAGCCGCCGCAAGCAAAAAGCTAAAGTAACCTCCGTTGTTTCTTCTTTTTTTTTTTTCTTGTGGGCATTTGCAAGGGAGAGCCATGGAGGGCAAAGTGCATGGCGCATCGCGTTCCTCTCCCTCCCCTTGCCCAGCGAGGGGAACGCTACAGGCGCGATTTCGAAACCCGACGCCCGAGGGATGTGCGCGAGCGGCGGCCAAGGGGGGGGGGGGGGGGGGGATGGGGGGGGGGGGGTTGTTTGTTGCTGTTGCGGTTGCTTTCGAGCCAAAAGCTTTTTGAAACAAGAAGCGGCGCGGCTCTACGGCTACGCCGGCTCGGTGATTGATAGCTCCATGCCCTCCGTAGGGTCGCAAAATTTGGTCGCGAATGTAGGTAGAAACTCTTTGGTCACGATTATAGGTCGACCCTTAATTTTTGACAACATTTCCGGAAAAAAAAGGTCGACTTATATTCGAATAAATACGGTAACTGTTTGCAGAACTATCTACATTGCTCAAATTCAAAAGCGCTGTGTTGGATTCGGGAACTCGTGTAGGTTTAGCTCATTCTTGGAACATTCTTATTCGCTCGATGAACTCCACAAAACTTGTAAATATTAAAATGGACTTTCCAGAGAACGATATTAGTTGTCGGGATCCCAGGCGACCGGACACGTCGCAATTATTGGTTGATTGAACATTTTATTTCATAATCACAATCGTATCACCAAGGGAAACGCCATTTCCTCATCACTTCTCCGAACGGAGTTGCTGTATTCGTAGCACACGTCGACGGAAACGTTTGAGACTGTGCTCAAATAATACCTTCTTTTGGTAGGTACTGCGCAGCGATTACACACAATGCTTCTAACATAAACATGCTGCCCCACATGTGTATTTACAAGACGCAATACATCGTTCTCCCAACTTCGTTGAAATGGGCATGAAAGCGCGTAACCGTCACTTGGTTGAAGTTCAACTTAGAGGTTATGCGTTTACCGTAAAACATTGTTAATTATTATTGTTTTTTCCGTTCCACTACAAAACTCTATTCACTTCAAATTTTTTTTTTCCACGTCGTCTCTACAGCGCTTTTACGTCGGTACTTTCGTGTTAGAGTATATCTCGATCTCACCAAAAGCCTCAACGTGCGAAGCTTCCACAGACGGTCGCTTGCGAGTATTCTCAATGTGAGACTTCAGAAGCTTTCGCTTGCCATAGGGAGCTTGCTTTCGACTACAGCACTGCACGGGCCCGGGAAGCGCGGAGCGCGCTGTTGTGGGGAGAGGTTGACTTACAAGATGACGTGTTACGTGATCACGTAAGATGACGCGTCGCGTGATCACGTAAGATGACGTGATTTCGTGTAACGTGATCAAGTAAGATGACGTGATTTCGTGTAACGTGGTCAAGTAAGATGACGTAATTTCGTGTAACGTGATCACGTAAGATGACGTCAGTTCGCGTGAAGTGATCACGTAAGATGACGTTTTCGTGTCACATTATCACGTACGATTACATGATTTCGTGCTACGTGACGCGAAGGGGGTGAGGAAGAACTAACACTCACGCATTTCCATCGGATAAATCCCATTGATCGCTCCACTCCAATTGTTTTTTCGTTTTTGGTGTGTTTTTTATTTTGCTTACGCGGTTGGGAGCGATTGAAGGCCGGTTCACACATTTTCGTTTGACTGCGACTGCAACCACTTGCGCCGGCTTACAACCAGAGGTTGCTATGGCTACAGTTGCGTCGAGCATAGACATACCTGAGCTTGAAAGGCACGCGTCGTACTCGAGCGGAACCAAACGCAACTGTGTGAACCAGCCTATATAGAGTCCGTTTTGCATTTTATTGTGGTGCAGCGCTACACGCTGATTCAAGATTTCGGGTCGGTGTGGTTCTTGGAAGAAAACGCCAACAACATTAGTGTCGTTCGGAAGCATTGAACTTAGAAACGCGCCTCTTCGCTTGGGGAACTGAGATGCGTTGATTGTTATTATTTTTTTTATTTTTTGCCTACTACAGACCATTCAAAAACTCGCCTTCTGGGTGCCACCAACTTCGTCTACTTGGCTGTGAAGCGCGTTCGAGCTTGCGCAATAGCTGTCTAGGCCAAAAGATGGTACACTGCGTATGCGTTCACAGCTCAATGACTTAGGCATTTTTCGTCGGAATAGATGCTCCCACGAGAAGAGCGTATGAGATATGGGAATAGAATTGGAAATTTGAAATGTTTTTGTCCAATCGCATTTTTCGTCCTCGGTTATCAACGCTTTTTAGCGTCATCACGAGACGTTCAACCATAATACACTGGTGTTTAAAAAATGAGCACCGAAAAACATGCACCGATTTTTTCTCAAAAATAAACACCGGAAAAAGCATACCCTAATC
This sequence comes from Ixodes persulcatus, assembly GCA_013358835.2. Classification (NCBI taxonomy): domain Eukaryota; kingdom Metazoa; phylum Arthropoda; class Arachnida; order Ixodida; family Ixodidae; genus Ixodes; species Ixodes persulcatus. The sequence continues at coordinate 1,273,954 of JABSTQ010009452.1, forward strand.
ATTACCCATGTCACCTTTTTGGGCAATATGTGAATTTCCAGAAGAACAGCGAGTTATCACCCTTCCCTAGGAATACCCTGACTACAGAGCAGGCGACCCGTTTTTCACCGCGTCAGATTGCGATGACCACGAACCGTACGGAGGTCACAGGACGTCCGTGAAAAATATAAAGAAGGCAAAAAACGATCTGCTCTGTGCACGTTTCATCCCCGATTTCCACGACCCCAAGGCCGAAGGACGCTTGAGTGAAAGATAACAATAAAATAAAACTTTGCGTAAAAAAAACGTTTTAAATGACAAAAAAAGTACAAACAAGCTCAACGCATTGGCGGACCGCGAGGTTGTAGAACACCTCGCGGTCCGCTTGCCATAGGACGGTTGTCTTCGACTCATAGCTCAAAGGTGAATTTGACACGTGCGAAAACACGGAGACCTATCCACCGAAAACCAGGAAAGCGAGACACGCACACTGACGCCTCGGCGTGCAGAATGAAACAGGATACGGGCGCGGAAGAATACCTTGCACAGTGCCGCCGATCCGGCCGATCGCCGAACGGACGATTTCGTATTTCGTGGACAGCGAGCGCCACCTCACGGGAGAGAGAGGTACCTTAAAAACAATGAAAACAAGCACCGACACCTTGGTTCTTTATATTCGCTGTAGTTACGGAACAGATCGACTTACATGAATAATTTTGATATTATTCGATTTCGTAATAAATTTAGAAGACATTAAGCGAAATACTTTTTCTGTTTTCATTTAGAAAATTTTTCAAATTCGCTCCGAACGCAAGAGTGCCGAATTAGACGATTTTGACCATTTTTATGATTTTTTTAAGAATATAATTAAATTTATAATAAAACATTTGTTCCGCTTAATGTCTCGATAATGCCTCAACGTCTTTAAAGCCGAAATTTTCAAGAAAATCCGCGCAGCCGTTATTATATAAGAATTTTTCTAAGTTGGCAAAAAACCTCATGTATTCTCTATGGGGCTCTGAGGTGCGCCCCCTCTTAACATGATACGAATAACAGCTGCAAAAAATGGGGACCATGAAAGGAACTCTACTGACAGCTCTTGTCTCGTCGTAGGTATTCCTTTCGTGGTCCTTGTTTTCAGGGGCGAAGCTCCTTAGGGGCTAGCCATGTCCGTATGTCCGTCCGCCGTCCGGCGTCGGGTGCTCGTGCTCCTGCTCGTGAGCTCACGTGCTCACTTGCTCGTGTAGGGCAAAAAAAAAAAAAATGGAAAAAAAGATGAAAAAAAATTATGTCCGTCCAGCGTCCGGCGTCCGCAGATCGTGCTCGGTGCTCGTGCTCGTGCTCATGAGCTCACGAGCAAGTGAGCACATGCTCACGTGCTCGTGTAGGGCAAAAAAAAAAAAAAAAAAATTGTTGAAAAAAAAATGTTTGCGCAGTCGACAGGATTCGAACCTGTGCGGGGAGACCCCAATGGATTTCTAGTCCATCGCCTTAACCACTCGACCACGACTGCGGGACGAGTAGGGGGCTCTGAGATGTGGTAGTAACTCAAGAGCTGGGGGGATGTCATGGATGAAACGTTGCATGTAGTCGCTCAATGTCTATACAGGAGAGGGCGCTGCGGTCAAATGCGTATATAATCGCGTTAAACTTTGCATGCATTGGCTCAACGTTTATAGACGAGAGGGTGCTGCGGTCAAATGCTCAAATGCGTATATAACCACGTTCCATACCACACATTCTCTTTCTGACATGGATGAAAACGAACGAAAGGCTCGACATGCTGCGGCTCAGCGTCTACGCAGACAAGCACCACCAGAGCTTCGCCCCAATCAACATCATTCACCACGTGGAGATGCGGTCAATTTTTTGTAACTGTTATTCCTATCATGTCAAACTATTACCAACTCGCCCAGTTCGACACCCTTATCCAGTTTGAAAGAATATTGTCTTTCTTACTGAGTATGTTTTTTACCGAAATAAGTGCTACAGGCACCGACAATCTCAAATTTCGATTTGACGACCATTAGGCTTAGGTGGGCGTCCTCTCGGAGAAATTTTGTTTTTCTCTCGTATCTTTTGATCCGGGTGACGTCACGTGCTCGAAATATCACATTCTGTGTCAACCATTAGCACAGACATTCAGCTTCCTGCTCTGCATAGTTTATTATACGGGCTAAAAAACCGGGTTTTATTTTCTCGATCGAACCCGGTATTAATGTTAGCATAGGTGGCTAACCCCCTGGGGTGTCTCCCACAGGCGTTTGATGCCGCGTCCCAGCTGGGGGTGCCGCGGCTGCTGGACCCCGCAGACATGGTGCTGCTGACGGTGCCGGACAAACTAGTGGTGGCTACTTACTTGCACCAGCTGCGCAGCCACCTGACGGGCAGGCACGCCACGCAGTGCCCCGCCCCGCCACCCGTGGCGCCACCCGCGGCTCCCGCGCCGGCTGAGACGGCTCCAAACGACAGGCCGGAAAGCCCCGTCTCGTGAGTATGACCTAGACCTGGCACATGTGACACTTGCAAGCGTAGATATTCGCCCTAAGAGACCGTGAAGCACGAGTCTTTCGATCTCTTTGAATGAGTGAACTACGAAGCACTTGTGCATCATATTCCTGTGGAACACTTCTGTTTCATGTGTTTGTCCCTTTGAGTGCTGTTTTTCATGGTGTTCAATGATCACTAACTAGCCCAACTTACCAGCTTGTGTTGTGGTCATCATGGTACAAACATTCATCAGATGTGACTGCCATGCACTAACAATATTATTTTGGTTTATTTTTTGTCAAATACGTAATGGATGGAGGTAGAAAAAAATGGTGCGGCTTAAAGAGCCCTTGGCCCCTTCATATAAGAGGCAGCAGTGGCGGTATTAATTGGTAGTATGTGAAACTAGCAAACAATTAGCGAAAAGGAATAATTTAACAATTTGACGGTAGTATCACGACAGATCAACAATTTCAGATTTAGTATCAATGCAATAAAAGCTAAACATTCGAAAACATTCAGGCACAGCATCATTTGGTGCTGTGAAATATAACTGCATTTTGCTAGGTAGACATGCATTTTCAGTAGAGGTACAAAACATTTACTCAGGAGTAAGATTGAGGAAGCTTTTGGAACATGGCTAAAGTGATAGACATCACCAAAAAAATTAGAGGACTGGTAGAGAAAACTGTAAAGAGGAAAGGGCACGACGGCAATCATGCTTAGGCTCTGTATCTTTTTTTCTGGGGGGGGGGGGGGGCTAGATCCAGTTCTTTTAACCGTAAGGGCCCAATGTGAAGAATTACTCCATTGCCCTGATATCACATCACCTATTGGGTTGTGCAAATATTTGAATTTTCATAAAGTAGTTTCGAATAATACACTAGTCGATATTCGCTTCAAGTTGAACTGCAATATTTATATTTCGGGTGCACTTCTCACCGATCACCTGTGCACTGCGGGGAGCGATACCCGCGGAGCTCACGAGTGTTGCTTCCCCACACTGCACAGGTGCTCGGGGAGAAGCGCGCTCAACGGGGCTAACCCGCCGCAATAATCGCAAGATTATCTGTTATGCGGCGTTGTCCTGGCAACATGAGTTCATATTCATGCTTAATTTGTTTTGGCAAATTTGAATTTTAGGAAAGACTATTTGCATGTAGTAAGCAGATTTATATATCCACTCGATCAGGATAGCTGTGACGATTTGTTGTTTACATGCCACAGTTCGTAAATATAGCCTAGAAGTCGACAAGTGGAAGCTTGGGAACAACCTTCACATGTTCAGCTGAATTTTCATTTAAGCATGGTTCACGGTAGTGAAAGGCTTGGAGAAGCTATTCGATATTCTATTCGAAAATATTCAGCCAAGACCCCTATTCGCTTCAAATTTGCTTCAAACTCAAAACCCACTATTCGCACATGACTTACATTCACCAGGGTGTCTGCCAACCTGGAAAACTTGAAATTGTCAGGAAATGGCAATGCATCTGGAAAAGTCAGGGAATTGTCAGGGAAATCGTCAAAAAGTTTACTAATTCAGGGAAAATGGGTGATGTGGACGGCATTGTGCCATGCAACGAAGCATAAAGGTGTGGCATGCAGTGGCGTGCAGTGGCCTTTGCACTGAGTGACATGTGCCCGAGGCATCACTAGGTAGCGTAAGCCATCACCCAATTCACTGGATGAAATGGGAACAGTCCAAACAGCCGCTGCAACCCCATCCTCTGCATTTTCTTCTTTCTAAGGGTCAGTGAATTTAATGGAAATATTCAGGGAAAACCTGGAAAAGTCTGGGAATTTGAGAGAGGCAATTTGGTAGACACCCCGATTCACATTCCAAAGCAAGTTTTGCAAATTTCTCCTAATTTCTTTGTTAATCAGATCGTCTCAATTAGTGCCATGACCCACATACAACACTTGAGTATAACACCCTTGGTGCAGCGAATATTGACGTTTTCAACTCAAGTAATGTAGATGATTGGGCTGGCTGATTCATTCTTAAAGCGCAACGACAAGGACAGAGTAAAAGAAGGCTGACAAACAACAGCGCTGACCTACAACGAAACTTCACTGGTATTGACATTGAGCATAGATACTATCTGTGTCACAACCAGACTAGCCACGGAAAGAAAACTTGTAAGTCATTTTTTCGTGGCTTGTCTGGTTGCTAGTCACTGCTGTTGTTTGTCAGCCTTCATTTAATTCATCCTTGTCTTTACGCTCTTTGTACTTTTAACCCAAATTTTAGCATTTAGGTTGTTTCTGACTCATCTGTAATCTCGCTGCTCGTGCGTCATTACCGAGGCATTGGCTCTTCATGAGCGAAAAACCAACTACCGTAAAATTCCGAGCAAGCGCCCCCCCTGCACGCAAGTCAAAATTACCTGCAAAGTAGGGGGGGCGCTATCCCGGAACGGCACCAAAATTCAAGATGGCGACGACAAAAGTTTTCCGCCAGAAAAAGAAAAAAAAGCGAAGTGCAGATTTAATGTTTTATTTATCTCTGAGAACATAGACTTTATTAGGCCAAAGATTTGTCACTGCTATGTTAATCACTTTCAAAACCACTAGGGGTGTGCGAATAGTGATTTTTGAAACCGAATCGAATACGAATCGAAAAATTGTGGCACCGAATCGAATACGAATACGAATCGAATAATTTTCGAATAGTTTCCGAATAGTAAGACAGCTACTAAAGAAGAGCAAAGAGATTATAAAATTATTTTTATTGTTCCGAAATGTTTCTTAAAATTCTTGTAACAACGCGACAAGAGAGAGTTCAACGATATATAATTAAATAGAGTCAAAAGCTACTAAAATATTAGAATGCTAAACATAATATCACGGTTCACGCGGATGTTGAACATAAAATCAGATTTCGCTTGAGCCTGGTACACCCTGAAGCAATGTACTTAGTAGGAACTCTACATTCTCTTTTTATTCCTTGTTGTATCAGATGTCCTTGAATCGAGGATCAAGGAAGGTGGCAAGGGCATGATGTGCTTGTGTGCTTGCGTCCAGGAACCTTGTTTTCACTGATCTGATAAGATTCTGGGAAAACGCATTGTCTTGTTCCACTTGTACCCTCAAAAAGCAACATCTTCACACTGAACAAGTGGGACAACTATGAAAAGTGTTGGGAAAAACTCGACACAAGCAGCTGTTGTGGCTTCTTTAATTGGTTGCATGGGAGCGGCCGAAAAACTTCCACACTCTACTGCGCTTTCTCTTCGAACAACTTCCCGCTTCTACCACTTCTACTTCGCTCATATAGTGCGGCGGTAACGTTGCAACCAGTTCTGAAATGTCTCCACGACACGCTTTCCGAAAGCGTGCACGAGCATTCTCGTGCGAAAGCGGTCCCTAAAGGCTGAACGCTGAACCGCATGTAAGCGATTTAGCAAGCGACGAGACGAGCGAGCGACGAGAGTCAGCAGCGAGCGCGTCGCTCGGTGTTTGAATTTTTAGAAAACGTCCTCATCGCCTTGGTCGCTTGCTCACGCCACTTTCATGCGGCTTGCCTCATCGCGCGACTGACCGAGCGATAGCGAAGCGGGTCGACGTCGCATGTGTCGTCTCTCGCCTAATCGCTTTCATGCGGGTTATACTTAACACAGTGGCCCCTAATGGAGGCAACAGCAACGTATGTAGAGAGAGAAACTGCTGCAGCCAATGATGATAATCATTGTCTAGGAAAAGAGGGTACGATCCTGCGCCTGTGAAGGGAATCTCGAGGCGCGACACCGTAACAACTATTCGAAAATTATTCGAAAAATATTCGAAACTTTTAAAAATTATTATTCGATTCGATTAACGAATCGAATAGGGTAATACTCGATTCATTATTCAAAAATGGCGAATATTCGCACACCCCTAAAAACCACCCCAGAGTCGGCCGCAAAAAAAAGTTCGCAGCACTCTGCGATGTTTCCCGAGTGCATGCCGTTGGCTATTTTGACAGCCTCTTCAGAAAGAAGCCGGTTGCTAATGGCTCATTCTGCACTTCCTTCGCGCTCCAGGTATTAAAAGAGCGCGTTGTTCACGTATTCACTGAACACCGGCGCGCCGTTACTTAGCTTTCGTCGAACTTCGGCTTTCCCATAGTTTGACTGTAGCAAATTGTCAAAATTCTTGTCCCATTCCCGTATCCGGTCGAGCTTGATGTGTCGAGACGTACGTCTGGTGTGCGTCTTTTTCGTTTTCACAATGCCATTGGACGACCTCGATTTTCTTTGCCACTGTGTAAGAATGCATAGAAGACCTGACATCCCCAAAACAAAGCGACAGTGGCGCGTAGTGACCGGGCTGATCGGGCTGCAAAGTAGGACTGGATTGGATTGGATTCTTGGACTGAACTTCGCAGGCCAGTGTTGCCTGGGCGCGGTCAGCGCGGTGCGTTATACGGGTGCGGAGCGGGGAGGGGGGCGCTTTCCCGGAACGGCGCGGAAATGTGAAATTAGAGGTGAAGTAGGGGGGGGCTCTTGCTCGGGTGGGGGCGCTTGCTCGGAATTTTACGGTAATTAACTAATTAATTAAACTACCACATTCAAATTCAATCCAAATCTTACAGGGAGCGCCCAGCATCCCCGGTGAAACCGGCCGAAACTCTCGTCAAACCAAAGAGGGCAGATGAACCACCTCCGACCGTTCCAGCAGCGCCCCTGATGACACGCCAGCAACTCATGAACCCGTTCGACTCGGACGAAGAGGATTCGCCTGACACCAAGTCACGTGAGTGTAGTGTCCGCCCCAGCCTCACCAAACATTTTTATAGGGAACTTGCGAGCGAGTGTAGAGTAAATTACATGGATTGGACGGCTCGGTTCAGACGAGCGTGACTTGGCACCAAGGTGCCCTTAGCTGGTAGATTTCTTGTGCAGAGATTTTAGGATTTGGTGTCGCCGAAACTATAGAGGCTCGAAATTGCAAGGTCGGCGTTTTACCAGGGGTTGGTACAGTCGACCTTAAGATGCGCCCTTACGCTAAACCAGATTTTTTTTTAAGGCAGTGTTACGCGTCTTGGGGAGAGAGTTCAGACTTCTTAGTTAGAAATGCCATATTATTGTGCCACTTTGACACGGTGTCGGAAGCTTTAGAAACCTTCCAGGTGCTTGAATTGCATGAACTGGGAGGTTTTTGGTTGGAGAGTCTAGAGTTAAGAGAGGGAGCAACTCAATTCGTGGAGAGTGTTAGTAATTCAATGGTGGACGCCTCGGAAGTAAATTGGTCGCAAGCACGCATGTGTCACGTTGTTACGTCGTGAGGGGGAAAGCGGGTGGAGAGGCGAAGACGCTTGTGGACGATAGACACTCTCGTCGCCTCCTTGCAACTCATGTTGCAAACGCGGCCCATGGACCATGTGATCCCAACCGAGCAGTTGGAAATACTCTGAAACCTAAGCACGCTAGATTTTGGTGTTCGAAGGACCTTTAATATGAGCAGACATAAGGAACCTATTTCTGGTGCAGGCGTTAGAACCAACGTTACCTTCCTAGAACGCCTGGCTCCTTTTCGTGGCTCAATATTGCGCTGGCGCTCGCTTTGCCATCGGCCCGCCCTAAGGCAAAAAGCGGCGGAGCCGGTGGAACGTTGGATATGCATTGCCTGCAGTGGAAAGTGATTCTGTTGTAGTTTTGACACTGAACGTAAAGCTTGCGCAAAAGTTTTCGCAGAAGGAGCGTTGTTCGAAAACGGTCCTTTTCCGTTGCCTGTGGAGGGAGGCATTGCCGCCGGTGACGCTAGGAGCACTATCCGCCCGTACCTGCTCACATGCTGGCAACAGAGAAGAACCGTTTTCGAACGATGCTTCTCCGTCGAGCTTGTGAACTGATAGATCTAAAAGTGTTTATTGGAACTGGTTCTTTAATGCTTTCAGCACTGTTGGCCATCTAGTTCACAGCTTGTTTCGTTCCATAAAAGGTCCGAGCGTAGGCTCTGAAGAAAAGTCTCATTACAGTTGTCTCTGTACTCGAAGAGAAACTTAGAAAGAAGAATACACCGCCACATTCTCTGTCTTGGGCGCCAGTGAATACCACCTGTTGCTGTTTCGTGCAAGGGATGGGCGAGTGACGGCGCCTTTTTCGCAGGCGGGGAAGCAGTTTCGGACGCCCGGCCTCGCAGCGAGACTCGAGACGAGCCTTCGAAGAGGTCGCTTCGGGCCACGAAGTCGGAAGGTCCCGTCACCAGGGTCATCGATCTGTCCCCCACCCGCGAGAGCGGGCTGCCCAGGGAGGCAAACTCTCTGCCTGACGGATTCCCAAGTGCCCTTGTAGACCCCAAAAAGGTTGGCAAAGACTGTCTTCTTTTTCTTACATTTATTTTAGAGCGCAGCTCTTAGGCGCCCGTTTCTGGCTTGAGCGGTGTCGCCGTCGGCGTAACCGCAAGGTCACGTGACCCTCCCCAAGGTCACGTGACCCCCCCCCCCCCCCCCCCCCTCCGGTCACGTGACCCCCAGGTCACTGGACCACCCAGGTCACGTGGCCCCCAGGTCACCTGACCCCCAGGTCACATGGCCCCCAGGTCACGTGGCCCCCTGGTCACGTGACCCTCCCTCCCCAGGTCACGTGACCCCCCCCCCCCCCCCTCAACGCCTTCCCCCCCCTCCTCAAGAGCTGCGCTCTAATTCGGCGTTACAGGGAGTTGTAAATGGCTTTCTTTTTTTTTCTAGCTAATGTTATCTGCAGCCACACAGTGTCGTAGGTGAAAAGCCTGCACCTTCGATGCCAGAGCCGGCTGCCAAAAACTGTGGAAGTGAGAATGACGGGGCGTGGCGGAAAGACGATAGAGGGGGGATGGCGCCCTCGGAGATCCGCGGACACATTCCGAAACACTCCTCGATTCCTTCTCTGCTTTTTGCAAAGAAAAACATTTTTTTTTATTTATTTGGAATACCCCTAAAGGCCCTCCAGGAAAAGAGAGTTTTTCATGGGGGGAAAGGGAAGGGGAAAGGGGGAGGAGTACTTAAGAATACAAAAATAGAGAATGGGGTGCGAAAAACGTTTTCCACAGCCCATTGCCACTTGGAACATACCCTCTTTTCCCAGTCCCTCAACGCGTCCTTGTAATCCCACTAAAAGGAAAAAAAGTAAGCAGCTGGTAATTTTTTTGTTTTGTTTCTACCGCAAAATAAAAAATGAGAGATGTGGTTCCCCTTACGACACCTGTGTGGCGCTGTCCTCAAGATGCTTTCCTTCTTGCCTAGAGCTCCTCCTCCCTCTTTTACCGCAACCTGACTGTCTATTGTTTGGCGCCAAAGGCGCAGGCTTTCTCCCATATAGGAGGTTACGGTAGTGTAAAGTATCAAGCATGCACCCTTGTCTGAGTGAGTGCCCATTTGCTACTTTTTAAATTTCTGAGAAATAAGCCAAGGACATATCAAGTGCCCGCCCCAGACTCTCGTGCTAACTGAGGTGCTCCCCTACGTCAGCCAATGAAGCTTGAGATGAGCGCGCCCGTGCGAGGTGGTGAAGCTTGATGCGTGCAAGCTGGTGCGAAGCAGCGAAACCCACCCTGCATCTGCCTTTTTTTGCATTTTTGCTCTTGGAATCTAACAAGCACCTTTCCCCAGCTTTCAAGGTTATCTTTAAATTTTAGATGGGCGCTTGCTCGGTATCTTATGGTATGTCACTTTTGTGTTGATAGATTTGTCATAAGGTATTTTTTGAGCGCCGTTTTAAAATTGCGAGATATTTACGACAAACATAATTAGAAAATATGTTTAGTAGGCAGTGATGCTTGACAATTCCACTGCATGCCATGACCTGAGCCAAGAGTTAAAAATAGAGTACAGGTAAACATCACCTTTGTCTTCTGTTATTGCTAAAGTTATTTTTAAAAAAATATTTAATTAGCAGTAGTAGTAAAGCTGCATTCAGGTGGACATTGATTTCATAAACCTAATTCTTTCAAAGTAAAAAATGCATTTGTGGGTCTCACGGCTTTGCCTAAATAAATACCAGGATGGCACGCAGTAGTTTTACCTGATGCCTAAAGTATGTTTGGTGAGACCACTGTTGTTAGGCAAATAATATGCATGTGGAGATTCTGAAAACTGACACTCCTATACAAACATTGCACTAAGACACTAACACTCTAGGCTAGCAGAAAATAGGAAGAAAACCAAAAAGGGAGACCAGAATGAAGTAACTACAATAAAACTTTCAATTTGTTTCTTTCTTCTTTCTTAAGCAAGAATAATAAAAAAAAAGTTCTGTGTTATTGGCAATTTTTAATATTGTATGAAAATAATGGGCAAGTGGTGCATACCTGTATTGCAAAATTGCAACACTGTTGTATAAAATCTCATATCAAAACTGAAAGTAAGCATGGGTGCAGTGTGTTGCAACTATTTCAGTACTGTTTCATGACACCTTGTATGAAAATCAAGAGCAGATGCACCCACAGTGTGTTGCAACTATACTGTTGCATGACATCTTGTAAGAATGCAAAAAGAATTTTGTATGGGCAGTGTATTACTGTGGTGGAACCCTATCACTGCGATACTAGTGGCAATGAAATCCTGCATGAAAACAAAGAGTAGGAGCATGCCTAGTGTGTTGCAGTAGTGCTGCAATACCATTGCGTGAGAACAAAGAGTGGAAGCACGCACAGTGTCTTGCAACTATAGCAGTATCTATAAAACAAAATACTTACTTCACCCTCACTTCATTTCTGACACACAAAGTGACATCGTCGAAGATTAATTTTTTTGTATGCACCACTAAGTGCTGGAATGAGCTAACAGAAAATATAATCTCACAAAAAAACTCACAATTTTTTTATCTTTTTTTTGTCTAACATTTATATATATTCTGTTTTTGTGTATTTTTGATAACTGCATAAGCATGTGTTGTAGTGTTGACTGTTTTTCAAGTTCTGTGTTCACCGGAGGCAATGCATGCTTTCTTTGATGTGTTGTGGCGTCATTTACTTGTTTTCCCCTCCCCCACTATAATTCCCTCCCGGGTGCTGTGGGGCACCTGATATAAAGAAATAGCGGTAGCTGCAAGTGTGTTCCAACTATTTTAGCACTGTTGCATGAAACCTTGTATGAAAAGCAGTCACACGCACAGTGTGTTGCAACTATTGCAACACTGCTGCATGAAACCTTGTATGAACAGCAGTTACACGCAAAGTGTGTTGCAACTATTGCAACACTCATTATCTGACAAGAATGCAAAGAGTTTGTATGCACAATCTGTTTCAATAGTGCAAAACTAATGCAATAGGTGCAATGAAATCCCGCGTGAAAATGAAGAGGAGGAACACACGCAGTATGTTGCAATAGTGTCGCCATAGATGCAATACCATCGCATTAAAACAAGGAGTAGGCATACGCCTAGTGTATTGGAACAGTGTCACAGTAGATGCAACTTCATTACATGAAAATGAAGAGTACATGCATGGACAGTGTGTTGCAATAGATGCAGCACGTTGCAATAGTGTTGCAATCGACGCAACACCATTGCGCAAAACCTTTGAGTAGATGCGTGCGCAGAGTCTCGCAACTGTCGCATTAGCTGCGAGTACGTTGCAGAGCGTCCATCTTTGTCGCAGCGCCCCGTGAGTCGGCTGGCAGAGCTGCAAGAGCGTGCCCGCAAGTTGCTGGAAGAGGCGCGTAAACCTGCCTCGGCCTACTGACCCTGCGAGTCCGGGCTGGCCGGGGCACGAAGGAGAGCCCGCCCAAAGAGACGGAGGAGGAGCGCCGCCACCAGGAGCAGCTGAGGGAACGCGCCAGGCGCATGATCGCCCAGGCGCGGCAGGGGGCGGCTGCGGGACACAGGGCCAGCTCCCACGACTCGCTCAACAACAACAACAACAACGAGAACAATGCGGGCTGCCGGCGCCTGGCCGCGGACGGCGGGCTGAGACCTTCCGCAGGTGCGCCCGTCTAGGGTTACCCCTGCCAAGCGACCTCTCGTCCCTCTCTACAGTCGCTGACGACTTAATGCCTCGATGGTCGAGTTCTTTTTCCAAAAGATGTTTCTCGGTGGTCGGTTTTTGTTTCCGAAGGAATAGTATGAAGAAAAGGTCAATGTGAAAGTTTTTTCTTAATTTTCTAGTGGGCGCACAAACAGTGCTTGCAGCCTGTTCAGGTTTAGAAACATCAGATGGAAACATTGTCACCTTTGTTCCATTCGGTTTGATTTTAGGCGCTTCCGCGATATTCCGGTGGTTCCAGATTATGAACCGGAGGTACTGTACAAATCTTCTCCGTCAGCTGGAAAGCTCTCATCCTCGAATTCAATTCCGAGAAGCGTTAAAAGCCTGAATAGGATGAGCTGGCACTGATTGCCACTACCGCCAGAGCAGCCGACAGGCGAGGCGACCATTTCGCGCATATCACGTTTACGGAACATCTAAATTTCGGAACTGTGACTAGCCCCAGAAAAGCGAAACGCCATTTCAATGTAACGTTCGTAGTTCGCCAAAGACAAATCAAATAGCGACACTTCCCGCAGTGCGCGTGGTTTTGCCTTTAGGCAGGCACTTTCAAATGTGTAATAGCTGCTGTACGTGTACGGCGACGACCGTCTAAGGGTTAAGGAACGTTGGGTGGGGCTTCGCGATTCTCGCTTCGTGATTTATTCTTCGGCATTCTTATCACCTAGTGTAGGGATCTCATTGGCCGCATAGCGATAAGATGTTTGGAACTCGCCACGCCCTGCGTGTCCTAAGCTGTCGGCAACTGTGGGGTAGTTGGTCGGGGCTGGGGTGAGGAAACCACATTGCGCATTGAGCAGAGCCTACGAAGGGGAACAATTGAGGACCAATATTTCATTCATTAGTCCCCCATGAATGGTGTCAGGTTTGGTGTGGACTGCGTGACAGTAAGAAAAGTAAACTCAAGAAGCAAGGTGAAATTAGTTTGTTTACAATGCAAGCACCAGCACTCTTGCGTCTTTCGTTAGGCTTCTAAAATGGCAAGACGCCTGAACACGACTTTGAATCAAAATCATTTTCTCTACATTTACAATATTATTCATATTTTTTCCGGTTTCATCGAGTGCAGCCTCAGCCATACTGTAAACTGGCCATTGTAATGAGTAACTGTAAGCAACTTGGGTTGTGCAGTTACTTATTTTTTACGAATTTAGCGAATCAGAGATAGTTAATTGTGAAGAATTTATTGCAAATGTCAATCGCACATAAAATTTATAAACTCAATATTAAAAATTAACAAAAAAACATTTCAAAAATTTTGCACGATGTTAATGAGCTTACATAGTATGGGCACTCACAGTGTCCTTTTGTCTCTGCAGCTAAGCTGCCTTCTGATCTCGTCCATGTAGACATTTATTTATGCACCGCTTGTGATGGGCTCAGGTTAGAGTTGTTTCGCTTCTTTGAAGATGGAGAGGATGTGGCATGTTGCCATGGTCATGTTGCATGTCCCGCATCCCAGTGCGCACGTTGGGTTTGGTTAATATTGTGCACATCGCATGGTCTCACATAGCTGACGCCGACAGGGTCACTGTTGCACCGTCTCGGCGAGGAGTCTGGAATACGGGAAGAGAGGGAATTACCCTAAGGTCAAGTGACGTTTCGCTGCGAAATCGTCGTGCCACCAGACATCACAGTGTCAACGTCATAAGTCCTAGTAACATTGGGTGTCAAGTTGTGGCATCAAATGGCGTCGCGTCACGGGACCACGTCACGTGACATCCAATTACGTGTCGGCATGATATCACGTGACATCACGCTGCCCAGATTTCTGTATTATCGCATATTATGCTTACGAGACAGTTAAATGTTTAGTAACTGTCCAGCCTTAATTTTTTTTTTTTTTTTATGTATCTGGGATTGTCATCTGACCAGTGTTCAGTGTGACAGTGAACTGTGGCAAATAACAGGTGAATGTGTTGGCTCCATGGGAGCATGGGTGGTGGTGACTGGCAGACTCAAATGCAGCCCCCGGCCTACTAGTATGTCGTTGATTTGGCACGTTTTGTGGGTGTTAGAAAAAAGCAGCCTTTTTTTTTTCTGTAAATGTTCGGACAAACACTGGGACATCTTTAAATTACCTTAATTGGAGTGGAGAGGGGGAGACAAAAATTATGTTTTAGAAAATATGGCATTAAAAGTGAGCCACCTCCTGAGGCGGTATTATTATTTTATAATTGTCTCTAATGTTTCTGAGACGTCTAGCAGTGATTTATTTTGAACCTACACATGTCTCGTGAACAAGCGGAGCAGACGACCCTCCAAAGCCAACATCACAGCTGGTCGATGGCTGCATTCAAGTTTCGCTCTAACGGTGACGGTGGAACTGCACCTTTTTCTTCCGGTTTGAGAGGACTGGAAGTAGCCTCCCCTCCCTTAGGGTGCCCTCGCATGCTTTCCTGCACGCTGACCTCGCTCTCTGCCCCTAGGTGAGCTGCGCCATTTCAGGTTTCACCAGTTCCAGAGGCGTCCGGTGGGTGAGCAAAACTCCCTCTCCCTGCCTTGTCTGTTTTTGTTTACTCGTAATTTTTGCTCTCCTGGCTAAACTCCTCATTTTGCGCACGGTGGTGGTGAACTTGCATTCGCATGACGCACCTGCGGTTTTGGTGATGCGTTTTTCACTGAGTTCTTCGCCCCCTTTTTTGTGAGTTTTTGCCAGGCGGCGTACAGCCCACCGTTGGTAAATCGATTTTCACTGGGATTTTCACGCGTGCACGTTGCTGACTGCCGGCTTGAAAGTCGGTGCAACGCCATTTTGTTAGTCTGAGATTGTGAAAAGAATTGTCTGCCTTCTAGGCATCTTAAAATGCTCAGGTACTTTTTTTTTTTTTTTTTTTTCCCGGGTACAGAATGCTTGGGTTGAGCTGAGGCCATAACAAAATTACACCTAAATAGATGGCTTCCACATCTTCCTAATGTTTGAAAGGTTACGCTACTCGCAAAATTTCCGGTACCTATGTTTTGTTCCTTACATGTGATCTGTGGCAGGTTGGAATATGCAGAAGCCTCTCCCACAATGCCTTTTAACTACTTCCAGCTTTTTTGTCCAACCTTCCACGCAAAAGGTCATTCGCTTTGCGAACAAATGGGGCTGTTGGGGGCTCTCCAATAAGTCGTTTTTGTCTTCATTGTCCATTGTATTTTGTGTCAGAGTTGACCTTTGTATTGCTCAAAATGATGAGGAGTCTTTTTGGTCTACTTACAATGGTGTCAAAACCACTGGCATAATAGTGTGACTTAATCTAGCACCTCATTCGTGCCCGAGTGAATTGCTAGATAAAAGTTGCAAGCTTGACCAGTGGCTTTGACAATGCTGTTTACTATGGATCAGTGCTGTATAGTAATGCATACCTGCCAAGTTTGGAGAAACCAAATCTGGGAGATTTTCTAAGCCTAAAGGAGGGGGTTTTATTTTTTTTAAGAAATCTTGACAATACATTTACATGAAGACAACTTCATTACATTTGTATTGCACTGCTCATGCTAGCAAGATGCATCTGGGCCTCGCTATCATTGCTGCTGGCCATTGCAACGGCAAGAACTCTTTGTTTAAGTGAGTGGAGAGGGGGGGGGCAGGGGCATTAATTTGCGTTTTCCAGGAGATTTTTTCTGTCAACCGTACAACCATACTAAATGGTTGAAATTCGGGAGTCTCCCCGGGTTATACGAGAGACTTGGCAGGTATGGTAAAGGTTTAGTGAAACATTCGGCGTATAATTGGTTGTTTGGGTGTCGCCAGTATCGGTATGTGCAAACTGCGGAAAATGGATACTGCAAGTTGAAGCACAGGTAATTCTTGTTAACCACACTGCGCTAGAGAGAAGGTCACCAGCTAGGGTCACTGACTGCTTAAAGAAATGCAGGGTACGGCTAATTATGTTCATGCATCTCTCTTCGTTGTAGGGCATCATGGTTAATGCCGTCATCTCATTGGCTGCAGAGTGAAAATAAGAAGCTCGGAACTCGCCGCACCTCGCATTTTTTAAGCTCTCGATGACCGTAGTATATGAGGGACGTTCCAAAGTGCTCGCATAAAGTTAGAGCGGCACTGACCGGTGAATCTTTTGTCGTCTGGTAGGTGAGGAGGATGGTGACATCCAGCCAAGCAGGACAAATGAGGGAGAGGTGAGCATCTCTTACTGTCTCCGATTGGTGTGCCGGACGTTGCGGCTCACCCGGGTTGCATGTTTTTATTCCGGACATCAGGGTGCTGGTTTGGAAAGGCAGACAGGCCACTGTGCATGTCTAGTGTTCTCAATGCAAGACTTCGGAAGGAAGAGGAACGGGGACAGTGTCTTTTGTGTCTTTGGCTAGAACTATTCGAGACTGCTTTTGTGGCTCTGTCCTCGTCTCATTTTCCTTCTAGAGTCTCGGTATTAAAACATTTTGGGTAGTCTCGACATCCGCGAGCAGCCGTTACTAGGGGGGACCAAATCGCAGCTTAGCGCTAAAGTGTGGAACACGGGATTTAAGAAGAAAGAATGATAGGGACCGGGAAGTCTGTGCACAAAGTCTCCTATGTCAGCGACGTAGGTTCTGTTTGAGGCCACATCTTTACTCTCTCGTGTCTGTCCACTTTCTCTTTGCATGATTTATTGGGTTCACAAAGTCTGATGCGGTTGTTGGGGCATTCGGTTTAGCTACCTACTTGCCAAAACTGATGGATGATATTGCTTTGGACATATCCAGATTTGGTTTACTCAATCCAGCCACGTGGTTGACGGTTTCCATCGACCCGGCCGCAAAGTTGACGGGTTTATTCTTCCTGGCCGCAGGATTGATGGGTTCAGTCAACCTGCCCACAGAGTTGATAGGTTTTATTGATTCATCTACCTGGCCACAGGGTTGAGGTTTGAGTCAACCCAACCACAAAGTTGACTGGTTCGCCAACCTGGCTACAGGGTTGACGGGCTCAGTCAATCTGGTCGCAGCATTGACGGGTTCCATCGACCGAGCCACAGGGTTGATGGATTCACTCAAAGTGACCGCAGGGTTGACGAGCTGAATCAACCCAGCCACAAAGCTGAATGTTCCATCAGCCTGGCCACAGGGTTGATGAGTTCAGTCATTCTGGCAAACAATTGACAGGCTTCATCAAACCAGCTGCACACTTGATGGGTTCAGTCTACCTGGCCACAAAGTTGATAAGTTCTATCGACCCAGCCACAAGGTTTATGGGTTTGGTCTACCGTCTGTTGACAACAACCTCAAGGGCCAAAGCGAACGGGCACAGTGGAAGATGGGCTTGCACGACAGGAGGGTTCTGAACCCCAGGCACGGCGCCGCCAGACGTACGTGGAGCTCGAGCTGGAAGCCCTGGAGCGGGAGCGCCAGAGGGTGGACGCCCAGGCGGAGAGGTTCGAGCCCTACCTACGACGCGTCATGAAGAGCGGTGAGTCACCTGCCGCCCTCTGGTGCACCTTGAGACTGCGACCCAGATCAACGCTTCTGTCTATTGTCAAGGGAAGGCTTGTGCAGTAGGACGTCTCTACTATTAACGCAATAGCATATAGGAGCTCATATCGCAGAAAATCCGGCGTCAGCATTGGCGGGACAAAAACATCTCATAATGCAATGCATGCAGCCACGTGTGACGTCACATGTGGCTGTGACGTGATGACCCTATCGACCGACCCACTAAATTTTGTGTGAAAATATCAGAAAAGTTTCTCGACAAATTTAGTGTTTAATTTCCCGCCAAATTTGGTGCAAAATTTTCCTGCAAAGTTTAGCAGAAAATTTCTCGCCAGATTTAGCAGAAAATTTCTCGCCAGATTTAGCAGAAAATTTTCCGCTAAATTTAGCGGGTCGATAGGGTCATGATGTTACAGCCACGTGTGACGTCAGACGTCACGTGGCATGACGTTACGTGACACGCTATGCTACCGACTAGACCACGCACACATGCTGCACGGCTTGGGAACGAGCGCGGGTTTGTATGAGACGGCTTTGCGAACGGGGCTCCCAAGTTTTTTTCGTTCCACTCTTCAAGGTGAAGCTTAAGGGTCTCCCAAGTTTTGTTTGTAAATGCTTAGCATACCTAGGGCCAGCTCTAACGCTTTCCTGCCCGAGTCTGGGATAGAGCTTCGATAGGGGGTGCGGCACTGAGTGTGCAGTCGCCAATTGCACACTCGCGGGCATCTGCGTGCAATTGGCGACTGCTATTTGAATGGCGACTTTTCTCAGTATGCACTCGATGGTAGAAAATTACACCTACTACGAAGGCTCTTGCTTGTGGGCTTTGTGTGCCACCAAAGCGGTGCAGGACCGACAACGGCGGGCGCAGCAGCGCGAAAAGGGAGGAGCAATTGACGCGGCTGAAAAAGAGAGCACCGGGTCAAGCAGCGGTGGGAAGCGAGTTGCCATTACGCAGTAGCCGACCGGCAGTTCGAGCGCAGTTCAGGGACAATCCGTTTGGTGCTCTGTAATGACTGCAACAGACTGGTTTTGGCCAGACGTAACCAAAAGCATTCTAATTGCTATGCATTTAGGACGCCTTTAAGAATATGTTAGAGGCATTACATTTTTTAGGAAACATTTTCCTGCAGGTAGCATCAACGGGATTGAATGGCTAGCGGCCTTGCCCGGGAAGTTAAAGACTTGTCCAAATTTCAAAGCTAAGATTTCTTTCTATTCATTTACCATCAGCCAAAGAACTTAAGCAAAGCACCGTATGACCACACTGTACATAAGCATAGGTACAAATGAATGCGGCGTGCAAGTTCGTCTGCTCTTTTGCACACCTCATGCATTTGGTTACCCTCGAGATGTGCCCATGTGCTTTTGTTTCCTTTCTACCCCCCCGTCCTCGAGCAATGATGATGCGCGCTTGGGTGTCTCGTCACCGCGCATTCTCTACGCTGCCTTTTGATTGGTGTGCCTCTTCTTACGTTTCGATCGGCCAAAGATGTATTTTGTAACACCACATTCATATCTTCATTGTGGTGTAACTGAATCTTGCTAATTGAAAGTAACAATGCTATGGAAAGAATTGTACTGTAATTTTAAGCCTCTGGAGCTAGCAGTCAGTGATGACCATAGCTGAGGTCGCTGCTGCGGAGTGCGTGCTGACTGCAGGCTTCCAGAACGCTTCCAACATGCACACTGCACACCATCAAGATTTTCTTCTTTGGGAAACCATAAATAAAAACTCATCCTGAGCATGTGCTGTGAGCAGTCACCTCAAATATGGCGTCCAGTGAATACCACCTGTTCGAAAAATTTCATTCTATGCTTCAGAAGCCAGAGTCTCCGGAAGCATGAAAAGAGCCCGCCACCATGCCGGCCATGGCAGGCACGGGACTATTCGCACGTTTATCTGTTGCCGCGGTCGCGCTGCAGTGGCACGGCCCGGCGCGTGCCGTCATCTGTTGCATTCTTCCCAGAGAAGAGAGCGAACGATTGAACAGCATAGCCGCATTTGCCAGGCCAAGTCACACATTGTCTGGCACGTGCACTGCATGCAGTCATCTGTTGCATTTATTTATTTGTTTAGTTTAACCTGCAGCATTCAGAGGGAAATATTGCAGGAAAGTGATAATGGTAGAAATACAGTAGACTCCCTTTAAGACGAACACGAAGGGACCCTGAAAATTTGTTCGACTTATCAGATGTTCGCCTTAAGAGAAGTTCCCTTATTATCATGCTGGGCATGTCTAAATTGCTGTTGACCAATAAACACAGAATAAAAGGCCTACAATGAAGAGATACTTAAAAAGGGACATTTATTTGGCTTACCATGCCAAAAGAAAAAAAAAAAAATTTTCACACACCACTGCGGGGGGAACCAATCCATTCGGTGATTTTTGGCTGCCGCCTCCTCTGTGCAAATCGGTGTTAAGCGGTGAAAGATAACATGTGGCCCATGTTCCTGAGAAAACATGGGCCACATGTCATGATTGAACCTTAGTCACTGTCATCACGTCCATCAGGCTCCTTGTCCGATGCCTCCTCCCAAAGGCAGTAGTCTTCAGTGCCGTCGAGCGCATTTGAAATCCGCACTTCTTGAAAGAGTGAGCGACGAGCGTGCGCCGACGCAGTGAAAACCCGGCGCGCCGCATACAGCGAGTAACCCAATGTCGGCTCGCCAAAGTTCTCATGCAGCAGCTCGATGTTTACGGCGAGGTGCCGTTCACGCTGCTCTTTTACCAAGATACGGCGAGGTGCCGTTCACGTTGCTCTTTTACAAAGTCGCCGAGACTTGCCTCGACGTCGGCGAACTTCTTTGGGCTCCTAAAGCTTCTCGTTCCGTTGCACGCGAACAGAGCTTGCTTTTGTCGTCTCCATCCGCGAACGCTGCCCCTCATTTATGGCGAATTGTCGTCCGGCAGCACTGTTACCGATGTCTTCTGCAATCGAAAGAACTTTTCTTTTGTAGGCTACCGATGACTGTTCTCGGGCCGACGCATTGCCGAGCCCGACAGTCCCTTGCCGACAGTGTACGAAGGGTGGCGCCTCGGACATTGCGATTTTAATGATGATGATAGCTGTTTTGAGCGCCATATTGCTTCGAAACGAAACTACGTCAAACAGCGTTAGTTCGCGCCTCATCGAAGCTGGGAATTTTAAAATACATCTGACATACACCTCGGCCGGCGCCGCGGCGTCACCGTCGGTGCAGTGCCATCGCAAAGGGGGCCTATGAAAGTTCGAGTTAACCATAATGCGCGCTCAAAGCGGTTCGTGTGAAACGATTTTTTTTTTTTTTTTTTTGCATTGCGTCTATGGGGAACCAACCAAATGTTCTTACTTTGTTCGGCATAACCGAGAATTCCGCTTAAGTGAGTTCGCCTTAACGGGAGCCTACTGTACACAATTGTACATAAATCTGTGCACAAATGTACACAAATATACATGGGTGATTTTATCTTAAATCATGTAGGCAAAAAAATACAATTTTTAGTTTTTACAAGAGAAAAAAAAGTATGTTGTCGGGTATTTTCTACCTAGAGGAAAGATGAAAGCTGCGAGTTCAGATAATTCTTAGTTCTCGAGTTATAGAGCGCACAAGCTGCCATGGTGGAAATGAGCGTTTTTTCCGACTGTCGAAGGTTGCTCGTTTAACTCACTCTCCTCCCGTGGTTTTTGCCTCTGACGCTATGAAGAGGTCTTAATGTAATTGAATTTTATTAAACGTTCTAAATCTTTTTAAAGAAATCACCAAACTTCTCCCAGGTCGATTTTTTATTACCTTTGACAGGTTGCCATCTGCGACCTGCTTAAGTTATATTTATAATTGTTATATCAATGGAATGCCCAAAAAGAGTTATTTATAAATATATTAGAATCATACAGTTGTGTGCATTGTATCTCTTTCAATATTATCACGTAAAAATCGTAAAAATTGAGAAAGCTGCAAGCTTGATACAATTTTTTCAGAACTCCCCTTTTTTATTTTTTTGTTATTTTAAAATTGTTTTCTACCATGAATCATAGTTTCAAATGTAATATTTTCGTTTGTATGGCCTCTATTTAAGCCCCAATATCGTAAAATGTGTGTTTGTATTTAGCTAGAAAAATAGGCGATCTTGTTGAGTATGGGCGTCTTTGTGGTTTTTTTTTTTATATAAATTGCTGTATCTCTCGGTTAATATGTCTTCGCCCTGGTGGTGGACTCACTGCGAGGCAGTAGTAACGAGGGCGAGACGGTGTAAGTAAAAAAAGAACTGGTTTACATAACAAAAAAAAAAAACAATTAGGTGACGTAAAAAAAATGAAAGCCGTAGCTCTTGAGGAGGAGGAGGGAAGGGTACTCAGGGGAGGGTATACCCCTCCTCCTCCTCCTCCTCCTCCCCTCATTCTTCAAAGTCCTCCGGGGGGGGGGGGGGTCACGTGACCCAAGGGGGGGGGGGGTCGCGCGTTGCATTATGGGAAATGTCCCATAATGCACCGCGCGAGCCCCCCCCCCCCCTCTCCCGGGGTGTCATGACCTCCCCCCCCCCCCCTCGAGGTCACGTGACCCCGGCGTGACCCCGGGGGGGGGGGGGGGGGGGGGGGGGGGCTCGCGCCGCGCGGTTACGCCGACGCCGAAGCCGCTCAAGCCGGAAACGGGCACCTAAGAGCTGCGCTCTAAAACATATTCCACACAGCTTTCCCTCTACCACACAGTCACTGTGACTAAGTTTGACCAATACAACAAAAAAAAAAGTGATACTGAGATGCCTTGGTTCGGCTTTCTTTTTCCTGCGTCCCAGTGGTGGTGTATGAATAATATGGGACGACGTAAACTGTTGGGCATTGGTGCCGCTGGTCAGGCCGTGATCGAAGGGGGCAGGGTGTCGCAGGTTGACATTTCGCTTTACATTAAAGACTTTAAGACCGCTTAACGGATTATGGAGCAATCGATCGACCTGCAGATAGTCATGTTGGAACGCTGGTTTGAACCGTAGCTCTTATCGTACAGTGACCAGTGTGACTGCCGTCTGCGATGTCCTGTTGCCTTCACCTCGAGAGCGATTGCGCTTTGGGGAAAGGACTGAACAGAATGGAAATATGACTGAAAGTATGTATATTTACGGATTGGAATTTTAGCATGAAGAAAAGATAGTAGGTAAAATCGACAAAAAAAGAAGAGAAAAAAAAACGCTATATTTTATTTTGTTGTTTAAATATACTACAGTTCCTGGAGAAACTGCCCTCCAAGTGGCGCGGATGAGTGGTAGAAGTTTTCGAGCTCATAAGACGTATCTCCATACAATTAAGGGGACACTGACAGGGTATTTATGCTCGCCAAGGTTTTTATTTGTACATTACGTATGAGAGCCCAGCAACCCAGAAAACAATTCACAGCTCAAAATTCGTTTTCTTCCTGCCCGAAAATCGCCAATCGAGAACTGGCCGGTTTGAGTCGCGCTCACACTCTACTTCGTGGTCATGTGCCGTTTTCTATGGTTTAGACACAACCACCAAGTATAATCAAAGTCGTGGGTCATCGAAGCCACACACAATATTAAAAATAGAAAAGAAATATGGTACTTATTTTTTGTGGCGTCTAAAAAATTGCAAATACGTTGATTGAAAAAAAAAAAAAAGTTGCACAGCCTTGTGATTTTTGCCAACTCTCTTCTCTATATTTCTTCTTACTCCCCAATCAAGTTTTAATTTCGAGCAGTTGCGTTTTTTGTTTGTTTTTTTACTTCATTAAAAATATATGTGACTCTATACTTGTTAGTGAGGGCGTTGGTAATGATCTAAGTTTAGAAAGAGTTATAGTATACGTAAAAACAGAAGACCGGACAACACATCTTTCAACATGCAACAAACAAATGATTTCAAATCATTTGTTTGTTGCAAGTTGAAAGATGTGTTGTCCCGTCTCCTGTCTTTACGTATATAACTCTTTCTAAACTTAGATATGTGACTCTGTTGCAAAATATTGATTCTGTAGTCTTCTGACACCGTAATAAATCGCCTGGTAAAAAAAAATAAAAATTATGGGGGGGGGGGGGGTGTCAGTGTCTCTTTAACACCTGCTGCAAGTCACGGCTTTGACGGCATTGAAGTTGATCAAAAAGCGATTTCTCTGCCCGTGAAGCATCGCTTCCAGCTGAGTGAATACACCCTCTACAAAGATTAATTCAAGACGACAATTGCAGCCGCATGCGAACAGCACAGCTAGAAAAACAAATACCACAATAGGAGAACTGGCTATGACGTGCCGTGCGGGGAAGCAAACGCATGGCTTGGGACCGGAGTAAAGCGGCTTGTTTTATTGGCTTTCAAATAATTACGGCACGAGCGTTTACTTTTTACTAAGAGATTCATTCCCTGAGCCATTCAAAATACTCAGAGTTATTACATTACTATAAAAAAATTAACATGCTGGGAATAATTTTTATTGCTTAGGTGGTCACCGTGAAAATCCGTACCTTCAAAACTATGAGTATAAAAGGCGGAAACGCAGAGCTGGGAAGTAGTAATCGGGTTAGTGTGCTGTTGTATTGATGTTTGTATATGTTGTGTATGTGTATGCGCTCAATGTATATGTTCAGCCATAGCCTCCTCTATTGGGGAGGAGGACAGACCGTGATGCCCCAAGCAGTTAACTTTAGAACTACACGGATGGGGACAACAAATACAATGACTCAGCGCTCAGCCGACATAACCGAACGCGGCGTCAGCGTTAGGCTGGAGTTTGTGTTCTCCGGTGGGGTGGAGGAGGGGCTCTTTTGTTACCACTCTAGCCTGCATGAACAATGCAGCATGCACAGTGCCTAGCTCAGCACAAAAGCCGAAGTGGGTCAAGCTCGCATTCTCTGACAATCGCTTTTGGGATAGATCCGGCACTTAACGTCACTTTGTCGATTGTTAGTATTTTTTACATTACACTGTGCGCCGCACTCTATTGTACAAGATGACATGGACATGCCCATAAGGCCTGTGAGCATGTGCACAGGCCTTGTGTTGAGTAAACACCGAGGTGTGGGGACAACAAATGGGTCAGAGCGCCCCCTATAGTTCGATCTCCTGCCCAATACTGACAAAGCTTGGCAGATCGTCGCGTGACGCGGCCGCCGAAAGTGAATAGGTAGAGCGGCAGACAAGAGTCATGTAACGGGCGCCCCGCTGCGGTGAGGCGCCAAAACACACTTGTCCCGAGCGATGGAATGTCCGCTCGTGCTTCTCGCGTTCCTCAAGCTACCGCTTCTTTTCTCGTCGGGTTTGAAAACCATGTTTCGGGTCCTCGCCGCCGCAAAAGCTGTGCGCTGAATACCGGACTCCCCGAGAAATGCTCTGTGCTACCAGATCCTCGCGCTCCAAATCTGCGACCGGTCAATGTTTCAGCTGATGCTTGTAGTATGCGTGATGTATCTACAAGTATGATAATAAAGGTGTCCTTCGGCACAAGTAAGTAAAAATGGTGGCACGAGTAAATAAAAATATTTTTCGTAGCACATGAATTGGGCAGTAGCTAGCATCACCTAGCCTAGCTACTTGCAATTACTCTGCTTGACCCTGCCGTCTGGTTGCAAGCGATTTAACCTTGTTTCAGGTTTTGCGATAATTTCTGGTTACCATGCAACGATAAGCCAAGTAAGTTGCTTCGAATTGACTTTTTTGAGAGCGTCTTTTGGTTTTGCAAATGGTTTACCACTCCTCCGTGACGTGGCTCGAGGAATAGCAAAGGTAAGACATAAAGTGCGCGAAGTAACTGGGTATCGGTTGTCTCCATTTAACATCGCAGTGCTGACGACGAGAAGACTGAATGACTGCTTTCAAAACGCAGATTTCTTTTCTTCTTTTTTCTTTTTTGTTGGCTTTCGAAATAAATACAGTTTAAGGAAAGCTAGTGTTACGCTTTTATTTGCTGGTCCTCTCACCCCGTACAATAGATGTAGCGTCCTCGTTAAGCCTTATTGAGCTCGATTTGCTCGATTCGGGGCCGCCATAGTGAGATGCAGGCGACGGAGGAACTTTGCTCCCCTGCTTTCAGGACGAAAGTTTCTCCCTTTCTGAAGGAACATAGGTTACAAGAGCCTTCCTCCATTTTGCAAAAAGAGCTCTCTGGCCGCCGCCATTTTGGAAATCGAGCGAACCCTATCAGCCAGAAATTTCTGCCACCCGCCTGAGCTGTGGAAACCCGGTCAGCGTGACTCCCCACCTGCATTGTGCATTCGGAGTTCGCCGGCTTTTCTTGGAAGTTTTACTTTATTTGCCTGTTTAGGATGCTTACCCTTTGTGTGTTATCTTCCACTGTGAGAACCAGGGAATACCAGGGCTCGTAGCCTGCTCGGCCTTCGCAGGAAACGAACGAAGAGAGCGAACATCAAGCAGCCCGCGACATAGGCAGTTCGACGTTCTTGGAGGATTATTTCCGTTGAGATAATCTCCAAAATTCCTTTCGCGGCTATGTTCCTGGTTTTCGCGAAAAATAGCTGATAGGGTTGGGTCCGGGCAGAGCCTTTTATACTGGGCTGTGGGTCCGGTGTAAGACACGTTCGTTCATTTGCTTTGCTGTGCAAAAAAGCGGCTCTCTTCTACATGTGCTCTAAAACACTCCGGATTCCGTCCGATCGTCGTGAAGTGACTATCGTCGACATTCAGATAACGCGGCACCTTGGGGTACGTACAATATTTGTTGTTCGATTGATGAGGCTGGTTGAATTTCATGTTGTGGGCAGGGAATATCCATGCAGTTCGGATATCCTGTGTGGTCAAATCTTTTCAACGGTTAAAACCTTTGTATATTGACACGGCTGAGTGTATGGTGCCGTAAAAAGATCAACATAACATGAAACAAACATTCCAGTTGCATTTGTTCTGTTGCGCACGAACTCGCCAAAACAGCTTTCATTTCTTTGTTTTTGTTCCCCAAAATAGCACAATGCATTCTTAAAAACCCCGAGAGATTCTATTCGTCATAGAACACAAAATAAAAAATAAAACGCGGCAATTTAGCCTCCACCAGTGTCCGGGAGTGCACCTACGCAGGCTGCCACAGCCCATTGACTAGAAAACCCACAGCCCAGCGCTGTCGGACAACGCTGATGTACTCTCTCAAAACCAGGGACGCGCGCTGTAAATCTCTTCGTTCGAGACTGCCGCCACGGACAGATCCCCAGTGCCATGCTTGTCCAAGGTCCAAGAAGGTGGAGCATTGTGTCACATGCCCCTCCGGTTGGACCTAGCAATGATGTCTCATGGCTAAACAGAACTCAAATTTTGAGTGTCACATTGCTACACAAAACAGTTTTTTTTTTACTTACATTGTTTTTTCTTGGTCTCATTTCTGACTCCTCCCCCACCACCAGGGCGTGAACCTATTGCCTGAAAGGTATATCAATAGGGTATTTTCGCATGACGTCAATCCGCCATTTTGATGTTAGGGTGAATGAGTGTGAAATTTATTTATTTATCAGAAGGAAACAACAACAAAAAGAGGCCTGATGAAACAAGTTTTTGCGCACTACCGATTTGAAAAGACTGCAAGTGCACAGGCGAGCTGGTGGTAGCTAATCATGTCGTTTAACGCCTGAGGCTGTGCTGTAGAAAAGGAAAAAAAAAACTTTCAGTCGAAGGAAGAGGCACAGAAAGGAATGCCTCGTTCGAAGGAACAGATGCAGGCGTTCCCTTGTGTGCCTGTGTCTAATGATTTGAAGATGTCACGTGAATATTCGGAATACTCGCATACACATTTCCCGATATTGGGGCTTAAATAGAGGTCATACAAACAAAATATTACCTTTATAAACTATGATTCTTGGTAGAAAAGGATCTTTACCACGAGTGCCCCAAATATAAAAATAATAAAATTGGGTTTTTGAGAAAATTAATTTTAATCTTGCAACTTTCCCACTTTTTAAGTGACGATGTTGAAAGAGAAAAGTCGCACAACTGTATGATTCTGATATCCTTATAAAGAACTCTTTTTGGGCTTTCCGTAGACATTAAAATTATAAATTTAACTTAAAGAAACACAAGAAGAAAAATCTTTTTTTTTTTTTTAAACAGTCTGGTTGGGACACGCATTTCAAAAAACTAAATTCACGCGAAAACAAATATTTAGAGCAATATTGACGGCGCGAGATTCATTTTAGTTGCGTCTGAATTATGCGCGCAAATTCCTCGACGGTCACGAAATGGTCATATCTTCTTTCCACCTCAACGACATGGTCATACACTCTCTCCACCTCAAATGATGGCCACAGCTTCTCATTGCCACAGCTTCTGTCCCCCACGCGCCCGTAATGTTGAGAGAGAAAACAAGTGGAAAGGAGGTGACTATACCGACTAAATTGCTCTCGCGCCGTCAATATTGCTGTAAATTAATTTTTTCGCGTAAAATTAATTTTTGACACGCGTGTCCCAATTAAACTCTAAAGAAAAAAACTTTTTTTTTTCTTTAGAGTCGAAGTCGAGCTGGGATATGAGTTTGACGATTTCCTTAAAACAGTATAACACGCATAGAAAAATTAATTACACGAAGACCTCTTCATAGTGTCCGCAGAGTGATGAACAAAATGAAAATAACGGAGATGTAAATACCCCGGGGGGGGGGGAGAGGGAGTCAAACATGCGACCTTCGGCAGTCGGGAAAAACGCTCATTTCCACCGCGGCAGCTTCTGCACTTCAAACCTCGAGAACAAAAAAAGTATCCGTACCCGCGGCTTTCACCATTCTTCTTGGTAAAAATTGCCCACAACGTACTTTTTTTTTTTTTTTCGTCAAAATTTAGAATTCGGCACTTTTTGCCTGCACGATCTTAGATGAAATCCCCCACATACAAATACACAAATGTACAAGCAATAATACTAAACGTAACTATCAAGGAGAAAAAAAAAACAAAAAAACTCGTAATATAGGAAAGAAAGCATTAATAAATATGTTTAACAAAGATTAAAAAAAAAAAAAAAAAAGAAACAGGTCGCTGCATAATTTGTTTCCGCAGTTTTGCCAACCCATCTGAAAAATCTGTTAGCACATGTTATCATGTTTTTCTTTTTCCCACGTGTGTTGCTTTTTTTTTTTGCCAGTTCTTATTATAGTTTTACTAAAGACTAATAGTATTTTGAAATAAAAAATAGTAATAATAATAAAGGCGTCCGCGCCGCCATTTGCTTCCAAGGGGCGCTCGGGACACAAGCCTCGTGCACTTGCGCATTTGACGCTATACTTGCAAGACAAACACCGACACACCGAGGAACTTTAGTACGGGTGTTTAGTATTGCCTGGTAGCCGATTCTATGTCATGTACTGTATGGGGGAGGGGGGGGGGGGGGGGGGGGGGGAACGAGTACTTGAGAATGTCATTTCTACATTTTTTTTATTTTTTTTTGCAAGCGTCCTGTTTTGGTGAAATTGTTTCTAGGAAAGGTAAACAGCATGGTTGTCGATTGTGCATCAATGAATGAAATAATCCTATGTCTTATTGTTACCCCAAGAAGCTGGTAAGCTTCTTGGGGTAACAATAAGACGCAGGAGGACTGCACATACGCGAGGCAAAAGAAGGAAAAATATAACTAGCGAGCACAGGTAACGATTGTAGCGATTGGTGAATGTTATGTTCAACGAGTGGGTCAGCGTTGACGGACACGTTGTGGTCTCTAATCCACTTTTGGACAGTGAAAGTCGTTAAACGTAACGTAATGCAAAAAAAAAAAAAAAAAAAGTGACGGTGTTTTTAATGATGGAACTGCCAGGTCGCCCTCCATTATCCGGAAACCTTCGTTGGCCGTTGTAAAGGCCTTCTTCGGGGAAGAGTACGCCGATGGCATCCTTAGATACGCCCGTCATTATCATCTTGGCGCATCTGCGCCAACGAAAAAGAGCCAAAAATTAGGAACTTTTTGTCACGAGTGACTACTCATTAAAAAGGATGTGCATTAAGCGTTTCTTTCTTCTTTTTTTTTTTTAGTACGAAGTTTGCTTGCCCTATCGGTTTTGAATTAACGCAGCAGTATCAGCTTTTAACGCACCGGTAATCATAGTGCCTGCATGGACGCGTCCCTGACTGGTGTGTTTTGGCGTCCTACCCTGCCCATACATCAAAGGTGGTCGCGAAGTCGCAACGCATGACGTCACAGAAGCCAGTGTGTCCATGTTGTTGGATGCCACAATTCTGGCAAGTAACCGTCAAAATTCGAAAAGAAGAAGAAAAAAAGATGATGCCAGTGTTTTTGTCGTCGCGGCGTCTCGACTCCGTGCTGCCGAAACTTCGGTGAACAGTCAAGCTGATAGAGCGACCTGCGGCGGGACAGGCGTCTGCGGCCGGCGACGACGTGGCACTTCATGACGCCATGGGGCGGTGAACACACACCAGTTGGAGGTGCGCTCCAGGCACTGCACGGTGACGCCCCCCTTTTAAAACTCGTGCTGCACAAGCGGTTATGCTACCACGGACAGCAGGACCGCTTGCGCACAAGTGCGCTCCAATAGAAAACCGAAACCAAAAAACAAAAACGCGTCCAAATTTAGTTGTTGTTTTTCGAACGCCGTTAAATGTTGCACGTGCCTTATATTTTTTTGTGAAGTGCGCTTATTTTGTGGTTTTCGATGATGCTCAATATTCCTATTTCTATTATTATAGAAAATAAGTTTCTAATCAATGCACGCCGAACTTTATTACTTTTCTAAATAGACCCTTCGGCCAAGGAGGTTATAATGGGCAGGAGGTGGCGTCCCTATCCCCAATGCATGGAGCGAAGTGTAACGGAAGTAGGCGTGGCCACGAGCCGCGACGAGCATTTCTTGACCAATGGGAAGCCTAGTGAGTGGGCGCCGCCATTAATTTCGGTGCAAACAACCGCGTTGCGATGACATTTCCGTAGCAACGCGATTTTGTGCACCGAAAGTAATGGCGGCACCCACTGTTATTTGAAACAGCGCTTAACGGGAGACTTTTAAACCGGTATGGTCGGAATTGGATGAGATTATTATAAACGAACGCCTGGTTGCCCAGCAGAAAGTAAGTGACTAGAGTTGAGACGCTCTAGACGACGCACCGACTGAATCGGTGTCGAACAGGCGAGATTTCGAGCCCAACACTTGCCTGACCAGTAGGACTAGGAAGTCGGCGTGTAGCGGACGCTCTCGACACCGCGCGACCGCGCCTGGAGCGTCGTCTCGAACGAGTCGTCGTAGCGCGGCTTTGGAAAGCGATCGCGAGTCAGTCATCGTAGGCACGAACGCTGAGAAGGGCATCGCGGGTTGAGAAAGCCGTACAAATTCTGCTTCGAGAAGATGTTGGTTTCACTCCGCCGTGATGAGTATTCGGGTTCGCATCGAAACATCTTTTGGTGCGCCGATCGAATCGAAAGCCAGCCGCGACAGCGAGCAGGCGAAGCAGACCGCAGGCACGGAGCAGACGTAGCCTAAGCCTAACGACCGAGCGGAGAGCAGACGATGGCAGCATGGTTGAATTTAGTTTGGATGAGAGAGCGTCGGTGCGTGGGGCAGTCTGGGATTGGGTTGTTCTTCCGGCGTCGCTGGGTATGACGTCATGCCGGGTCCTGCCCTATTTAAACGTCCTTGCCCTTCGGCGGAGGTCAATGTCGTATGAGCATTTGTTTTTGTGCGATGTGTGCTTTTCGCAGGAGCGATTTGGCCAAGCATTTTAATTTCCTCCCAAATATGCATTTTCTTCCTAATCCCCTCAAAAAGCCCCGATTTTTTTTTTTCTGAGATTTTATTGTGTGGTAAAACTTACACTGATGTAAAAGGCTCACTCTTGTATTACTAGTTTCGATGTCGTCATCGCCTATGCACTAAAACCTCGCAAGAAAGTAGCGAGCGCGTCAGTTTTGGTTTCGGTTTTGCTACCGCTCACTTGCGAGGCTCAACATTGGGTGGCGCCACTGGTTTAGCTTTAGTGTATAGATACTATAGATACTTCAGTCTTCCGTCCACTCTGCTGGCTGCAGTGGGTTTTGGCCGTTTCAAGGAGAACCAGTGGCAAATGCGCCCAGTGCGCGTACACGATTGGCTCTCACTTTCCCCCTACTCTTCTTACAACGCGCGCGCACACACACACACACACACGCACGCACGCACGTACGTTTCAGCACCCGATGTTTCTGTAACTTTAACAAAAAAAAATATGGTGTTCTTGTTTATGCTTTTTTTAGTAGAGTTGGTTTAGTTTAGTTTCTTGGTCCTCTAGTCCTCACCTGCTGGCAGTAGTAATGTGGCCAAACACTTTTAATCTGGTTTCAGGCTGTTTCTGCAATGTTCGAATCTTCGGCGAAATATCGAACATTTCGGAAGATTTCGCCGTGCTTGACGGTGGCGTAGTTGCAAGATTCAAGTGAAAACAATTTTCCGGGAGCTTCGAGTCAATCTTGTTTAGCCCCGTTTACCCCTTGGCTACGCCACTAGTGTGAGCGGGCCTGGTTCACACACTTGCGACCGCTTACGACCGGACAGCCTAAAGGCCGGTTTTTAAGCTACTTGTGAGTGCTTACAACCGCCTGCGCAGCGGTCGTGAGCAGGTTTTTTTGCCGCTCCGGTTGTCAGCAGTCGCGAGTGTGTGAACTTCGGGCGGGCTTCTGTGTGTGTGTTGGTGCAACCATGCGCCCGCACAAAATTGCTAAAGTCAGAATTTACAAACGAACGAAGACGGCAACCGAGCCCGATCGTCGTCTTGCGGGTGTGCTCGTATGACCTTTCGACTGAGCCCGATTAATCGTCTTGCGGGCGGGGCTGTCCTGGTATGACCTTTCGACTAATTTCGGCATCATAAACAGACATAACCAAATTTGGAGGGGCTGGAGAATGTATTGAATGGACCGACCACGTGACTAGCAGATACCTCAATCGACCCGAAAATCGTTCCCCCCGCCCCGCTTATTCACCCTGCCCGCCTATGAAATTTGAAACCCCCGGAGAGGCAGCTGGTTGAAACTATTTAAGTCTTCCCGTAAAAAAAAAAGTCTACAATGCCTCTTAAATGCATATAAAGGGTGATCCATTCGTTTCTCCCTCTTTCTGTTTGTGACGATCGTTTTATGAGTATTATTATTATTATTATTATTAATATTATTATTATTATTATTATTAATAGTCTCTCTCGCAGAGTACTTGAGTTGTAATCCAAAAGAAAACTGAAACAAGCCTTCGAACTTTTATAGTGAATCTGATGTGCACACAACATCTGCATTCATCAATTTACCAGTGGACGTTTCGAACTGTACTATTGCATTTTCAATTATTTTTTCCGTTTTGTTGTACGTGTTTGATTTCTTTTTTTTTTTCATTTAGTTTAAGTGAATTTTTTTTTTTTTTTTTTTTTTTTAGATTTGTGTAACTGACACTAGTACTTTGCCCGGATTATGTTGCGTTAATTTTCCAGCACTGTAGATATTTATTCTCAGAATGTTCGAGGCCTGCGAACGAAGGCAGTTACTTTTTTTTTTTTTTTTTCAAATGTTAGCTTATCAGACTTCTCCGTTGTTTGTTTAACAGAAACCTGGCAGTATTCAGGCACCGCGTCTTCTAATCTCATCCCTCCCAACTTTGATGTGCATCGTCGCGATTGTGAAGGGTCTGGAGCTGGGAAAATGCGCGGTGGCGTCCTAGTTGCCCTCGACAAACGCTTCGTCGCGATTAGACATTTAGATTTAGAAAAGCGCCTCGAGTCTTTATGGATGGAGATTTGTTACAATCGCCACGAACGCGTTCTTATTGACGTTTTCTACTTGTTTCCGCAAGTTACCCTGGGCGAATTTAGCAAATGCCTTGGAGATATAGAAGAGACTGTCGACAAGCTTGGCTCTCATAAATGTTTAATATTGGGAGATTTTAACACCCTGGGGATCAATTGGACAAATCGCAACGTTTCAGCGAACAACTTCTATGTCTCGCGGAAGTGCAGTTTGCTTACTCTTCTCCGCTTTCCTAGGTTTAACACAGTATTGAACAAAATACTCGATAAAAGTATTTAAGTTAAGTTACTAAATACCTGCTTCATAAAGTGTTTAAAATACTACTCAAGTTACGTTCACTGTAATGTGTCTTGAGTAGAGTACAAATACTTAGAAATGTGATTCAGTTACTTTTGAAGATACTCCCGCTTTGCGTAATTTGTATCGACGTCAGTGACAAACCCAATTCAAATCTGGTTTACCAGAATGGTTTATTAGCACTCAATAACACAAAACGGTAAAAAAAAGTCGTAAGGTTATTTTATGCAGTTCAACTATAAGGAGCGGAATATCACTAATACATGTTACAAAATATTTCTGGGACAAAGAATAAAATAAAAAGAGGCCGCTTCAGCTATAGTGATCTCGCTGAATATCACACCCTCCGGCGCACCTTAGACGCATCGTTTAACTACAATCCATATTCTCTATATGGGGAGTTCACTATAAACGAACTTGGGATGCGGAAATGAGTGAATGAATAACAAAGAGAGCCCACATAATAGCCACGACACTCGTCGCACCTTCTTTTAGTAGGTTGCGTTCAGAAAGGCACTCAATGTTGGGGGACACTTTGTTGGCATTTTGAGAGGTCATCCTGCTCGAAGTTCGTTTGCTGTCCTGTTCTCTGCTTATCAATGATTGATTACAAACGGTGTTCGCGACAGCAATAAGTGCCGAACTGACAACAAAAAGGAAAGAAAAAAAAAAAAAACATTGGACGTTTTGCCGTAGCAAAGTTAAATATACAAGCAAAAAAGTGTCTTCTTTTTGTGCCCACTTCTTTTTTTTCTATTTGTCATTATTTATTTATTTATTTATTTATTTATTTTACACTGAAGTCTGTATTGCTGTCGTGGGTCGTTTCCTGTTCTGCGTTGCGCCTCAGTGTGGCAATAATTACTTCCGTAAAATCACCATTTTGTTTGAGGATTTTCTTTTTTTTTTTTTTGGGGGGGGGGGAACTTTAAGAAACAAA
The DNA here is from genome assembly GCA_013358835.2 of Ixodes persulcatus. Classification (NCBI taxonomy): domain Eukaryota; kingdom Metazoa; phylum Arthropoda; class Arachnida; order Ixodida; family Ixodidae; genus Ixodes; species Ixodes persulcatus. The sequence continues at coordinate 1,308,704 of JABSTQ010009452.1, forward strand.
AGGTGCCTTTGGGAAGGCGAAGGGAAAACATTCATTGTACGCACTTCGGGAATTCGAGTCGCAATCGGCGCCAAAGCGGTGTTTTCCCGAGCTCAATCTGAGGCATCGTAGCTTATCAGAGCTAGTAACATTGGCGGTCGCCATTTTTTGGGCACGAAGCGTCTGATTGGATCCGAGTCGTCTCCGAACGCCTACGCAACCCTAGTGTCCCATCTATGCTCAGGGTACGTAGCAAAAAAAAGTCCGGCTCCTCGCGGAGCATTACTAATTTACCCCTTTATGTGAATAATTAAGATATATGTAGGTGAATTCTAGATGAGAAATGTGTTATCTTATCAAGATATACACGTTCCAAACGCCAAAAGCATCGCTTTTTCCTTTGACGACCAAATCTCGTAAGAACTACTTCGCGCCGCGTATGAACAATGTGCAAAACTTGTTTTTTTTTTTGTTTTTTTTTTTTCATGAGGTTAAAACGGGTATAGATGGCGCGCATTCTTGAAAGAGGTCTTATTCATCTGGGTAACAGCCAGTTGTTTAACCTTTGACGGGAATGAGAAAGGGTACGCTGTCTTATCATCGCTCAAGGTGAATTATTGCGAAGGTTATACTAGCTATCTGTGCCAGTGCAGCGCGCGTGTGAGTCACAGTTAGTGATCAGACGTAGTGACTTACTTCTTGAGTTACGGTATTGTCCTTTTCACCATCTGGCCGGAGAGGTCGTCTGCAAAAAACTAGTACCCAAAAGGCCCCCCCCCCCCCCCCCCCTTGTACGTTAGAGTGTTTTTGTAAATCGTTTCGATAACTCCGATAACGATACGACGCACGCGCAAATTAAGGTGTCGATGGAGCATCAGCTATCGTTATACTTTTTTTTAAAAGGCATTGGAGACGATGCACAAGCACGTCGTTGCAGGTGGGACGATGCTTGTCCACAAGCTGACCGCGTCCTACCCATGACGTCACATCGAATAGACGACCAATCGCGAAAGAGATATTCAAAGATGTGCCTACCGCGATCGCTTTAGATTGCGCTTAGATGTGTCGTGCTCTGCGCGCGCATGCAGGGAACCAGGCCGAAGAGGACCGGTGCATGCAACGCTGGTTCGCCCTGGTGAACGAGAAGAACGCCCTCATCCGGCGACAAATGCAACTCAACCTGCTGTAAGTGAGGTCTCATTCAGTCAACCGCGCTCCGAGCCCGCGTGATACAAGTTGCGTCCGCTAGAGGGAGTCGCAAATAGCGGTATAGGGAAATGCATATCTTGCATCGTCGTTGCTTCGCTCATAGTCAAATATGGTTCGTCACTACGGTGAAAGGGACCCGTCGCCGACCGGTGTGTGCAGCGTCCTATCGTTACAATTGAAAACGAGCGTGTTGGTTCATGGATACAAAAATTGAAAGTATAAAACAGCGAGGACGGGAACAGGACATCTTTCATGCGGAGAACAGACAGAAAGATGTCCTGTTCCCGTCCTCGTCCTCGCTGTTTTATACTTTCAAGTTTTGTGTTTTGTCCTATCGTTAGCCACGCATCGAAAGCCATCCCAAAGTGGCCACAAAAGGCGTTACAGAAAGCGAAGTGTCGTGTTGTCGGATGTCGCGATCCTGGCGGTTGGAATAGAAGTTACGAATAAAAGTACGAGAGAACGTGAATGTCGTCGTCGCGGCGTTCCAACTCCTGGCTGCCGGTGTGTTTGCACATGTGTCTGTCTGTCTTTGTGTGTGTGTGTGTTGGAAGCTTATCTTTTTTTTTTCTACATCTCGAGTCGTGCGTTTGCGTCCCCGCGTGTGTGCCCAGGCGCGCGACATTAGTGGCCGAGCAACCGTGGCTCTCTTTGAGCATACTCTGAGCGTCGCGTGTCCCGGTGTCTCGCCGCTGCTGCAGGGAGAAGGAGCAGGACCTGGAGCGCCGCTGCGAGATGCTGAACCGGGAGCTACGCGACGCCCTCCAGCTCCAAGGCAAGGAGCGGCGGGTCCGCGGGGACCGCCGCTAAGCCGCTTATACCGCCCCGCCCCCCTTCCTCGGTAGCAGGGAGAATCAATTGGCAGCAGCAGTGCCGCTAATGGACAGGGCTCCCTCCCCCTTTCCCTCTAACCCGGGTTCTTTCCAGGCTCTGGGCTTGAAACTTGGGGAGGGGGAAAGGGGGGGGGGGGGGGCAGACTCTTCCGCGGCACCGCCACCGAGTTTGTTTTGCCTGAGCACAGGTCATCTCCTGCCTGTTACGTGAACTGCTCTTCGAACGAAGCTGGAGCCTTTTTCTTTTTTTAGTTTTGGCGTGCGGGGGAAGCCGAGGGGCAGTGTTGTGTAGTTTTGTTGTTTTTGTTGGAAGCGAGTTTTTTTGTGTGTGTGCGCGTGTGTTTTACGCCGGTGGCTATTCTAACGCAGACTGGCAGAAGACGGACGCCCAGCGTGATCGGGAGGCCCTGCTACTCGACGAGTTGGTGGCGCTGGTGGACAAGCGAGACGAGCTCGTCCAGCACCTCGACTCGCAGGAGAAAGCGTGCGTGGGCTCTGTTTGCTGTCGGTTGGATCGCGGCGCCTCGCTTTTTTTCTCTTTTTTTTTTTTTCTGGGCGCATGTGGAAGGCTATCGGGTTGATGCACTGCTCCTCTTTTTGGTGAACTGTGTTGGTTCAGGCATTTGTGTTTGACTGTGGCCGACTGCTTTACGAGCCCTTATTAGCGCGCTTTCGGCGGCAGCGAGATGAAGGCTGGTTCACACACACGCTTACGGCCGAGTTGTGATCTCTTACGACGAGAGAACACGCTGGCGCCATCTGTGGGGTGGCCCTGGGACTGCATTTCACTAGAACGAAGGTTTTGCGGTCATTTGCGAGACCAAGTGTGCGTAGTATCTATGCCAAAACGATCGTTTATAACATTAACATAAATTTTTCGAGCCAATTAAATAAAAGTAGTACGTAAATATACTGAAATCACAAGTGTTCCACGGCTAGCCGATAGGTGGCGCCAGTGTATCGTAAGAGGTGCCTATGACAATGTGAACCAAAAAACTCTGTGGGACATAGTGGAGAGCTTAAACCTAGATGAAGGACTAACAGCAATATTAAGGAACATTTACAAAGATAATGAGGTGATTATAACATGGGAAGGAAAGGCAACGGGGAAAATAGAGATAGGACGAGGCCTTAGGCAGGGGTGCCCGTTATCGCCTTTGCTGTTTATGTTGTATCTGAGAGGATTGGAGGATAGACTAGAGAAGAGTGGGCTTGGATTTGACCTGTCGTACAGTAAGCTAGGCCAAACAATTCAGCAATCCTTACCGGGACTGATATATGCGGATGATATCGTACTAATGGCTAACAACAGGATAGATTTGCAGGAATTAATGAGCATCTGTGGTAGGGAAGGAGATGAATTAGGTTTAGAATTCAGTAGTGAAAAATCAGCAGTCATGATTTTTAACAATGATGATGTTGAGAGACTGAAGATACAGAATATTACAGTTGAGAGAGCTAGTAAATACAAGTATCTAGGAGTATGGATATGTGGTGGTGCAGAATATCTCAGTGAGCATGAAAAGTATATAATAGGTAAGGGCAACAGAAATGCGGCTGTAATGAAAAATAGAGCACTTTGGAATTACAACAGGTATGAGGTGGTGAGAGAGATTTGGAAAGGGGTCATGGTGCCTGGCTTGACTTTTGGAAACGCAGTGCTATGCATGAAATCCGAAGTGCATGCAAGGCTAGAAATAAAACAGCGTGGAGTAGGTAGGCTGGCTTTGGGGGCACATTGCAAAACACCAAACCAGGGAGTACAAGGAGACATGGGATGGGCGTCATTTGAGGGCAGGGAAGCTGTGAGCAAGATAGAATTTGAGGATCGGTTGAGGCAAATGGGTGGGGAGCAATGGGCACGAAAGGTTTTCAGCTATTTATACATGAGGAGTATAGACACAAAATGGAGACAGCGCACTAGGAAATTAAGAGGAAAGTTTTTAGGCTATAGTGGGGTTACGGAAGAGCAGGTCTCAGTTAAGAAGAAAGTTAAGGCCACAGAAAGAGATCGATGGCTAGAGGGAATGCAGACAAAGAAGGCTCTGGAAGGCTATAGATTAAACAAAACAGTTATTGCCAAAGAAAGCATCTATGACAATTCTAGGGAAGCTCATTGTTGTTTGAGGCAAGGACAGGTGTTTTGCGAACCAGAACATACAGAGCGAAGTACCAGGAAATGGACACAGTGTGCGCTGCTTGTGGAGAGGAGGACGAGACGGCTGAGCACTTGATACTCTACTGTAAAGGGCTTCACCCTATGCATACCGAAGACAACATAGATTTAATAAGGTCATTGGGTTTTAGAGACAGCGAAGGAAAAGTGGATTTCAAGACAGTAGAGATTACCAAGCAAAGATTAAGTGAATGGTGGCAGAAAGCGAGAGAAAACTAGGCATTTTCTTATTAACTGATGGCAAGGGGGATTTATAGCCTCACTTTCTTTTCAGTACGGAGTGAATATAGTTTTCACATTTAAATATTTAAGCTTAAAGGGTAAGACAAAATGGCTAGGTGGCGTAAGCTACAGCCCGATCCAAAGGGCTCAGCCGTATTCATCCATCCATCCATCCATCCAGGTTTTAGCGCCCTCGGTTGTAAGCAGTCGGAAGTGTGTAATAGCAGACTGGCGCCATCTCTCGGGGAGCCCTGATCCGCTTCTGGTACTGAACTAGACTGAAGGTTTCACAGTATCTAGGAGATCTAATCTACGCACTGTCTGCGCGACATGGTCGCTTAGATCGTTGTCGGAATTATTTCGGGCCTCGGCGAAAGAATGATGCGTCAAATATTAGAAGATATGCACAGACCCAAAGGAGGCCAGGGTAACTCTATAGAGATGGCGACAGCGTGTTATCTGGTCGTAAGCAGCGATAAGCGGCAAATATTTGAGGAAGCCTCTAGTCTCGCTTCTGTTTGTTTGGGGTTGGTCGGTTCAGTGGTGCCGGCCATTCGATGCTAAGCCGCTTTTACGACGCTAGGTACATTTAGTAGGAGAGATTGACTTTAATGTTTCACTTGAGCTAAACTAATGCATTTGTTGTTTTATATTTACTTTAGTTTCTTGTGTATTCTAGTTGCGTCGGAATGAACACAACAAGTAAAAAGTGGCTCAACCCTTTGAATGATGGATGGATGCATACGGATAAACCCTTTTAATCGGGCGGCTGGCTTGCATCAGCTGGCGGATTGCGCCGTTGTAACTTTAATTGTGTCAGTCTTTTTTTTTTTTTTTCTTGCCATAATAGTGAGACTTTTTGAGGGAAAGGATAGAGGCTCATTCGCACACTTCCGACAGCTTAGGACCGTGTGCCTTGAAACAGCTTAAACGAGAGAATACACTGGCGCCATCTCTTGTCAGCCGTGGAATACTTGGCATTTTCGTATATTTCCTATATTTTTCGCGCATCATTCTTTTTTGGCTCGAAAATCTTTTGGCATTGTTATAAACGACCATTTCTCTAGATCATGCGTGCATTTGATCTCGCAAGTAACGCGAGACCTTCGCTCTAGTAAAATGCAGTTGGAGGGTCACCGCATAGATGGCGCAAGCGTGCCAGCGTGTTCTCTCGCCGTAAGAGATCGCAAGTTCTAAGGAGTCGCAAGTGTATGAATGGGCCTTAACATCCCCCATCGCACGTACCGAACGATTGCCATAGGTGTTCCTTGCGCATTTTGTTTGTAGAGGGAACCTTGTAGAGAATCTTCTAACGGGCGTCTCGTCCTTCGCAGGATCGAAGAGGACGAGATGATGGCTCTGGCCACTCGGCGGCAGCGGCTGCAGCCGGCGCAAGAGCGACCCAACTGCCGGCTCCAGTGAGCCAATAAAAAGCGCAGCCTGATTTATGCGACTCTAATCCCCCTGGGACACGGAAAGCGCATCTTCCGAGCACCCTCCGCACGGAGCGCCATCCCGTGGCGGCGCGAGCACTCCGTAGTGTGCCTCGATTCCAGAGCGCTTCGAACTGCTACATTCGGGTCACGTGATTCATGAGCGAGGAAGGGACGAAAGCGTTGGTTGTCTGCTAGTGTCCTTGCCCTTCCGCTCGCTTTCCTCCTCTGCACGCGAGGCTTGTAGCGCATGCGCAGTTGGAATTAATCTGCGCCTGAGGCTTCTGAATTGGCTTGAGTTGCACCCTCTCGAAAATCTAGGCGCTCTGGCATTCCTTCGCCCGCTCGCCTCCCAGAGCTACGCGGCAGCCGCGGTTCGAGGCTAGGGAGAGAGGTCACGTGGCGCTTCGCGGAACGAGAAAAGAGGGAGAAGGGGGAGTCGGATGTCTCGGGTTTCGGGGGTTCGGCGCGTGCCGTCGGCACCCAATTAGCGGCCGTCGCAACCCGAGCCCCGGAGTTTGCCGACGGATTAATTGGGGGAAGTCCCGCGGACGAACCGGCACACAATGGCGGAGGTGCCGCCATCTGGAGGAGGTGGTATAGTCGGCGGTCTGAGCTGAGTCGGCGCAGGAGTTTAGCAGTCGCTATTCATGTGCCGCGCTTGTACAGACCTGCTTGGCACGCGACGTAGCAGTAGTTTGCCTCAAATTGACTATAGTGTTTCGTCAATTTTTTATTATTTTTTTAGAGGGGGTGATTTGATTTATGTGAAATTAATAAAGCAGGAGGCACTTTTTTATTGACTGTGGAGATCGCCATTCTAGCATACCGAGGGAACCCTGATAAATCTGGTGCGCCTCGCATGTAATATACAAGTTCACCTAAAATATACAATAGAAAGCAAATAATAACCAGAATAATCCGCCCATTATGTCTATAAGGAGTGTACATAGTTAAGAAAAGAAACTAACTGATGCACTTCACACTTGAGTAGTACGAAAAAAAAAATAAATCCAAACAGTCAACACTATCACTTCCTCTCACGAGAGCAAGAAAATATACGACATACTTAACAGGTTTATACCCCAGGCAGCACGGCGACACTGGGCCAGCGTCGGGGGAATATTGCTCACAATATTGGCTCAGTTTCATGTTTTGCACCACGGCCCAGTATTGATCGAATATCGCTTAACCATCGTTCTAAAAATGGGCCAGAATCGGCGATATCATTGGAGTACTGGGCAGATATGTGCGAGTGTCGGTGAACGATAGTTTTGAATATGGGCCAGTACCGGCTCAATATCAATAGAGTGCTGGGCAGATAATCGCGAATATCTGTTAATATGGCCGCGGTCGCTGGGGTGTCAGCGGACTTGGGGCCAAGCCAGTGTTACTATACTCCGTTCCATTTTTTTCAGTGGATGCCACGAGCTATTCCAGCCGATCCATCGCCGGTAGAAAATCGCTTGACCTGCCGGTTGAGCAGAGCGACGCAAGGAGCTCAAGGTCACGTGACACACTCTCCACGCTGGATTGGCTGGGATGGCTCCTAGCGTCCGCTGCGCTCGGACTGCAGGTGGAGAAACTGCCATAGAGCCTGCTCTGAAAAAGTGGCACCAATCCGTACTCGAGAACCGAGCTAATAGCGATCGCAACGCCGCCATTTCTCCCGCACCGGCCACTCGAGGAACTGCACCTGACTTCTATTTTGGCTTTAATCGGCCATTTTGGCGCCGAAACATATACACTGGAAGCAGGCACGTAGCCAGGATTTTGTTTCGTGGGGAGGGGGGAGAGGAGGTCCCAGCAGAATGAATTTCGGGGGGGGGGGGGGGGGGGGGGCCGCTGTACGGGGCCGCTGTAGCCGATCGCTGCTGCCACATAACATACATTTTGGAAAACACCTTACGGGAGGTTATTAATAGGACTAGGCGCTTCATCGATATACCTATCGATTAATGCATTAATCTCGATGAATGTTTTAAAAAAGGTTAATTAGATAAATTTTGACAAACCAAATTAAAATTCAACGCTTTCATCACACATGCACACGTGAACGAGTACACCTGTAAGAAGGCAAGCTTTTGGTGAAATTTTTACCTAAAGTAAACTGTAGAGGCGATATTGCAAACTCCAAACAAGTAAGAGAAGGTTATACGTGTCCCAGACACTTGAACGCCGTGCAAGTGTCCGTTTAGCGCAGGGATCTCAAACACGCGGCCCGCGACTCTCGCGCCCCACAAACATCCCGCGGCCGCGAGCCCCACGCATCGAGTGCTATACGTGCGCCATAAATTAAAGTTTTATATCCTTCATTCATTTCAGCCCGAAATGGAGCTCGGCTAATCTAACTTGTTCATGCATTTTGCACTAATTCTCTTTTCGTTTGGGCTGAGTACTGCGTCGTCTAAATATTTGCCTCTCAGCCCTTATGTAAATCAACCGGAAGGGCAATACCACTCTACAGGTGCGAACTTTTTGCAAAAGGCACCTCGGCTGCACGAACTGTCGTTCAACAGGAGGAACTGCCAAAGATATAATGCTGAGAGCTCGGGCTTCTGACCGTCAGAAAATACCTTTCAAATGCAGGTATTTTCTTATAATGCTGTTATAAAAATCGCCAGGAAAAACTGTCGTATGAAGAGATATTGTTTATGTCTGTTGAGCCGTTGTGCGACAGGGCGAAGACGGTGTGCTTGCTCTCGTTCCATTCAAAACTGCCATGTACATCGGTGGTTTAAATCTCATAACATCAGGGTCGGCCCAAAGTAGTCGTATATGCAAATGAAAGCTAAAGATGGCAGAACGGTGAGCTTACAGAAAGCAGAAGGCACAAGGCTCCCCTCGCTGAGGCCATCGGCACGTTGCAATCTCGCTTAGTACAAGTACCCGAGGGCTGTAGCCCGTCGCGGAGCCGGTGGAGCTGTCTCGTGTGTGTGATGGCCGACCAACGCGACGGGAGCGGTGGGTATTTGGCATACATGCCATTAATGTGAACATACCCACTGCTCTGGTCCATGATGACCGAAAAGCGATTCGGCCATTTGTATGACCCGTCTTCGTCGTCCGCAACAGGTAACAGAGCTTACTCACGAAGCGATCTATACGACAAAAAGGTGCGTACCGCAAAACGTAAGAACCAATCCGTGTTCGCGAAGCGAAATTATCGCAAGTCTTGCTTAAGTTACTATAAAATCGTACGACAACTCCGGAGGTGTACGCACTTTTTACGACCAAATCAACATGGCCTCGCTTACGTCGTCGCGACGACCAACGTGCATTTCCACGTGCTCTGCGCGCGCGTCCTGACATCAAGCGGCAAGGGAAAAGAAAAAAGAACTTGAAACTGAACATCGCGGAGACAAACGCTGAAACCACGGAGACCCGTAAAAGCTACAATGACAGCGATCGCACCGACCATAGCGAGCGCAAGGGCTAGCAGGAACGCTAGGCCATAGCAAGGCACTCCGACGACCTGGTCAAGATCTGCACAACCGGCTGGTTGCTGAAGGGAAATTCCCTACGCGACCCTTGTGGGGTCGCGTAGGGAATTTCCCGTGTGAATAGTTTGAATTCTGACCGCTATTTTCGGGTAAGAATTGGGCATTCTTTCCTCTCGTCGTCCCTGTTTTCAGATTCAGCGTTGGCGAACGCTTTTGTCGAGAAGGGACACTGATCGATTCTATCTATTTTTTGTGTGTTATAGTCTTATATGTGTAGAGCTCAAATAAACGCCATATGGATTGCCTTCCCAACAAAAGTTCGTACACTTTTTTTTTATGTCATTTTTATTCCGACATGATGGTACGCCAACACATGTCGAGTTGAGCAGTTTTTGGGAACTACTCAACGCCGGTCCAATCTTTCTTTGCCAAACGTCACGTCAGCGTCGAGTTGCGATTGTCTAGTGGCCCAGCGCTCCATAAAATCGGTTGTAAAAGATCGTTTCCCAAGCGGTTACCAAGAGCGCAGTGCCAGTGCGGTTCGGCCGCTCCCAGTGTGAACAGGTATTTTCTCTTGCTGACACTCTTGTAGATCAAACGTAGTTCAAAACGACCAAGGCGGCTACGCCGTCATCGGCACGGGCGGATGATTCGTTTAAATCGGCATTTTGTAGCGTTGACATTACAAAGCACGGACACAATCCCCAAACAAGCGTTGCCGGAAAGGCCACCCGAAACTGAAACCAATGGGGGCCAACTCTGCTGTGACTTTCTTCTACAAAGCGCCTCGGCACTGCGTTGAGGCCTAAGTAATCTCTATGAGTGAGCGTACTTCATGTCGTGGCGCTGCTTTTACTGACGTGATGTCACGACATTCCATCGAAGCTTCACTGACATCCACCAGGTTATTGTAGGTTATCGTTCATTTGAGTTTAAAATATGGTTTCTTGCGTTTTCCTACGAAATATCGGTGTTGATGAAGTCCGGCTTCGTGTCGGAGCAAAGGGATGAGCTCCGAAATTTGGTTTCCGTGCCCCTTTAAAGAGGTACTGAACCGAATTGGATTTCGCAAAATTAGGCCGCAGAGGCGTTGAACGGGACGCTATATACCAACTTCAGAACCTAACTCATCCATCGATATGTCAATGGGATGGCCGTATTTTTGGAAAAAAAGGGCGCGATCAAGCGAGGACTATGACGTCACGATCTTCCTGGAAAAGTTAAGAATGAGGGGAAGCGACCTCACTTCTCTCCTCCTCGCTTCGGTTCACCTGCTCGACGGGACCAAGCGAGGAGGAGAGGGAATGAGAATCCTGACGTCACATGTCTCGTTGGCCTCGCCGGCTGTGTTCCGTCGCGCACTTCTTTTCCAAAAATACGGCCATCCGTTAGAGATATTGCTGTATGAGGGGTGTTTTGGGGTTCTCGCTCCAACCTTGTTTAGTGAGCACGAAATTCCGGTTCAGTATCCCTTTAACACGGAATGTGTTTCGTGGGTCGTTTTCAATGAGAAAATCGCCATGAACGAGCGTCATAACAAGCGTCATGAACGAGTGACACGCAGCGTTACACTGGTTAAGGAGATTATATATAAAGTTCGAGCACCGGCGGGTCTCGAACCTGGGTCGGTGCGGTGGCAGTTACTAGCACAGTTGGTCTGCTAGGGTAACTTTATCTCATTTGAATGCACACCTGCCGGCGAGAACGGTAGGTTTTAAATGCAAATAATAAATAAACAATACAAATTTAAATTAAATTGTCATTTTTTTGTCATTCGCTGGGAGCCTTCTGTTATTGGGCGGGATCAGCTATCTCCGTGATATGCAAAAAAGAAAACTGACTTTATTTTTCTTTTTTTTTTTTTGTTTGATAATATTGTTGCTATGCCTGATTTGTGCGCTCCAAAAGTGGAAAATGAAAGATGATACTTCGTTCGTCTCTGAGAGGTTTCCTTTTTTTTTTTTTTTTTTTTTTGGGGGGGGGGGGGGTGGGGGAGCCTCTAAAAACAAAAGAACGCGAAAAGGAAATAACGATGAAAATAACCTGTCACGTCTTTTTTTTTTTTTTTTTTCATCTTGCAAAGGTAAAAGCACGAAGCTCTGCAAGTTTGCGTACGCACCGAAGACCGGAAGCACGCTCCAAAGCTATCATGGACTCGTACCGACAACTTATCTCCGGTTTGTGGCATACGGTTTCAAATGAAAAAGAAAGAAAAAAAAAAACTGGTCAGGCACATTAGTACGCGCGAGTGGGGGGTGACGCGAGGTGCAGCAGGCAATAGACATCCTCGCTCCGCAGCACCGCCATTCCTGTCTGGTTAGGGTATCGTCTCCCATAGCAGCGTACAGCATGCAGTACCACCCAGAAGACAAGGCCTACGCATGACGTCATCGTTAGTGAATCCCCGTCCCTCCCCAAGCGCCGCAAACACGCTCTAGCTCGACGAGAGACGCGTCCGTCTTGGCGTCACCGGGTGCCAGCGTCGAGCTCGTTGCGAGACGCTGCAAGACGCGCTGGCGACGAGGACGACGCATTGTAGGTGGCGCTGCGTTGGTCCACTAGTGATGACGCTTGTAAGAGAAAGGCGCCGGCCTTGTCTTCTAGGTGGCATTGCGTACACGCGCAGGAGGACAAGAAGAAACAGAATAAAAGCACGGACGGACGATCACGCGGCACAGAATCGACTGAAGCGCCCCTCCCTTATCCAACGAGGAAAAACGCCAGGTTCTCCGAGCACTGGCTGCACGAACACACGCACACAAACTTGAGCCGAGAAGCAGCGGCGGCGGCGGCTTGCCTTTTGTTGCGTCCGCGACAAGCATTAGCATGTCGCAGCCCGCCGGCAGCCACCCCCGCCGACAATGGGCAAACTGAGATGCGGCCGAGCGCGCTCGAAGAAAGAACAAAAAGCCTCTTCTCGGATGACGTGAATTTGCATGGCAAAAGGTGGGGAGGGTAGAGGGGGGGACTCGAATCGGCAAAGCGAGCACGGTTGGTTGGCCCGAGGAGGACCCCGAAGAAGAGACGGTCGCCGGCAGGTAGCGGCAGCATCGATCGGTCGGTGGGGAAGGATCCAGCGCGGCGGCGAGGATTAGGCCTAGCTGCCTCTCGCGCTGACGGATGGCCTTCCGGCGTGGAAGAGGGCGTCCCGCTTCATCACTGTCTCGAAGCGAGCGGAGAGAAGTCCTCCGCGGCGCAACAATGCCCGCAGGAATGCGGCTTCCTTCTTTTTTTTATTTTTTGCCGCAATCGGAAGGGCCTCGGCACGCGCGCCGCCGGACCCGGTTAATATGGCCGCGGCACTGGACGGATCGTGATGGATGGAGCGCGGGACGCGGCGGCGGCGGCACGGGCGGACAGCAGCGCCACTGGAGGCTGCGGCGGCGTCGGCGCTAATTGCCAAAAGCCACTCGGGGAGCCTTTGTCACGCGCGGCGGGGGGCCGCACGTCCACGCGTTAGCACCTCGGTTACCTCGGTCCGGCGGGGTAGGTGGGGTCCCGCCGCAACTTTGGACGGGGCACGCCGTCCCTTTCGGAGATCGGGGAATGGCCGGCCGCGCGATAGGCGCTCTTGGGTAGCTGCGCTAGGCGCAGCTGGCGCGCCTGTCTCTGGCGTAACAATTAAAAGGGGACTCGGTGCGTCATTCGCCATGCCGATGTCTGGACGGTTCCGCGCTCCAGGACGGGCTACGCCAATCGGAGCCTCCCGACAATTTTAAATTATTTCTCATCACTATTATTCTTGGATATGGCACTGCTGTCGGCATGCCGCACGCGCTTCGCTTTATGCGTATCTAAGAACTGCGCATCCGTACCGCCCCGCACCCGGTATGAGCAAACGCGTTTGTCAACGGCGTGTTGGTCTACATGGCTCGCTAATTCTCACGTGACTTGCACCATTTGATTATATGTCTGTTCTTTCTACCCATGTCGGAGGTCTAGCAATTTCATATGGCTTGTTCTCCCCTCTGCCCTCTGTTCTTGGACGAAGCGAAACGAACTTGAAACCTGCAGTCCTGGATTTTCTATGTCACCTTCCTGAGGCCAGCGCGGGGCGCGGATTGGACCCGGGTGCAGCGTCAGCGCTCCACCGTCCCCCCCTGGCCTTCGGTACGTGACGTGGGAAATGCACCACTACGGCCTTGCACATCCTCTAGAACACCACCTGATGAAGGGGGGAGTGGCTAAAAGCGGCTTTTGGAGTGTGTGTGTGTGTGTGGGGGGGGGGGGGGGGGGGATCTATTTGATGCTACATCGAGAAAAAAGCGAGTTTTGTGGATAGTTCATACGCTGTGCAAAATAGTTCTTGCAAAACTACGTTAAAAAAAAAACAAAAAAACGACGGTCTTGCTTTTTTGCGTTTTAAAGTTTAAAACAATTATAAAGCGCTTGTTACGCGCTTGAATTTTGGGGGCTTTGCTATAAACCGTTTTCAATGGCAATCATACTTTTTCTCTTTTTTTTCGAATTTTTAGGGTGCTAGAATTTGTTCGGAAATCAACGGAAGTGGCCGAGTGCATGCCTATTACCTGTTTTGAGGGGAAAAAAATTCGACTGTTTTTAACAGTCCTACTGCAGGATCGTTTGTGCGTGTGTGTGGGAATACGTTCACACAGGATCGAGCGTTTGCTTACGTTTTCTTACGTTATTAGGCACCGGGACATGCGTGCTTCGGACGGCACGTGCCAAGGTATAGTGCTTGAACTGGTTGAGACGCTTCATACGAAGCGCTGATGGACTCGCTTCGTAAGCAGACGTAAGCTCCCATAACACAACGCAACGTAAGCTCCCATAACACAACGCAACGTAAGCAAACGGCGCGGCTGTGTAAACCGCCCTTTGTTGTCGAATAAAAGAAAACCTTGGGGTCTTTGAGCAAACCGTTAGCGTGTTCCGCGTAGCGTACTACCGGAGCCTTTGAAGCATATGCTTTTAAGCGCGTGCCCCGCAGTCACGGTATCACCCGGGCGCGCGCTTAAAAGCAAGGCTTCAAAGGCTCCGGTAGTGCGGTAAGCCGAACACGGTAACGGTTTGCTAAAAGTTTCCAATGTTTTGACTTGACGGTAGGACAGTCGTGCTTCGCATTACCCGAGAATCAGTTAGAATATAGGGCGTTTTAGGTAGGGTGCACCCACCGCTTTGGGTCCCCAGATCACTCCGCAGAAGCACCTGTTAGAATATCCCCATCCTAAAACTCTCTAATAATTTTGAATTCCCCAATGTGGAGAATATCTACACCCAAAATAGAGCGCACCTGGCGACCCATAAAAAACTAATGCCGCAAAAAAAGAAAAAAAAAAAGATTGTTTTGTTTGATTGCCGCTTACTCTATCTCCTGCGGACAGGTCATGAGATCGATTTCCGGACCAGGCGAATTTTCTTAACCATGTCGTGGTTAGAGGGCGCGAGTTACGCTCAATTTCAATTTATTTTTGCTTACCCAACAATCCCTACAGCGAATTTGTTCGTAACCGAACGGCTCGGGTTGGGAAGGAACGCACATTTGGCTCTCTCTCTCTTTTCTGACTCGATTAGCCGAACAATGCGTTATCCGCCTTCCGCTCTGACAAGCGAATGTGGCAATAACTGTGCCGCGCACCGCAGGGGACGGCTGACAACTAAAAGGTCGTTTAGCGTAACTAGTCCAACTGGTTCCCCGGGAAGACAGAAAGCGGGAGAAAGTAAACAAAGAGGGGGGAATAGCAGGAAGCGAGGAAAGCCAATGCAGACAACGAGGGGCAAGTTTCATCGAGCCGCACTCACATCTGCAGCTCGTACACATCATACAAAGGACACAGGTGTTCGTCGCACGCACGACGACAGAATTATATCTGCGGACAAGCCAAGAGCATGTTGGAAGCAGCCTTCGTACATACTTTGAACACGACTGCAGAAAGGTTTTTGGATGACTATGGCTCCTCTATACTGACAAAGCCTCGCAGAGCGCCACAAGCAGCCGCCGAAAGGAAAAAGGTGAAGCGCGCGGCAGACAACGGATGAGGGGAGAGCCACGTGACTGGCGCCCCGCTGCGGCGAGACATCCTGGAACGTGCAAGTCATTCCATAAGATAGTGAACGTCGAATCGCTGGCAACATTGGGAGCTCACGAGCCGGTCAAACAGCGTCGAAAGTGCAACGTCACTGCATGAGCTCATCGCCTTTTTGTCTCTGCGTTTTTGCCTTCTACTCCAACCCAACGCATAAAGTGTGCCGTGCACGTTGCGGTTTTAGTCCGCGATTGTGCAGGGATTCCACGGCTGCCATCAGAAAAAAGTCTTTCGAAAAGGGTCTATGCGAAGTGGAATTACGCGTCTAAAAACTGTATACGCCAACGTGCTGCTTACAATTAAACGAGCCCACGTTTGCTCACACCGGCTGTGGGCAATGCAGGCGCGTGCGCAGAAGCCAGATTTGCTCGAGGTGAAGCTTCTGCGCATGCGCCGCGCCGACAGCAGCGCCACCGCTGTGGCATGACGTCAGAGTCGCGTAGTGGCGTTACTCCTGAACCCTCGATTCACATAAAAAATCGCTCGAGTTGCAAAAAATAATAATAATAAATCAATATTTATAAAACATTTTATGTATTTATTTATTTTGACATACTGCCAGCAACCAAATGGCTGCCAACTTGAAGTTTTGGTGCTTGACGTCGCAACTGGGAAATCGCAAGTTAAATCGCACCATGTGAATCGGACTTGAACCTGTCGACTTCGGCGAACAGACTGACTCGGGGGAAACCTAATGCACACACACACGCCACGTTCGACTTGTCGATGAGGCTTCTACGTTCATGTGGCTTTTCCGTTATGGGTTCTTTGCCCTAAGAACGTTTTTCGCTATTTCCCTGCCAAACAATTAGAGCACGCGATCCCAAGGCAATTGATGCCTCTGCATTTTTTTTTTTTTAATTCTTTCTGGGACAGCAGTTGGCGATATAGAATGCTTTAGGCCAGGGGTCGGCAACCTTTTTCAGCGACGGGCCGAGTCGCAGCGAAGCCGACAAGAAGGGGGCCGGACGACGAGTCGCGAAGGGGGCCGGGGGTGGGGGAGGGGGGGGGGGGGCACTTGAAAAAGAGGCAAAAAGAAAGTGAAGATGTTCTCTTCCCAAGCATGGAGTGTCGGACACCCCCCATTTGATGTGAAAACCAGCGTTGGCGGTAACGCGTTACTGGTAACGCTTTACCGTTTTTGGTGGCGTAGTAACCGACTCGTTACTCTTTCAAAACATTAACGGGTAACATATTTACGTTACTTATATTAAGTACCGGGTAACGAGTTACGTTACTCGTTCCTTCTCCGCAAAAGCAAAAAAAAAGAAATTACGCTTCAATTTTTTTTTTGTGTTTTAAGGCCCCAAGCCATGTAAATTTTTTAGTTCGCGCTTTTATTTTTTTTTTTTTGTGAGTCTTTAGGTGAAAACGTAAAAAAAATAATTATGTTCAGTTCCTGCATGAACATAAGGTTTCCTGAAATATGGCACTGGTGCATACCTGTGCCGTCAAAATATTAAAACGTGTTCATTCATAATTATAAAAAGTAACGCAAGAGTTACGTGCGTTACTTTTGATCGGTAACGGGAAAGGTAACGCGCTCCTTTTATATTGAGGTAACGTAGGTCGGTATCGCGTCCCTTTTATTTGCAAGTAACGAGCAACGTGCTTCGTTTCTTTTTTTTTTTCGGTAACACCCACAACACTGGTTAAAACTGAAGTGTGGTCCCTGAGTCTGTATGAGAAAGCGGAAGAGAAGGGGGGGGGGGGGGGGGATACTTTTTGATGTTGTGCCGGGGGCCGCATGCGGCCCGCGGGCTGTGGGTTGCCGACTCCTGCTTTAGGCGATATTGGGGTAGAATCAGACCTTTCTTGGAGTAAAGAAAACTCTTCTCCCCGATTGGCACATTTTGTTCTAAAAAGAGTAAGTTGCTCCCACAAAACATCCGATGATGCGCACTTATTCATACGTTCTGCGGTCGCTCACGTTTATGGGCTGTCTCAGCAAAAGTTTAGATCCGAACCCGCGGATGTCCGCATCCGATCCATGAACTCAGCTCTGTTACGTCACGGCGCGGTGGTGGCGCGTTGGGCGCACTTCCGGTCTGGGGCTGTGGGCGGAAGTGACCATGCAGGACGTGCATTCGTGTGTTGTTTTGGAAGAAATTAGACAGAAACCTACCTTCTCGTCAAGACGCCGCGACTGGGGCTGTATTAAGAGTCGGGAAAGGTCTGAAGGTCAGTATTCATGTGTTTTCTGCCCGCTCGGTTCGTCCCAAAACGTGGGGGCCGTGAAAAAGGAAAACCAGACGCCGTCCAACCACGATTGCTTGTAAGGGAAGCACTTTGGGTAGAATTCACGGATACATTTGGTCTTCATATTTATTTGTTTTGTTCCAACATGAACGCGGGAAAGCCGCCAAGTTGTACGCACCACATGCGAACTCCGTTCAGTGCGTCTTCAACTTCAAACGGTCCGCCTGATCGCTCGAACTGCCGTCTGCCCTTTCAAGCGTTTCTGCTCGTTGTCGTCTGCTCGTTCAAACAACAGCGGTCCGTAGACCAAACGTTGACCCGGTATAATTGCGATAAGAAGTAAGTGTAGGCCTCAAAAGACTTTTAAGTTTGAAGGTTGGTTGGGGTAAGTGGGCTCGGTGTAAACAGTAGATACAAGGAAATGTTGATGATTGTTACCAGTTGCCATCACCGAATTGCTATGCCTGATTCACTTGGTCCGATCCTGCTTGCGATTTTCAGTATCACGTCGACATCTCAGCTACGGTTCACGCTTTTGCAGCCCGAGAAGACGTCATGACTGAAAATAGCGAGCAGAACGTCATCATGCGAATCAGGCTTTAGCGTCCATTCTGCGACGTCCATGCGGAATGAATCGCCGCATGTCACATTATTCACGCAAATTTTTACGGTGTAACGAGCCTCGTTAATTTCGCTGAGGCCGCTAATGTAGTCGGACATTGGCAGGAAAACGTAGAATCAACAATTCCAGCGCGAAAAAGAGCGCGGGGACTCACACCGACCCCGACACATTCCAATGGTTTGTGCGATGGCGAGCTTCTTGCCCATACTCCATCGCGCTTGCGCGGCGCGCCGCTGGCGTCCCCTATAGTTCGATCTCCTCACCAATATGGCGAGGAGATTAAACTATATGGGCGCAGTTTCATTATCATCATCATCACCAGGAACAATCGCTGTGTGGCAAACAACTGCAACGCCAGCACGCCCCAAGCGTTATACGCATCACCGTTTCCACGCTCCCTGCATATTTGTTTGTAGCGATATGGTGCGCACTTGCTGCGTACCGCAGTGCTCAAAGCATGCTTTTGAACCGGCTATAGGCAGCGCTGAGGACTGCAGCACGTACACGCGACGATGCGGACACTCTCCGCCGTCGGCTCATGGTGCAACGCCACACCCAATGACATGATCGCAGTTGAGCACGTCCTCTCCTTCAACGAGACACCGCTTGCCTCCGCCGATGTCCTTCATGATTGTCGCACCAGACAGAGTTAAGCCCGGTTCACACAGTTGCGTTTGACTGCGTTTGACTGCGTTGCGGCAGCGAGACACCAGGACATCCCTGCTGCTTATGTCGCGTGCCAAGATGATTCCTTGAATTGGATTCCACGCTTCATACGAAGCACAGATGTGCCGGTGACTCGCTTTCGGTTCTCGCCGCAACGCAGTCAAACGCACTCAAACGCAAGTGTCTGAACCGGCCTTAACTGCAAAGCGAAGTGCGTGTTTCATAAATCATTAAAAAAGCGAAAAAAAAAAAAAAACGGACGCCGCGTTGGCTACAGGCGATCCAGCGCGCGAGGTTGACACCACGCGGCTGGCCCGGCACGCCCACGCGTGATCACACATGCGCTTTTTTTTGCCTTCCAAGGGGGCTTCGATGACATTGAACGCAAGAGAGGGCGATTTCACTTCTATCTAGATGCGTTTAGAAAGAAAAGAATAATCTTGCATATAATCGTACATATCTTTCACGAGCCTTGCCTCGTCCATGGCAGCGAATGCACTATAATGACTGCGTTTGGAGAATTTGTTTGCCACACAGCGTTAGTTCTCGAGGTGGCCGCTAGGGAGCGCCACTCCTCGATCTCCTCCCAATAGTACTCCGTCTCACTAAAAACCGTGCAGTACAGCCAAAGCTTCAGGGGAGAGAGCGCATACCAACCTGTTCAAGAGGAGGGAAAGGAGGAACGGGTGAGAAGGGCTGGGATTCGCCCGTTCCTCGTTTCCCTCCTCTTGAACAGGTCGGGATGCACTCTCTCCCTAGCAGCTTTGGCTGTACTGCACGGTTTGAGTGAGACGGAGTATAGCATCCGATCCGCAATCCTCCAAATCTGATTCATTTTTATCCGCATCTGCCAGTTCACTGCGGATATCCGCGCGTAATCCGCGGATATGTGGGGCTCTACATATTGGGACGCAGGGAGTCGAAGTGGACATAATCATAATAGCCCCACGAATACAATGGTAATCACTTAGCCACTCGATGGAGTGCGCGTGATGCAGCAACCGATTGGAAGTATGCGATATTGCGATGCGTTTCTGAGTGTTCCTTGCGGCTCTGTCGGCGCTCTCACTATCCATGATAGCACACTGACCGGGGATCAAAAGACTCTGGGCCTGGAACGGCGTTTGCGGGTGATATGAATGCATAGACGTACACGGACCACGTGTCTCGTTATTGATTGTGTCTGAGCCGTGTTTCTTCCTCGTAGAACAATCATGACGCATTGGTCAAAAAAAAAAAAAAAAAAAAAAAAGCTGTCTGTAGACATGTTAGAAGCACGTACGAAGCTGCTTCTACCATGCTTTGTCCACAAATGCTTCTGCCATCCTGCCTGTAGCGTACGATGAATGAGGACCAGTGTGAGTGCGGGCGTATAGGGAACACGCGGTAGAGACGCGAACGAAGTGTTTGTACACAGTGGAGGAGGCCCCGCAGCATCACTCGACGTTCCTTCTTCGCCGGTCCGTGGGTCCCGTTCTGCCCCCGCAGCAGGACGTGACGGCGCCGCTGACGTCAGGCGGCCGAGTGCTGTGCTGCGGTTGACGCGGGCGCCCCCCTGCCCGCCCAGCTGTGCGCCAGTTGGCCGCGGCGTTGACACCCTGGCGGCTCCCGCTAATGAGGCCCCAGCCAAAACAAGGCGTCCTGCAATAACAGAGGCTGACAAGGAGCCCTCCCCCCTCCCTCCCCGTCAATATTTGCGGAAGCCAGACGCATCTGGCCCGATCGATGGGACGACCGTTGCCGAGGCAACGTCCCCCCCGCCGCCATCTTGGCTTTCCCGGGCCCCGCGGCGCCGAGCTCCTCGAGCCCAGGGCCCGGCTGGGAACGTCGTCTGCTATAGACCATTCCAAAAAACAAAACAAAAAACGATCGTTTTTTCATTGGTTTATAAGATGATAATTAAGCAGTTGTTTGGGGGCATGAAGGACATAAATTTTTACTAAATTAGTGGGGAAACTGACGGTGCATAGGTCACGTGATATACTCGGTGCTCGTGAAGTAAGGGCACAGGTGATTGCAAGCCTGCTAAAGATACCTTCGCGTTCGCGCTGTACGTGCTCGAGGCCTGTCGGTGTCGGTTGGTTCTGTTTGTCGCTCTAGTGGGACTCGGGCAAAAATGAAGCAGTCTCGGGGGCTTCCGAGCGATAATAAGATGCTCGGTCTCTCCGCGCTGCTTATATGCATCAAACAAAAGACAGACACTATCTGATGCTTCCTCGTACGACGGTCACATTCATCATACAAAAGCTGTCGGCGGACATGTCCGGAGGATGGATGAAGCAAACGTGCTTGGTTAATACTCATCGCGTCTGCAGCAGTGTGATAGCAGCTCGTCTGAAGGTCCGTATATGACCAATTTGACTTTCAACGCACTTTTTCGCCGCGGTGGTCTTCGTCCCAGTGTTTACAAACAAGCCAGGAGGGAGTAGTGGCGTGGCCCCACCGTCCCGTCGGAGACGAGAGAAGGGTTGTCCCCCGCGCGGGACCCTAGCCTCACGGCCCGGCTCGCGCCAGCGTCGCCCTGGCGAGATTGAGTTATCGCGCGCGGCCGCTTCAAAGGGCGCCGTCCCGAGGAGGAATTCCGGGTGGGCCCCTTGGGAGGGGGTCCCGGGGGGGGCCGGCACCCCGCGGCGCGGCGCCCCCAGCCCGACTCGGTCTCCGAGTACGCGGCCTCGACGACAGCGCCGCACTACCTGACAGTAAAGACTGGACCAATCAGCCGGCGGTCTGCGGGACACCTGACCTCGTTTCTTTTTTTTTTTTTTTTCTTTGTGGTTGGGGGGGGGGGGGGGGGGGTTGGTGAGGGATGTAGCGGTCACGTGAGGGTGTTGAAACATTGCCTTTTGTCATTCTTTGCTCTTCCGCTTTGGATTCTTTCTCGGTTCCCACGCAGTGTCGGGTGGTTTAAGAAAATGGCAATAGTAAGTACACCAGCTCCCCTGCGCCATCGTTGTTTTATCGTGAAGCCTTCGTTTGATTGGACCGGTGGGTGTACTCCGTTCAGCCCAAGGCTGACAGTGCGATGGGAGCTACGCGTTCGGCGGCCCAATCAACAGCTACCCTTTTGTCACCTGGGGAGGCACGCCAATATCAGCGTCTCAGGTAAGGCTGCATGAAAAAAAAGCACCGCCGAAGCTAGTCTACGAGAAGAGTGGCAAGTGAAGTCGAGTCTCAAGCGCACCCCAGGCAGGCTTTCTTTCACACAGTACCCTAGTTATATACCTAGAGTTATTTAAGCGAGCACTCTTAACTGCGGTTACGCCAAGCCGCAGTTATCCCCACAAATAGTGTGGTAACTCTGGCTTAGCGTAACTGCAGTGGCACTGTATATACTCTCGGACAACTTTCTGTGGCAGTCAAAGCTATGGGCGCACGTGCACGTGCGCATCTTGAGCACCCATCAAAAGTGCGCACGTGCACTCTTCACTGTCTTCTCAAACAGCTGTCCGAGAGTATAGCGCGGTAACTGTGGTCAAGCGTAACTTGACTGCGGTTGAGGGCGCCCGTGTTGTGAAGACGTGGATTCTAGCAAGCCGGCCCTGAACCACGCTCTCGGCGCGTGAGACGGGAGCCTGGTCACGTGAGGCAAGGTAGACGTACGAATGGTCTTGACAAGCGCGTAGCTCCCAGCGCACTGTCAGCTTTGGGCTGGATGACTGCATACGGGGTTTGTTCTGCGGGGGGACAAGGGGGGTCGGCGGACGGCAGCGTTCGCGTGCTGCTCGGCTGTCGCGGCTTCGGCGGCGGGCGGCCGTCTTTGAGGGCGACCGGTTGGGGCCCGCGGGGTGCCCCGCTCCGCTTGCATCCCGCTGGGCCAGGCGCCCCGGCGGCGCGGGACAGCGGGACCGGGAGCGCGACGCCGCCGCCGAAACACACAGGGGCCGCGGTCAGGCACGTTGACGCGCGGTCACAGGGCGCCGCGGGGGCAGTCTCCACGCATGCGACGATGGACTCCGCCGCCGTCTTGTTCTTCGCGGCTGGCCGATGATGACGTCACGGGATGACTCCTCTTGCACGCCGACTCAACTCCCTGACGTCACGCCGCTTGCGGTGGCGCTGCTGTTGGTACTGCGCGTGCGCAAACGCTTCCCCTCGCGCGAACATGGTTTCTTCTGCGCACGCGCAGTGCCCACACCTGGTGCGGGCACACTCGGACTTGTTGGTAAAGAGCGTGTAAACAGCGTCTTCCATTGGGTCCACGGGTGCGCACTCCGTGCGGACATCTATCGCGTCTTCCATTGAGCCGCATGCCTCCCGGGCACCCGCGCTGAGCGACTTCCATCTGCACACGGCACGCGTGGGCAAAACAAAAAAAAGGGGGGGGGGGGGATGTGCACGGCGACACACCGAAAAAAATTGACAGGTCTGCTTACAGTTGAGTATGGCGGCGCGCCCGGTCGGAAAAGGGGTTACGGTTCTGATATCAGTCCCAAACCGTCGTCACGATAGGAAATTCTCGAGGTGCGGGTTGTTTGTACATCACTGTGACATATACTCGTATCACGAATTAGGGGGGGGGGGGGGGTGCGTTCCCCGATTGAATTCGGCAACCCCTCCAGCTCGATGAACAGTGATTAAGCGAGAAGTCTTTGGCCGGACAGTGTTTCCCCGTCTAGAATTGCGACAAATGACAGTGATTTCGCGTGTCGTCATCGGAAGAATATGCTTTTCTCATTGTCCGAGGTTAGCTTGTTTGAAAGCGACCATGATTGAGAAGGAGCGAAACGACTGGCTACGTGAGTCTATTGTCGACTCCTTTTAGAAACTAAAGCCTGCGCGTTTCGTTTTGTTACGTCAGCTATACGTCACTGCTCCTAGACCAAGCAAGGAGAGCCAGCAGAGGGTTTTCACCGCCGAGCATCTGCGACGATGCTGACGAAGCACTCAGGATGTCCCGGATATATATAGATTATGTTTTATGCACTGTCATTTTTTATGCGTTTGGTCCGAGCGTCAAAAATGGAAGTGTGGTATAGGTTACCGACTAAATATATTTAAAAAAATAAAAATGATAATGCGACGTCATGATGCAACTTTATCAGACTGCAGGCGGCTCGCAAGAGATGCACATCTGTCAGACATTAGGTGCGCAATCGGGCAACGTTGCGTCCGTCGGCGTCTAGAATCTCGTTTTCGTGTATGCAAATGTGAGGATCATTGTCTTATAAGTGTTTGGTGTCGGGGAAAGTATGCCGGAGAACAGAAGGTCCACTATTATTCCTTCCCGACCGACGAGCAACGGGGTATCCAATGGAGTAATAAGGAAGTTCCGGGGAAATAAGTTAAAGTTACGAGCCCTTCAAAGCTGTTTTGGTTTGGCAGCCTTTTGTTTTATCCTTGTACTCTCGCACTTCCGAATGGTCATTGTGCCTGGGAGGATGATACGAAGGTAGAGTCAAAAAGTAACTGCAATACATTTTTTTTTTATCCGCATAATGATGAAGACAGGATTAAAAGTGCCATTTTTCAACACAGTTCAACGTATGTGCGCAACGCTTCACCAACATGTCGATGACGCGGAGGAAAACACCTTCCAGGTGACTCCGATGTTAGGGATGCACCGCCGCTTTCAGTTCATCGTATATGTACTGAACTTCATTCCGCCGATAATTACATTGAGTTGTCCGAAAAAAAAAAAAATGCTAGGTGCCAAGGTCTTTCGAGTGTATACGGCGCATGTGGAATGCACTGAAGACGTAGACCCTCGACTTCGTTCCGCTGTTTCACGTGCCACGTGGGTGCGCGCAGTTGTCGTGCTGCACCAACCAGTGTTGTAGGCGTTACCGAAAAAAAGTAACGAAATACGTTACTCCTTGCTTGCAAATAAAAGGAACGCGTTACCCACCTATGTTACATCAAAATAAAAGGAGCGCGCTCCCGTTACCGTTAAAAAGTAACGCACGTTACTTTTGCGTCACTTTTTTTATTAGGGAGTTTTCGTAGATCGTTTCCGCTGTCCCGCGACCCTCTCTGCCACCCGCTACGAGATCCGGGTTTCTTCAGTCAAGGCTAGCGGCGCGCATGCGCAGGAGCGGCTTCTTCGTTGCGGAGGGCTTAGCGGAGGGGGAAACACGGTCTACGAAAACGTACTCCCTATTATCAAATAACACGCTTTACTCTTTGCTCGAAATAAGTAACGTAAGTACGTTACCCGCTACTGTTTTGAAAAACGTAAGGAGTACGTTACAACGTTACCGGAGAAAGTAACGCGTTTCCGGTAACGCAGTTACTCATTAGGCGTTATACCGCCAACATTGGCACCAACATACCAAAGATCAGCAAACCACGTCGCTTTGATCTGATCGCAGACTTCACGTTGTTCTCGAGCAAGTTATATTACGACGTGCTGTTGACACTGAGTCCCCTGGGCGTGCAATATGTTCGACTATACGGAGCGCAAGTTCGTCTGCTTCTTTTGCAGGGGTTGTGATGACGTCAAAACGCCGAGCTCTGATTGGCTTTGATTGAAGGATAGTGGGTAGACCTCAAGGCAGTTTGCTTTGAGGTATACCCACTATCCTTCAGTCAGAGCCAATCAGAGCTCAGCGTTCTGACATCACCACAACTCCTGCAAAAAAAAAAAAAAAAGAGCAGACGAACTGTGCTCCGCATTGGTCCTTCAAGGTCCCAGGAGACCGTGAGCACAACCTTGCCCTGTGTTGGAACTGTCCGGAACGTCTTTGGTCTTGGTGACGCCTCCACTCTTTTCTTTGCTTGCCCGCTTGGTCTCATGCTGGCCATAGTGGATTCAACCGCATTCGTTTCCAGTGGCAATGTGCTGAAGAGAGCCATCTTTCGAAACTTTATAGCGTCGGAGCAGCGTCTTGCACACATCCACATGGCGCTCCTTTATGTCTTGATCCCCACCTGGCGGACACTTTATGATGCTGCAGAATATCGTGAATCATGTGGTGCACAGAGCCATGACTAATGTTCAGTTCTGCAGCCATTTCATTGATAGGGACAAAGCGGTCTTTGTGTACAAGCCGTTCAACTCCTGATAGTACGTCCTCGTCGAAGTGCGAGCCATGCCGGAGTGAGGTGCGTCAGTGAGACTCTACGCTTTGAAAATGTTTGTACCACTCGTAGACCTGTCGAAGTGACATGCAGACGCATCCATACTGTTTCAACATCCTGCGATGAATATTCGCGGCCTTTTCACCATCCGCATCCAAAAACCGGATTACTGAGCGCTGCTCTTCCCTGGTGCAGGCTTCCAAAAGGGCGGCCATTTTAAAGGTGCTGTGCTCACGCGACATTTTCCAGCAAGCCGCTGGGCCGGCTTGCGCAACTTACTTTAGTGGAGGGCCAAACACTATTTGAAGTGCAACAGTCTCTAGGGATATATTTCTATTTTTTTTTTATAACTAGAACGCGGTTATTTTTTTTTTTATTCTGCTTAGTACTGGCAAGGAGATCGTTCTGACCCGTTTGTTGTCCTCACCTCGGTGTTCACCCAACACAAGGCCTGTGCACATGCCCTCAGGCCTTGTGGGCATGTTCATGCCATCTTCTTCAATAGAGCGCGGGGGACAGTATAATGTAAAAATACTAACAATAAGCGAAGTGACGCTAAGTGCCGGATCTCTCCTGAAAACAGTCGTCAGAGAATGCGGGCTTGACCCACTTCTCATTTAGTGCTGAGTTGAGCCCCTTGCATGCTGCATTGTTCATGCAGGCCAGAGGGGTAACAAAAGAGCCCCTGCTCCTCCTCACCGGAGACCACGAACTCCAGCCGAACGCTGACGCCGCGTTCGGTTAAGTCATCCGAGTGCTGAGTCATTATATTTGTTTTCCCCATCCGTGTAGTTCTAATGTTAACCGCTTGGGGCGCCACGGTCTGATCTCCTCCCCATATTTTAAACTCCACTATTTTCTGCATAGCTTTGAGGAAGCATAGTAGGTATTTTTAGAACGAGTTACCACTTCCAAAGTGTTTTGAAATAGTTTGTTGGTGTTAGCATGCGTATTTTGCTTTGTGTTCTAGCTTTTCCATTTGACATCACCGGCTATAATATAGCAGCTATCCTGTTCGTTCAAAATTGCTATATTAACCTACGTAGCTAAATACTTCGCATCTGTGACTGTGAAGGCACTTAAGTGTGAATACTGAAGAGAACATTTGGTTTTGAAGAAGACACTTCCTCGCGATGCAGTGGTTCATCATATGATAGATGCTTTGACTGGGGGGCTGCACCTTCCCACAACTGGTCGTCAGTGTGGTGATGTACGCTGAAGTGTTGTGAACAAGCTTATGTCACCTTAGAACATCGCTCGGTTCTTGCGAACACGTGATCAACGAAACGTTGCCAGGGACCTGACACTAACTAGGCTGCCAGAGTTCATTTATTACATGATGGCATTCTGACACGTAGTCGATCAGTCACATTTCATGTCGCATTTGCTTGTTTCACTCCCTTAAAACTACCTTTTTGTGTGATAACTCAAAGGTCTTTACGCATCCTAAAACAACCCGAAATTACACTAATGGGCGGCCGATTTCAATATTAAAAATCTAATCAAACATCGTGACACGGTCCTCTTTCTGCGCCTTGGAACGGACACCGGGAGGCGCCGTCGGACGGAATTTTATAATAATAATAATACGATAATAATAATAGCTTTATAAATATGGCGAGAGCTGATGAAAAAAGCTGCGCAAGCAGCTTGGTCTCCAGCCCCCAACAGGTACACAGCAGTCGCGAAAAACATGCACAATAAATTATACAATGCAAGTACTTAGCAAACAATAAAGTAAAGCAATCAAAAAGAAAGAAGAGTCCACTGAATAATTAATAGCAGCATCAAATGTTTATTCTGATAAAAAAAAAAATATTCCCTATACCCGTTTTCACGTCAAGAAAAAAGGAACATGTGCTGAATTTTCATACGCCGCGCGAAGTAGTTCTTACAAGATTTGGTTGTCGGAGGCAGAATCGATGCTTTTGGCGTTTGAAACGTGTTCGTCTTGATAGGGTAACAACCGTAAGATATATATAATCTAAAATGTACGTACATATATCTCTATTCTCAGCATAAAGAGGGAAATTACCGTCACATTAGTAATGCTCCGCGAGAAGCCTCACTTTTTTTACTACGGTCCTTGGTATTACTCCGCGGCTCCGCTTGCATTCTCGTAGCGATGTCTGCAAGGCGGATGACGCACCAAACTTTAGCTCACAATATCCCTGTCGCGCCAACAACCTCCATCGCGCGGCGGTTTCAGTAGCGGTTCCGGCAGTTGCTCTGCGAAACCTCTCAACGACGTCACCGGTCCAAAGGTCACGTGTCACCTCCGCCTCCATGACGTCAACGTCGTCCTCGCGCGCGGCGTCGACTCGTCGCAGCACCCGGAGTCCGCGACGGTGGCGTAGTCCGTTTCGGCTCTCTCAGCGAACTCGGGGCGCGAGCCCCCGCGCCGCTCGGGGTTCCGACCGTGGCGCGAGTCGTCCGCGCTGCGTGGTGCGATAAGACTGCGCCTGCGGGCTCCGATAGGCGGCGTGACTCACATTAGGAGGGCCTGCCTTTGCGGGCTCCGTGTTTGCCGCCCGGATTGGCGCTCTTGAGTGCAGCCTGCGGTGCCCTGTTGACTCGGGGCCGGAACTCCGGGGTTCGGAAGCAGCGGCGCTAAGCCGCTTGTTGCCCCGGTGACGGCGCGCTGGTTGAAGCGGTACCCGAAACGTCGCTAATTTATTGAGCGTCGCCGCGCGTCGGGTTCTAGAGAGCTTAGATTGCAGAGAGGGAGCAACTGGAACCATGCGTGGACCTTTTTTTCAGTGATGCGCCCTCTTCCTTGGCCTTGCTTCCCGCTGTCGCCATTTGTCAGCACCTTCCTTCACGCGTATTTCGTCTGCTTTGACGATGCTGTTTTGAGCATTGATAGTACGGAGCATAAAATGCAACAAACACCGATACAACGGCGCTGGTGCCCATGTGTTCTGACGGGCGTAGGCATGTTGGGCTGCCCTCCATTTGTAGTTCACAGACCGCCCCCCAGACGGCGCTCGTAACTGAAAAGAAAAAGGTCAATTTAATGGCAGACATTTTCTGGGCAGATTGGTCGCAAGTGCGCATGCGTTGCATCGTCGCGTGGCGAGGAGGAAAGCGGGCGGAGACGCTCGCAGACGATCGACACTTTCGTCTGCTCCTCACAGCTCGTATTGAGAACGCGGTTCGTAAACCACGTGACCTCGATCGAGAAGTTGGAAACACTCTGAAGTCTAGGCGCACTAGTCGGGTCCGGCGCTGTGGCCGCGCCACCAATGCCACCTAGAAGACAAGGCCTGCGCTTTTCCCCACTGAAACGTCATCACCTGTGGCCCACGCAAGCAGCAGCGCCCACCTTGCGCCAGCATCGCCGTCCGCGCGCCTTCTTGCAGCGTCTCACGACGAGCGCGACGCCAGCACGCGGCGACAACAAGACGGACGCGTCTGCCGCTTGGGGTGGGTCGCGGGGATCCACTAGCTGATGACATCATGAGCAGGCCTTGTCTTTTAGGTGTTAGTATTGGAGCCGCGCGGCCGCCGCGGCAGCCATCCGGCCAACATGGCGGCGACGGAGAGGGACCCCCCATCGATCCACGGGGTTCGCGCTCCGGGCCGCGGTCGGGGAGTGGGAACGAAGACCCTCCGGAAATCCGTGGCCGCTTTCTGCCGGCTCCCTGCAATGACAATAAACAAAGGCCCCCCTCAAAGTGTGTGTGTGTGTGCATGCCTCTGTGGGGATCCCCGTACTTAGGTTTTATAGGAATCTTTGATTTAATCTTTTCTTTTTTTCCCCGATGAGTTCCTCCTGATTTCGCAACTCAAAAATTGCCGTTTTTTTATTTTTTTTTTATAAATGCGATAGTAGTTCCAGGGCCGCCGAATCGGTAGCTAAATGTAGCGGGGAAACCTCAATTGGTCTACAATTATACACGAAGCCACTTACCCCACCGCAATTAGGGGGAAGCGTTTCTCCGCTAAAAGTTGCGGGAAAACATTAATTGGTATGATTAAATACGACCTGTATTTTCCCACTAAATTTATCGTGAAAACTGAACATTTTAAAACAACCCGAGAGTGAGAAAATACAAAAGTTGACACCAAGACATCTAAACTCGACAGACACGAAGTTGGGGCCGAAGTTGACGGAGCGTACCGATTGGCCTATCACGACGATGACTTCGCGCTTTTTTCGCCGACGTCCGATCGGCGCGCTCCGCGAACTTTCGGCTCCAACTTTGTGTTTGACGAGTTTAGGGCCTCAAGAGAAGCGAAGGAGAACGTATCGAAATGTTCAGTATACACTTGCGCCCTTCCGTTCCGAGCGTGAAAACTTGAATTAGTGTATAACGGTGCCATGTTGCGGTACACTTCGAGGTTTGTAGAGAATTCTAATTTTGACTAATAGCGTATGAGCGATAAATTCTGTTGAAATATTTTTCCACTGCTTTTTCTCAAAGTGTGTGGGGTGGCCTAGACTCGTCAAGTTGCTTGTGAGCAACTTTCTGACCGCCCTTCCTTTTTTTTTGTCTGAGTATGAAAAGGAAATAAACATATCATTGTGACTTTTAATTTATACCCCCCAAAAATGCTAACCGTTCATTTGAAGTCTGTCCTCGGGTATACTAAAGTTTTTGTCTACAACTGAAACCTGTAGCACAAGGATGATTTTCTGTTGTGCCAAGTTCGTTGTGAAAGGTTACTCTGTTTAGACCTCCGATGTTACAAGGCACAAAAGCAGACACGCAATTGGTACGGGCGCACATAAAGGGAGACATAATTTCACACAGCGCTGTGTAAGCGTCTCGCTTTCTGTGAGCCTGCGGCAGTTATGTGTTAGCTTTTTTTTTATTTCCAGTGTGTAACTGAAACTGAATTCACAACTCCTCTGTAACAACGGAGAACAACCAACACGCCCAAACTGCAGTCTGTTTAGACCTTGACAAGTAGGTTTTTCAAAATATACCTGCGAGGTGTAGCGCGTTTAGGAACAAGGGGTAATGTGAACGTAGTTTCTAACGCACCTTTACAGTATTCCAACTTGGGTGTTTGTATAGTGGCGAAGACAGCATACGATTGAACCAGGAACAGAAAGATGATGGTACGCAACATATAGTATTTGGTCCTTCAGCCCCGTAAAATTAAGAGGGAGAGAGCAGCTCTCCGTGTGTCATTCATATTCGCACGCCTCGAGAGAATTATGAGCTAATAAAATGAATCGTTCTTTTGTTGCCGGAAAGAGCCTTCACGTGCATATGCTGTCTACAGTTTGTTGTACGGTACTCTTATTCCTTAGGCATGTCGCGCTCAGTGCAACAGTAGAAATCTTCGTCACTCAATATTTTATATTGTGACTTTCTTCTTTAATAAGAACGTGCGCTCATGCAACACTGGATTAAGTGACGAATAAATTACAAGTATCAATTGAATAAAACGTTCTTAATGATTGATAAGGAGAAAAAACCTCGAGCGAAAGCTATAGACCTTTTTCGTATAACCTCAAACCAGCCAGTAACTGACGTACCCTCGATCTGGTGAATTTTTAGATTGCCCGCTGACACAGGGTATGCCACCGCCAAGGGTATGGGCGAAAAGGCTTAAAAACGGACGTCGTGCATGAGTTAGTTCCGAGTGCTCCTTTCTACCGTGCTGCAATTTCCGAAAATCTACGGTTGTCTCGCTACCATGGCGTGGTCGTCGGATAGAGAAATAATTTTAAAACTCATAAGAACAATAGCAGAAAGTGTGCCATGAGCACAAGAAGCTGCAGCGCGAGTGTGGCTGCAGTGTTATCGAGCTTCGCATTTTCCCCAAGAATTCTTATTTATGAAGGCAGTCGATTGCGAGCTTGAATCGCGAGAGATTCGTATCAGAGTCAACGTAACGTTTAAGCTCACGACCACTTCGTCTACGGCAAGATGACAGATTTTAATTCCCGGTGCAGGTGGTTCAATTAGGTTATCACTGCAAGCCCCATGGTATGTGAAAGGTATAAAAAAGTCTACATTCCACCACTCAAGATGGAGCTATCAAATGTCGAGAGCTTACCTGCATAGACTACATTAAACTGCTCATAAATACTTCGCTGTGGAAACTCAATGAAAACATCCCACCGTCTTCGTCGTCGTTCTCTCAAGCAGGCAAGGTGATGGCCTGTGAGTAGCGAGCTGGATTCAACCGGACAAGCTCCAGCCAAGTTATTGCAGCCCACCATAGCCAAGTCTAGCCAAGTTCCCCCCATACCCACACCGTTGCCTACCCAGATAGCTGTGCTGCCAGAACTAGCCGGTATTTATTTTTCTAAGCCGCTAGACGGCGTCGTCGGCGCCGCAATTCTCAAGATGGCAGCGCCGTAAAAGAAAAGGTCTATAGACCGACTTCTAAAAAGTCGCGATATATCTCTTAAACCAACACGAGTGGTAACAACGCGAATGCCTCTATACAGTGCCATGCCCCCAAAAAACTATTCTGTTATGAAATTTATATAAGATACCAAAGATTGATGCTCAATGACGTTGACGATTGGGCTATTGGGTGAAATTTCTATCTAAGAAGCAGCGTTTGTAAAACTGCTATGGAGGAGCAGTTTCACAAGCGCTGCGGCACTATATATGCGGCACTGAGCGGGTGTGCATTCGAACTCTGGTTCGAATGCATTCGAACCAGAGTTTGGCGTTCTGACGTCACCGCAGGCTCTCGTCTCATCCTCTCTTTCAGTGTCTCGGCGCATAAAGCGTGACTCCAAACGCGACTTGATCATCGGAAGACATAAAAGAAATCTGTTTTTTAACAGATTGCAATGCAATTTATGACAAAACTTCAATAGGGCGGTGAATAACGGAAGAAAAAAAAAATCCTTAGAAGAATATGAGTTTAACTTGGTAAAAGTTAAGTGAAAGAAAGTTTACCTGTGAGCTACGTATCCTTCGTTTTACTTTAAGTTGAAGCACAGTCAAAGCACACAAAACACCCAATACGCCTCTAGTCAGTGCCGGCTGGACTAGAGGAGCACATTTTAGTGTTCCGAATTTCGCATAATTTTTAAAGGGGCCCACCAACAATTTTTGACTGGTTTGAAGTTCGCGCTGAAACGGAGCTCCATGAAAGCAGGAACACCGAGGTAAAAAAATATTACAGAAATTCGCAATATTTTGTGAGTTATTAGCAAATGAAATATTTCAGAAAACAACTTTAAATAAACAAAACATTGCGCTTCATGACGTAAAATGAAACAGTTTAGCGATTGGAGCAAAGCGGTTCGCCAATTGGACGCGAGTTTGGTTTGGAATCGGGTTGCCATCATCGATGAATTTACCGGGCTTATCGGATTTTGAGCGCCGAATTCTTGAAAAGAAGCGCGGAGCTGGGCGTCGCGCCGTACGAGGACACACCACACAAGCGCCGCAGTCCGCTTCGACAGCCGCGGAAGGCTCGTCTCCCACAACTCCGCCACCGGAGCCACCTCGGCGAGTAGGAGGTACTCCGCCGCTGGGAGGCGCGCATGAGCGACGAGGCGTTGTTTTCACCCTTTTTGAACTTTAATTTGCAACTTTATTAGCTCTATAAAAACGACTTTTTAGAGAAATAATGACGGTTAACTTGTGATATACTTTATTCCGGTTCAAAATTTCTGGAACGGCTCTCGCCAATCACGAAACCCAGTGAATGTGACGTATAGTGAAAGGGAGCGCCGTTGTGCGCGCGCATTCGGCACCTCGCGGCGCCACCGTCGGAGGAGGTGTTTCCGAGTTGTCAAACTAAAATATGATGCGCTAATATTTTTAAACTCTTTCGTTGTCCACTGGGTTTCCGGGACCACTAGCGTGGAGAAACCGCAAAAAAAGTAGACGCTCAAATACTGTTGGAGGGCCCCTTTAAGTGGTTTTTCGCGCATGTGCTCCTCTGTCACTCGACTGTGTGTCGTCGTATAGTTGGGTGGTCGTCGTGGGACCACCCGGCAAGTGAAAACGAGAATGGTGAGAATAATAAGCTTCACTTGGTTCGTTGTTGTTCGAAAGAAGCAATCATTTTTGGCGAAAAAGAAGTAATTTTCCAAATACTTCGTAGAGGGGCGGGATGAGGTATCACTGATCCATTTTGCCTAAACATTTTACTAAAAATCGTGCGCGCGCGAGTGTGTGTGTGTGTTTGTGTGTGTAAAAAGGGGGGGGCAGTTGCCCCCCTCCCCCTGTCCCCATTCTTGCGACAACCCTGTGGCTGTCCCCATCACCGACTCAGAATTCACGAAGTGACTCACCATTACCTCATGAATTACGTAGAATTCACGAGGTCCCTCACCGTCACATTATTTACTCCTAAGAGTTCACGAAGTCACTCTAAACTCTCAAGTCATCAGAGTTCAGAGCTCACCAAGTAACTCACCATTACATCGTGAACTTTACGAATCCGTTAAGATTCATTTACAATGACGTACGAGTGTGAGTGTGAATGATAGAATCCGTTTGTGGAATTTACCGAAGTATAGCGCAATCAAGCTGGGCCCCTTAGCGAACAGATTTAAAGGGATACTGAACCAAAAAATTTAGTGTCCATAATAATTGGCGCACGTTCTTTCCACGAGCCAGCAGCCGCCGGTGTGCGCGAGCACCCGCAACGAAAATGACGTCAAAGACCCCCATTTGCGCTTAAGAGGACAGTGAAATGATGGGCTTCGGGCCAAAGGAGAATAAAGACAGGCTTTTCATCTTGTCTCTTCAAGTGAAAGCTACGTGCTTGTTAGACCAATTAAACGCTTACCTTTTACACCAGACACCACTGTCTAGATGAAAAACTTGTCTTTATTCTCCTTTGGCCCGAAGCCCATACATTTCATTGTCATGTCACCTTAACCACGAATGGAGGTCTTTGACGTCATTTTTGTTGCGTGTGCTCGCGCACACCGGCGGCTGCTGGCTCGTGCAAAGAACGTGCGCCACTTATTATGGACACTACATTTCTTGGTTCAGTATTCCTTTAACACATTCAGCGAAAAACTTTATACACCAACTCGACTCTTTGACATCACACCTCTGCGGTGGCACTACTGTCGGCACTGCGCATACGCTGTCCGTTTTTTTTGTTTTTTTTTGTGCATGCGCAGACACCTGGTGTGGGCAAACGCCGGTTTGTTTGTAAGCAGCGAGTTGTGTAATAGGCGGGCAGTGTAGAGAGATCGCTGTGCTCCGACGCTACCAACGTTGTCAACTACAACTCAGAGCTGTTTACGCAGGTGTTTTTGGAACAACCTATCGCAAGCCCGTGAAAGGATATTTGGTTGATTTAAGACGCTGCTTTTTGAGCGCATTGGTGACGTGGGTTTGGAATTTGAATGTTTCGCACTTTACACGGGCGTACCGATACAGGTGTGCCACAAATATAGCATTAAAACTTGGGTTTGGGCTAGTTGGTCCATTACTGAATAAAAGGTTAAAAAGCGCGAACAAACAAGGACAATAAAGAAACACGGACGACAGGACAGGCGCTTCTCGCAGACTCGCAGGTGACGGCACTCGGGTATAAGTTTTATAACTTCAGTATTTCCCTTTCAAAGCCCGTTGACGCGGTCGCGGGGGATCCGCCTAAGATGACGGTATAGTCGAATGCTGCTCGTTTCGGAAACAAGCACAGTGTGAACACTCGACGTCTCGGCTTGGTTACAGCCAATGGCTTGGGCGAAACATTGACGGGTCGGAGCTGCTGCACAATCGCTGCGGTGAGAGAAATATTCAAATTTTAGCTATCGTGAGATTCCAAGGAAGCGGCCACCCGAAGGTTTGGGAAAATCTCGAGAAACTGGAGAGTCGGGTCAAAAGAAAAAATGCCGAAGGGGCGTGGTGGGCTTCACCGCTTTGCACCAGAGTGCGCAGAGAAGCGACTGACGCAGGGGAGCGTTTCCTTCAGCAGGGTGGGCATGGAAGTCTGGAGTGGGCGCTTGATATGTGTTTGGCGAAACGCCTTCGTAAATAACTTTTTCTTTTCTTCTTTAGATAGGAGTCGGGCTAGACCGTCCGGTGGGCCTAGAGCCCACCAAGCCGTGTTGTTAATTTTTTTTTTAATTTTTTAGGGACTACTACACATATGAAATGGGAAATGAATCATAATATTATTATATGTCCTTCGTTTAGTTTCTACATACCTTCTGCTAGTACCAATTCTAGCGCATTGATACATTGGCGGCATATAGATTAATGTTGCCAGTTATTGTGATGACCGTAAACGCTGATCGTTTTTCTCTAATTTATCTAATGTTTACCTGCGACTACCATTACGTGGAGAGAAAAGCTAACGTGCGCTTAGTAGGTTACGCCATTAACCACGAACATTCATTACAATCAGTATTTTGCGAAAGCAAGAAAAAACATATGCGGAGCGAAAGTTCGTCTGCTAGAGGTTACGATAATGTCAGAACGCCAAGCTCTTATTGGCTGATTGAAGAAAAAACAAAATAGTGGGTAGACCTCAAGGCATCTATAGCATTGAGCTCTGCCCACTATCCTTTCAATCAGAGCCAATCAGAGCTCGGCGTGGTTCTGACATCACCGCAACTCCTACGTAAGAAGCAGACGACTTGCTCTCTGCATTGGCCCCTTTAAGGATTTTCGCTCTTACGGTAACCAAGGAGTGTGCGCCCTTCAGCACCTGCTAGCCCGAATCCTTTCGAAAAAAAAAAAAAGTTAATTACGATCGTATTCTGCCAAACGCGCCATTCTATTAGTCGACTCTCGTGGCATCCCTTCCCTCTTCTGCCAACTCCCGAACGCAATTTGGAAAGTGAAACCGAGACGACCACAAAGCACCGCACATTACACAAGCGTACAGGGGGAGGGGGGGGGGGGGGTGGACTTGCAGTGTGCCGAAAGGGAGACAGTGTCTTCTCTGGCTGACCCTATCAGCACGGCCAGCTGCGCGAGTCGCTCGCACAGCGCCAAGTATCCGTCGGCGAGGGGTGGCGGGGGCGGAGTCAATATTTGCCCGGACACGGGAAGCGCATTTGGGGCGTGCATGCAAATGTGCACTTGACTCGTCCTCGCGGCTGGGCGCTCCCTTTCAGCGGCGGGAAAGACGGGCTTCGCCCCGGCAGCCCCATTCACGCGCAGCACTAATGCACACCGCCGCCGCCGAGGGAGAGCTAGCACGCTCCGTCGGAGAGCGCTTTGGGCAGATGGCCGGGCTCTCACGCCACCGCCGCCACCGCAGAACAACCAACCCTCGGGGTTCTAACCTGGACCCTCGTAGACGTTGCCCAAAAGTGTCGCGACGATGAAACAGGAAGAAAAAAAAAAATAGAAGTTCTGATCTGGAGGGTCCCTAAACGCGCGCTACCGGAAAACATTTTTTTTTTTTTTTTTTTTTTCGGGAATCGGAGGATACTTGGGGGGAGAGGAGGGGGCAACCTCAGGAACAAGGCTGTAGTGAGGAATTTTCTGACGTCACCTTCAGTAGGCCAACGCGATGCACGGATCGAAGACGAGTGCTACTGTTTCAGTGTTTGACAGGAACTCGTGTTCCCGCTGATTGAACCCGAGTTTCAGCCGAACGGAGACAAGGCACTCGTGTGTAATTGTATTTGCGTCGCGCTGGCCCGTTGTGGCTGACGTAGCAAATCCAGTGTTGTGGCCTTGCTGCCTATGGTGTTTGGGGCGGATTTCCGAGTTATATTTTCTAAGTGCGGTTGAGAGACTCGCGATGTCTATGTAATAATCCGGACGGCGCTGTTGTGTATGGTGTAAAAAGTCGCTAACGATATATAGGGTGATCCAAGTCATCAGGCTCGATCTAAAATGAACCGTAAAAATCGACGCCTGCACGTAGCAATCTAAACTTTTCGTCAAAGGTGTATTTCACAGGTCGGTTTTTTATTGTAAAATTACAAAGCGTAGTTTTCTTTCTGTAAAAGATAAGGCCAAGAAACTTGCCAGGGTCTACGGCGGGCAGCGACGCAGACGACAGGGGTTCAGTAGTGGGGTGTGTTTGGCTTTCGTATTCATAGATGGCGCCGGGAGCAGCATCCGAAGGTGCAGCCGACCAGCGAAAGAAAGCAGACGACACGCAGACGAAATCCGTTAGCAGCAAAAGCGCCGCCGTTATGCAGACGCGTTTTTTTTTACTTTAAGTTTTGCTTTTATTGTCCGCATTTATTTTTTAACCGCAGGTACATTTCAAAAAGATAAGGTTCATTTTAATAAACCACGGTGGTGGCGAGCTGTCGCGATAAAGGGGTAGCGCCATCTATCAATACGAACGCCAAACACACTCCGCTACTGAACCCCTGTCATCTGCGTCGCTGCCCGCCGTAGACCCTGGTTTCTTGGCCTTATTTTTTTTTTACAGAAAGTGAACTACGCTTTGTAAATTTACAAGAAAAAAACGACCTGTAAAATACAGCTTTGACGAAAAGTTTAGATTGCTACGTGCAGGCGTCGATTTTTACGGTCCATTTTAGATCGAGCCCGGTGACTTGGACCATCCCTAAATATAGACCGGCACGCTAACAAGGAGTCACCGTATTGGCCACGCCCAATGTGGGCAAGCGCCGAATTGCATCAAAACGTTGCAGCATAAAGGTGTTAATTTAACCGGCAATATGCGTTGGCCAATATGTTCCGTTAATATTAACGCGAGAGCGTCAGGGAGCTCGTGTCGCAGGAAAGCCGGCCTCGGTTGCGTGACAGAAAAGCCGGCGTCGGTGGCGTGACGCGAATACTGATTGGTCGGTAGGGTCATGACGTCATATCCACATGACATCGCGCGGGAATTTCGAACAACCCACAACGTTCACGTAAAACGTTATGTCAAGTGTAGAAAGGAAGTGATTAAAAAACATGACATTATGTAATGCGAATTAAAGGTCGCCGTATGTCTCAAATGATTTTGCTTTTTAAAGTAAAAATCATTTGCCTTACAGAAAATTGGAAGCATTTTAGGCGGGATTCGAAACCACGACTTTTCGTTTGCGAGCCAGACACGCTAGTGACTAGTCCCAATACCACCTAGAAGTTGTTTTTGCTAGTCCACTCAGGGCGCGCTTGCATGCACGGCGGATGAAAAGGCGACGAGAACGGGCCCCGATGACGCTATATCGCGTTCCACTCTTAAAGGCGAAGCTTAAGACGTCTTCCAAGTTGTTTTGTAAATCTAGCTGGTAACGCTTATGGTACTGATTCCTGATATATTTAACGGAGAAACAGTAGTTTTATTCTTATTTCTTAAACCCAACTGTTGATTCGGGAGTCACTATGTGATAATGCACCTAAAAACTAGGGCTAGTGTGAGGCTGACGGAATGCCAATTCTCCCAATTAAACATGTCGACCTATAATTGCTCCCGTGTCAACTTATATTTTTAATCTTCCTCTCGAAACTCGTGTATTCCAGTGTTGTTCGGAACGGCGTTCCTGGTACGGGGGAACGCCACCGTATTCCGCCTTAGTGGAACTGGAACGGGAACTCGTTACATTTCGGAGAAAACAAAAACATGAACGGCGTTCCTTTTTTTTTTTTTGTCCAGTGGGGTAATTTTTATTTTATTTTATTTATAAGAAGGAAACTAAAAAAAGTATAGCAACAATATCTTTATCGGGATCTCGATAACTTTTTTGTTACTTATTCTATCGTTTATTTTGCGGGGTCCTTACTTTGTAACAGTCTGGTGTCGAGCTAATGGATATCGATAATGTTTTCAGTGCCCCAAAACTGCGGTACAAAAAAAAAAAAAACACACTTTTAGTTGAAGGAAAAGGAATCAGAAAAAAGGCCGTCTCAAACTTAGTACTTTCTTTACTTCCATAAATCCTCATACACCCAGAAATCTAAGGTCGAAGATGGTTCTAGACGTGACCCTCACCCCAGCAGCCATTGCAGATGTTGCCGTCTCCTCAACTCCAGAAGACTTCTCATTCGGGCAACAAAACCCTTCACCCCGAAGCACAAGACGGACCATCGCGGTACCTGCTCCGTGCCAGTCGACCACCCCGCTGTCGCAGATGATGAACTTCAAGTGCTTAAGTGGAAAAGTTGTTTGGCGTTTCGAACAAAATGCTAAAAAAAAAAAAAACGGGTTCGTTGTGCGGACAGCAACATCGAGAAGCCACAAGGGACCTTGTTTGATTAAGGCGCGTGAGGTTGTTATAAAACCCTCGTGCCATATGCCGCGCTCCTCCTTCCCGAATCACAGTACATTTGACGCGTCTGAATCGCCAACCACAGACATGGGTATACGGTAAAGCGCTGAAATTTTAAAGGGGAATATATCGACAAATGGAACCTTGCTTCCGCTTGTTTTCTTCTCCAGGTGTCCTTCCGTCACGGTATTTAAATTCCTATGTTCCCTTTTGATGGAGGGGGTAAAAAAAAATAGATGTGTTTGATCTAACTAAATATGGTAATTAGCAAAATACAAATATAACGTACGTATATGTAACAATACGTTCCTTAGTTTTTTTTTTTTTTTTTTTAACTGTAACGGGAACGAGCTCCTTTCTCACAAATGGAAACTTGTAATGGGAACGCGTGCCAAAAATTAGGAGGGACGAGGAACAAGCCTTCGTTCCCTTTTTTTTAGGGACGCGTGCAGCACTGATTCCCCAGAAGGATTCAACTAGCAAAAGTATCTCTACTATACAAAAAATGCGTCAAAAACGAGTTAGGTAACTATAAAACTTTCTGTCGTGGCTGTTTTTTTTCTTCTCTAAAGCTATTGAAAAAAAAAAAAAAAAACTTTATCATGGATTAGTAGACTTCTCGAGTAAATGGAATCTCATAACTTCATCGCGGTTTGGTTTCAGAAAGAACTCTTCAGCTGGAGCAGCCTTTCGAGAAAAAAAAAAAAAAAATATTTTAAAAGAGTTGGAAAGTAAAAAAAAAAAAAAGAAGAAATGGTCTTACGGTGTTTTTAGAGTTTACCAAGGCATTTGACTGTCTTAGTTATGAAAACTAAATAAAAGAAATAAAAAAAAAAAAACTTGATACACGGGTTACGGCAAAGTTCCTGGTTGGAATGCCGCGTGCCAAGTTTCTTTCTTCAACTCATTGCCATACGGCATTCGAAGCACGGATCTCGGGGTGACTCGCGTTCGAATCTGTACGCAGACTGTCATTTGTATGATATACAGGGTGTTTCTTCTTTTTTTTAAGCTTAACAGACTTGTTTAAAAAAAGCCGTGAAAGTTACACTTATGCCGCTTGTGGAGGTGAGTTATACGGCCAGGGGGACACATTATAGAGGGCTAATCGTAATGATCAGTCGGCTAATTAATTAAAATTCGTTAATTAACCTTTTAATTAATGAAAATAGACACATGGTTCCAATTAGAAACTTGCTCAGTGTCATCGAAAAACCCTAAATCAGTCATTTTCAAAAAGACTTTGAGCGCGTGAGAAGCGTAGTAGTGCACTAAAGTTACCACTCGTGGAGCAGGTACAAGGCTGGGGCTAGATAAGAGACGGAAAAATCGCGCGGGAGCCTTATCGCAACCTCTAGCTTTGTACCTGCTCCACGAGTGGTAACTTCAGTTCACTACTACGCTTCTCACGAGCTCAAAGTCTTTCTGAAAATGACTGATTTAGGAGTTTTCGATGACGCTGAGCAAATTTCTAATTGGAGCCATTAGTCTATTTTCATTAATTAAAAAGTTAATTAACGAATTTTAAGTAATTAGCCGACTGATAGTTACAATTAGCCCCCTATAATATGTCCCCCTGGCCGTATAACTCACCTCCACAAGCGGCATAAGTGTAACTTTCACGGCTTTTTTTAAACAAGTTTGTTAAGCTTAAAAAAAAAAACACCCTGTATAAACAGTGTGACCCCGGCTTTAAAGTGATACCTACAATATCGCCAACGATATGTATATATTAATTGTTGCTCTTCCGCTATAATGTCTATCACATCAGGTGTTCCGCAAGGTAGTGTATTTAGACCCCTTTTCTTTATTTTTTTACATTCATGATAATATTAAACCTAAATGAGCAGACTAAAATTTGTGATCTACGCGGATGACACAAGCAGATTTGTTTCTTTCGAGACCGGTGACGAATTAATCGATATAGCTCATTTGAATTTATCGCTGATATAAAAGGCTGGGGGGATTGCAACTCACTAAAGTTAATATTGATAAAACAAGAGCTGTGATTTTTCGTTTAGAAAATATACCTTTGGACCTCAAATTCTCAGCTTCAACTCAACACCAATCGAAATTTATAGATGTTTTAAAACTCTTGGTGTGTTCTTTTAGTAAGAACAGGACATGGGGTAGTCATGTACACTATCTTATGCTACAACTCGCTCGGGTGGTAGGAATTATTAATCGCCACCGGTCTACTTTGCCAATTAATGTGATATTGTTGCTTTACAGATTATTACATTCGCATTCAACATATTGTCATCTTGTTTTGAGTACTTCAACAATTGCTAATATATATATATATATATATATATATATATATATATATATATATATATATATATATATATATATATATATAGAGAGAGAGAGAGAGAGAGAGAGAGAGAGAGAGAGAGGCATATGTAACATACATGACTTCTATACCACTGATAACTATCATATAATTAATATCTGCAAATTATATCAGTACCAACTATGTACTAGTTCTAAAAGTGAAAAACTCAAAGGTAGCTTTCTAGAAAACCACTCGTCGTTGAGAGTAAACTTACCACCATACCCTGCCGGTAACTCAGAAAAATGGGGGTCGTCCCTCAGCGAACAAATGATGGTTCTCAAATGCCAAATTCCACACTACCGCATTTATTGAATAATTTCTGTATGAATAATGTGAATCTAGACGGCCTAATAAGACTTGAGGTTGTATATTTGTGCATGATTTGGGCAAACCCTATGCGATTTTGTTTTAAATGAGTTTCTTATAGGCGTATGATATTTTTTTTACCTTAGTTTTTTCAGGTGTGTGTGTTGTTTTCTATGTGTGTTCTTTCTCCGCTTCCTGCTGACCGTTTTAGGGGCCCGAGGACTCGTCAAGCTGTACATTACAGCTTTTTTGCTTGGGTCCCCCCATCAACCAATAAAAAATAGAGTTATAATTATTATTAGTGATTGGTTTGGGGAGCTGTTTCAGTGTAGCGACGACTGGGTTCAAAACCCCGGGACAAAGCAGAAAAAAAAAATAAAGAAATAAGACAAACAATTTATGGCGCTTTTTTCCCCTCGGTTTTGAATCGCGCTCTTAATTGACCTGAGCGCCGTTTTCACTGCAGAACAAGCCCTTTGCTAGCACTTAGGAGGTTCGGCGTTTCGAAAGGGCCCAAACCGCGACCGACCATTTGGGGAACGGGAAAACATTTCGGGAACGTCATCGGCGTTCCACATGACGTTATGCATGTACGTATACACAGCGCGACACTGTTAGGGTAAACACGCGATTAGAGACCCATCAATCGCTTGTGTCAGAACACCCCAATCTGTACACGTATACGTTGCAGGAAAGCAGGTGATTAATGACAATCCTGCGGACGACTGTAACGATGACGATGATTACGCTAATGACATCCTTCAAAGACGAGCGAACGTCCTGAACGCAAAACATGGACGATGCTAAACGGGGGACTTGCTCCCCTCAAGGCCGTGCAAGGTTGCCCTTCTCGAGGCTTCCCGCTGGTCGGGGAGTTGCCCAGAACAGCATGGCTTCTGCGGCAGACGGGGCAAGCCACCCCGCTGCTCTCCGCATGCCATTACAGACCCGTCACACGCTCTTCTCTGCGCCGCTTTCTTCAGCCTAGAAGCAGACTCCCGCGCAGCGCTGCCTCACTTATAGGACGCCGTTGGCCACGTGGTGTGATGCCACGCGAATCAGCCCCATGGAACGACGATGATGTCTTCCTTAATCTGAGCCCGCCAAATGAACAGTGAGCTTTTCTTTGTGGATAGCGGAGCCAGACCTTGAACGCTACGAAGCAGTGCCTAAGCTGCGACACTGCGTTTCATATCAGTCATCTTGTCATCTTCAAGTTCGCGCTTATTTGCTATGGTGTTTCGTCTGGCAGTCCCTGCAGTTTTGACTGCGTACACATCCGCGAGACCCACAGGTCACAACGACGGAGACATATCGGCTTCGCGATGAAGATGATGTAATATTGCCGATATCATATTAACAAAGGCATCACCTTCGCGATGATGTCCTTGAGGCCGGCGGACGAATAGCGAGTTCCTCTTATATGGTAGCCGAAC
Organism: Ixodes persulcatus; assembly: GCA_013358835.2. NCBI lineage: Eukaryota > Metazoa > Arthropoda > Arachnida > Ixodida > Ixodidae > Ixodes > Ixodes persulcatus. Next base: position 1,352,716 of record JABSTQ010009452.1, read on the forward strand.
CAAACCTTGAAGGCACGTCTATGAAGCGATAGTCCCTTCAGCGTCGTCAGCCCTCCTGTCATCTCCTTCGCGCTGATGATTAGTCCTGCAGTCCCCAGTGTCGACTGTTGTGCACGTCCACAATGCTCGCAGGTCTCACTTCTTCGGAGATTGCCAGCGGTAATGAGCCACACCCCTTTCCTCAAGAGACGCGCGGGGGACAGGCGCCCGTCCTATGGCCAAGGTGGTGGGGGAGCAGGTACAATTTGACTCGCCTTTCTTCCCGGTTCCCGCAAAAGAAGCGTGCTCCAGCCGCCCACCCCAAAAAAGTGTCCAACTGGCGTGACGACCCAAGTTCGGGACGTCCGCGCTGCTGATGCCCACGGCAGCGTCTCGCACGGTGTCCAGCCACCGGGGCCCCGTAGACATCAGCAACTGGCACCGTAAACCCTCTCAATTTCGTGGCTCTCCGCGCCCTTTGTGAGGGGTTTCCCGGAGGGGGGGAATTTCACACAGAGGGGGTGCCTTTGTCATGTCCCCCGGGCAGCTTGTTTGCCTTGCCCCGTCACCGTTTCGCTGAATGCCGCGGTGGCAACTCTCCTCTAGCCGAGTTGTGGACTTTGGTTCCGTTGGGGCGCCAAACCACCGAACGCTTCCCGTTCCATTCCCGAAATGGAAGCGCAGAGGTAAAGTAAGTGTATCAGCTAGACCAATGGGCGTCGTCCTACCGGAACGTGACCCTACGTGTCCGCCAGTGGCTAACTTTAGAACTTTAGGAAAGCGTCGTCACGTGGCCGCCTGAAAGGCGGTTGAATAGCTTAGGAAGCGGATAGCTCTCGACTCTATGGTCAGCTTGTGGAGCGGATGGGGTTGGATACGCTGACGGGGGTTGGCAACAACAGTGTGGGGGGTTTCGGTGGCAATCCCTCCTGAGGTGGGGGAGGGGGGAGGGGGGGTACTTGTGTCCGTCGTGGTGCCTCTGCTGCTTTCGCACAATGTTGCTGTTGGAAGGGAAGCAGCCGCGAACGCGGTGGGGACAATTTACTCCGCGCCGTGGGGGCTTGGTTGTGGAGGGCGTAAACCCGAGGCTTTAACGAGTATTTGCAGCTCGTTCGTCATCCTTGACGGACGAGCGGAGGCCCCGAGGTGAGACCGGAAGGACATGGCGGCGGCGTCTCGACTCTCGAGAGCTCATCGGCTATGATGACCCGTGAGCGCTGCTGTTGGTCTGGAGCGGTTGTTGGTTCCTTCGTGTACTAGTGGGTGCCAAGAGGCGCTCTTTGTCAATGGATACGCGCGAAGCATCCGTCACTTTTCATTGACACTGGAGGATTTGGAGATGAGGGCGGGGGGGTGGGCGACTGAACAGGGGGCCGTCAGTAATCGGGTCGCCAGCGGAATGGCATGAAATCGTAGCATAGCCCCCGAAAAAACAAAACAACAACAACAACAACAACGTAGCTCGGGAAAGTCTGCAGAATTATCGTCACTGACAACTTAAGAAACAGAGTAAGTCTCCAGCATCTTATTATAGCTCCGGAGCCAATGAGATTGAGCTGACAAGGAGGCGTGAACGTATGAGGACACGCCCTGCGTTTCCTAATAACACCCCAACGAGGAGCCCTTCTCAGAGCGGTGTGGGACGATGAACCGCTCCGACGGCCTCAGTGATGGATGTGTTCATCGCGAGACATAGGACATCGGTGCACAACAAGCCCGCTTCAAAAGGTGTCCCAGTGCTGTACGACTTTGGATAATTAGTCGAAATATAGTGATGAAAGAAGGGAGTTGGACGAGCGTGTTGATATATGTACTAATATGGTCAACGCTAAACAAAAGGGAGGAACCAGGACAAACATGTGCAAACTTTCAGTTCACAATTGTGTTATTGTACATGTCTGTCCTCGTCCCCCCCCCCCCCCTTTTTTTATTTAGCTTTCATTATATATATATATATATCAGCATGAAACGTTGCTAAAACCCTTAACCCTGTTGGTCTTCTTTCTTCTTTTCTTTTTTAGTTTAGCTTTATTATATTTTACCTCGGCAGCGAAGGAGAAATAACCTTTCTTTCGCGTGAAATGGTTTTCTTGTCTTCTGTATCGCGCGAATCCTGGTTTGTACGGCATGTGGCGTGCCTTCTGAACTAGCATACTTTCGTGCAGCTAGAGAAGTTCCGTCCACGCGATGGGGTCGTGAAATGTGTCAACCACTTTCCTGGTCCCGGGGCCCTCACTCCTGGGTGGTCCGGAGGGTTCGGCTCGGCGGTGGCCGGCGGTGGTCACCTCGGACTTTCGCCGCCGGCTTCTCCGCTTTCTCTGGAGCCTTTGTGATCTCGCGCGGACACGTCAGTCGCAAGTCAAGAAAGCCGCGATCAGAACCAACCCCCGACCCGCCAAGCCGCTCCCTTATCGCACAGTGGGCAACGAATTCGGAACAGCCCGGTGTACTCGCTGCTCAAAGTTAAAGTATAAAAATAAAAATAAAAATCAATTATGATGGCAACCCTTTCTCGAAGTAAAAAAAAAAAAGGGATAAATTAGATTACTTTGACAGACGAAGTAAATGAGTCCTATACTTTAAACGTAACCGACAGTCCTTTTGCGTGTTATTATCGGCCAAAATCAGACACCTGTTGGTGGCCGCATGCTTTTGGTCAACACAAGTTCTGCCCCCCCCCCCCCCCCCCCCCCCCCTTGGTCCAACTTTATACTTGTGTCCAAGGTTCCTAATATTCTAATTAGCGTAAAAGTTGTAGTGGCATAAGATAAAGCTTATCATTTCGTGTATGCTTTTAGCTCCCGAACCTAGAAAAGTGCACGGTGTACGCGTTGTACGCAACACTGCACCACACTGTTAGCGCGAACACGACAACGACGCTTGTCTGCATTTTGCTCGGACAGAATATTGACGGGCACCGAACTTTACCTTTGAGTTCACTTCCGTCAGTGAGGACTTTCCGCCTCACTAGCTAGTAGTCTTGGTGGTACGTATAGCACTCAATTTTAGGAGAAAAACAGGAAATAGCGGCAATAGCTTGTTCGCGCTAGTAGTGTCGTTGAGTGTACCTGGGGGTTTCCATTTGATAATTGTTCAAATCGAAAGTGGGGATGGATCGAAGTACCTCGGAGGCGCATATGGGCACCTCGACCCAGAAATATTAAAATAGTAGTAGAGGGAAGGGGACCAAGGAGGGGAGGGAAGGGGGGGGGGGGGGGTTGCAGAGAGACCTAACGTTACGGACGAATGTGCCGTAACGTCATGTATGAATGAATAATAAAGAATAGGAACATTCCGAAAGACGGTTATACACAGTGGAGCTAAATATATTGTTGAACACATTCCTGAAAAGTAAGGTGACACGGATAAAACATTTCGCTCCCAGCATTAGCCACTGAGTCTGTACTTAGTCTGCATAACTGTCACCGCCGCGGAGCCATCATCATCATCATCATCATCATCAACATAATTGCCATCATCATCATCCCTTTCTGTTTGGGTGTCTGTTGCCGGTGACCCGCGCGTGCGCAATGATTCACCGCGACGCGTGACAGCAATGGCTTCCCCGTCATGCCGCGAGCGTTCGCTTGTGACAGACGTCAGCCCAGAAACCGCTGATTTCAGCAGCGCGGGAGGTGCTTCGTCCGTCGAAGCCCCTGTGGTCGGGATCGTCCCGACAGACGCTCTACAGGGTTCGTTCATCCGTGCGGACCTCGATGGGGCTTTGCTCGATGACCGCGCCAAGAGATCGCTGGCGCGTGTGCCTGTGCGTCTGTATGCTACGAACCAAGACCGCACAAACTTGAACGCATTGTCTATTGTGCGTGCGTGCGTGCGTTTTGCGGGGTTCGGCGAGTCGTTGCTTCTGATACGACTGCAGTGACGTCGGTGCCCTTTTCGTACGAATACATTGACGTTTTGTTGGGAAGTATGAGTAGATCGTTTTTGCGCTCCGGTAACGATACCACGGTGATAGAGGGTTTTAGTAGATCGTTCCAGTACCCCCGATAACGATACCCGTAACGATACGATGCATGCGCAGAGGCGGCGGCGGAGTATCGGGTACTGACGATAAAAATCCATGGAGAAGGGGAACAAGGGGAACAAATGAAAAGCACAAATCTCCAAACACGCAGTTGTGACTGCGCGACCGAAGACCTCCACTTGAAATGGAGAGGTCCCTGGATCGATACCGGGACCAGGCGGATTTTTTCGGTAGCGCACCATGTCACCTAGTTGTGTTTGTCCTTTGTCCCCTTTGTTCCCCTTCTCCAGGGAATATTTTCGTCATTCTTGTCCAGCTCGCTTGCACCTTTGCATTAATTGCATTATTATCGAGTATTGTTATCGGAGTCATTGGAAAGATCTACTAAAACTCTCTAATGATACTCGATAACCATATGGTATTCAAAGTAAGGGGAACGATTCGACTCTTATCACATACAAGATGAGAACGGCAGGACGTACCCCTAGGATGCCCAGCCTCCGATAACCGCCATTGCACAACAAACTTCATGAGCACCTTGGAATCTCTTTCATCGGCTCTTGACTGAGAAGTCAAACATCAAAAGTCGTTTGATTTCGGTACCCCCTTTTAGTGACCTTCTAACGCTACTGTCGGGGGGGGGGGGGGGGGGGGGGGGTCCCCGGTCTTCCTAGTTTTTCGGGGATATATTTAATCCCTTTAATCCTAATCCTTCCTAACCACCAGGGTCACGCTACGGTCAGCAAATTAGAAGCTTACCTATCCCCCCCGCCCCCCCCCCCCCCCTTTTCTGCTCATTTCTCAAACTTTGACAGCGGAACGAACGGTTCAGGATTTACCCATAACCTTGGTCTATGTAGTCACGTCATGCAAGTCCGGCAGTTGTTTATGTCACCCAGCACCTGGCGTGTCTGCTAAGGTTTTTTTCTTGGACAGCAACACCAAGCAAGCATCTGAAGAGACTAGCCCTTGAAGCTTTCAAAGGCGTGACCCTGTGTGGATGTCACACTAATTGGTTTGTTATACGATGGATGGATGTCACTGCATCGGGCGGTAGCTTGCGCCACCTAGCCTTTGGTGTGCGTGTGCGTGTGTGCGCGCGTGCGCCTGTGTGCGCGTGTGTGCGTCCGTGTGCGTGTGCGCGCGCGCGCGTGTGTGTGTGTGTGTGTGTGTGTGTGTGTGTGTGTGTGTTTTATCTTTACAAATGCGCAGCCCAGCCTGCAATCTTCGAAGCCCAGCGCGCGCATTTTCTTCCTTTCGGAAGGCGAACAAAGCACGGCTCATACACGCCAACTCTGAAGATGGTACCTGCCATGCACTCTTTATTGAAACGGTCAATATCATTCAAAACGTGAGGCAAATTAAATTTGTATTAGGTGTGATACTCACTAGCTTACCTGGATATTTATGATTGAAGTTCTAAAACACGCCGAATGTTTGGTGTTACAATTAAAAAAAAATGAAAGACGTTTACAAATCTATGTAATGCGAAATTATAGCGCAGCTCTTGAGGAGGAGGGGAGGGTATACTCCTCTTCCTCCTCCCTTCCTTCCGCCTCTCCCCTCCTCCTCCTGCGTGCCCTTCCCTCCTCCCACAGTTTCCCCGCTAAATTTAGCTGGAAAATTGACGTCACATGACCTCAACACCAGTTAAATTTCCCGCTAAATTTATTGGAGAAAATGACGTCACATGACTTCGTGTCACGTCACCCATGAACAAATTCAGTTTCTCCGCTACATTTAGCGGGAAAATTGACGTCACGTGACCTCAACACCAATTCAATTTCCCGCTAAATTTAGCGGGGTGGTTACGCCGACGGCGACGCCGCGAAACGCGGAAACGGGCGCCTAAGAGCTTTAGGGAAAGGAATTATGAGCTCACTGATGGTGCACCGCACACACTACCGCTTTTCTCAGTTATTTACTATATAATATTCTTACTCAAATAAATACTATTACCAAAGTAATCACCTAAGATCTGTGCCGGTACGAGCTCAAAGATAATCTTGTTGCCTTACATTTAGATTAAGATTAGTGTCCCTATGATAATCATATCTTAGCCAGGATGATCTCAAAAGAAAGGGTTCGTAACAGGTGAATGACATTGGGGATATCATTGAAACGAAGAGTAACTTGGAACTTGGCTAAGCATTTTAGACTTCAAGCAATATTTTATTAGATTTCTATTTGCAAACGTTTAGGAAATATTTTAAGGCAATCATTTTCGCACGGAGCACACCTGTCGGACATCGATTGTGTGACAGCAGTTATCTGGAAATAAAGAAGAACCACCTGGTTTGCATGCCGTTCAGAATCTGTGGTCTTTGTCCCGGGTATACGCCCGGAAGAATATTTTCTGCGGTGTAGAATGTTTGGTTGGATAAAACCAGATGCGCGTATACCATAGACGTTTTCTTTCGTGCTTACCTTGTTTATTTTTTCTGTCAGAAAAGCGAACTTTTACCAATACGCAACGTATAGATGTTTAAACAAAAAAAAAAAAACGTTTTGGTTTTTGGGCGTTGTTATTTTTGTCTACTGGGCTGTGAAACGCTTTCCGAGCATTGTCAGTAGCTTACTTTTGCGGCGCACCCGAAAGTGCGCATACGCCCACAACAAAGTGACTCAGCATTATTGACCTGGATGATAAGCGCTGGATAGGTGCATGAGGAGGCATCTTTTGTGACTGTTGGCATGTTTGTGCGTCTGCTTTGGGTGAACATGTTAGATAGTAGCATACTATGAATACCCTCCGGCTTGTGAGGTCGAGATAAGCCTAATACGTGCACAAAGTCAACATCATACCTTTGTTCAAGCCCCCCCCCCCCCCCCCCCCCCTTTTCCCCCACTTATTTTTGTTCATCGACAAAATTGCTTGGGTAATCTGACCATCGCCAGCCCACTCAAAGCTCACCGCAAAACCGGCAGAGGCGGAGAAAAGTTCACCGGCCTTTCAAAGAATGCAAAGAAAAGCTCACCGATTTTTTTTTTTTTTTTGCTTCTTAGCTTAGCGGATTGTGCGTCACACGGGGAAATTTAACACAATTAGAATTCGTCACTGCACACTGTCACAACGGTGACAGCGTGTAGCTCTGAAGCCCATGGGTGGCTCGCCATAGAAGGACGCTATCACACAAGGGCAACGTGTGGAAACACTAGCACGAACGACTAGAAAACGTGCATGTCCGTGGAAGAAAGAAACCTCGATATCCTACTGACCGTTCTATCCTGTTTTCTCGGGTTAAAAACAAAACAAGAAACAACTTCAAATAGATTTTTTGGCACCGCGTTGTTGCGCATGCACTTTCGAATTTCCGGTATTTACAGCTTTGCTTTTTAGGTTTCAGGCAGACATTATTAAGTTTTCGAACTTTTTCCTGGTCTTTAAGTTCATTAAGTTTGCAGTTAGGCTTTCGTTAACTAGAAAGTAAACCACAGAAAACACTCGTCCCGCAATTATTAATTCGCGAGCAATATACCCAATAAGCTTAACAAATATTACAAAAAAGGACATTTTCTTTTTTACAAAGCTGACCGATGTTTATGATAATAAATTGATATATGTTACGTATCATCCAACAACCTTCATATGAATAGTAGAAAAAAAACAAAAAAAACTGTGAGCTTTTCTCCGCATCCGCCGGTTTTGCTGTAAGCTTTTCTCCGGTGAGCTTTTCCCCGGGATTCATCTTTCTTCCATCATTAGAGGAAAATGTTATAGGACTGTCTCATGTAACCGTTCTTAAGAAGAAAAAAAAAATAAGAAGAATGAAAATTAGGCTACGCAGATTCCGTAAAAACAAACTCACGCGGTTTGGAGTGGGAAATATTTCAACAAAGAGGTGCCATTGGTTTGCTGAAACTCACTCGTGAAAGAGTTCGCAAAAACCGTCCGCCATATTTCAACCACGACCTATTTTTTTCAGCGAGAATGGAAAAAAACATCGCTGTTTTTGTTATGTTGTTGTTTGCCTTTCCCCGAATAAGCAAAGCGGATGCGTCCTCGCATACCCGAGCCAGGGCGGGAGGCAGCGCGGAGGTATGCAGGTGTCGGCCTTGACAGAGCCAACGCAGCGTTTGCTCGGTAATGGGGCCCCGTAGGGAGAGGATTCGCCGGACCCGAGGAGACAGTGGGCCTGCCCCACCCTCACCCCTTCCCTATCCGGGAGCGGGCACGCGCATGTGCCCCACTTGGCGGACCCCCCTCCCCTCTTTCTCCGGTTTGGTCCGACACGCACTGAGGGTCGTCTTTCGCGCTTGTGCACGGTGCCTGGATCGGATCTTCCTCCGGTGTGACCCCCTGGAAAACGTCATGCAGGAACAATTTTCGACCGACGATGATTTCTTGTCAAGTACGTGAGTTTTTTCTCGTCATAATAGAGAGATTTGTAGATCGCTTCCGCCGTCCCGCATCGCGTTCCCGCAACCCGCTCGCGTGATATCGGGGGCTCTGCAGCAGACGCGGTTGCGTTCTGGGAGCGCTCAGAGCGTCGCGAGTGCGTCACGTCAACAAGCGTCCGCGAGTCCTCGCGGGACAGCCGTGCCTCGCATACCAATCTCAGTGGCCAGTTTAAACACATTTTTTTCGTCTTTTTTTTTTTTTTTTTTACTAAGTGGATTAGATTGTGTCATTGGCCCGATTTTGATTGCTGCATGGTAGAGTATCGGAACTAATGCGGACTGTCCCCGGCGGCTCCGGCAGCGCAAAAACAAATTCGGGAACTTATAATCCTAGGCTTCCACACAGTTCGCTAGGTCACCCCTCGCTCCGCTCGGGAATACTTTAGTAAAACCTTGGACCCGAGCTTGCACCTGGCCTCATCGTAACCGCCAGGGGTTCGGCAAGCTGGGCTGTACCATCCGGATGCCAGCGATCGAGGCGATGTGGAAGGAAAGACGCTTTCGTCGAAACGTCGCAAGGTGTGTCGACAAAACGGTCGCGAGAACATTTCGACGGAATAAACTCGATGAAACGTCGGCTATGCACGCGCGCTTGTGCAGTGCGAGCATTATTCAGGTTGGCTCGGGTCTTCGGGACAGCATGCTCGCGCTTGTGCTTACTCCTTAGAGATCAAACGATAGCACGATGCACGTGTGGTCACATCGGGCGACATTGATTGGCCGACGAGTGCAATCAGGGTGATTCTTTCGCAACAAAATGTCCTCTATGAAGTTCGTGGTATACGGGTGTAAGCGCATGGGACATCACTATCCGACCGTTCGGTGATAAGTACAGATTGCACGCGATAAGACAAAAACGGAGTAAAAGAAAGTCGATGGTTTGTTCGTTCGAACCGCGCCACGCTCTTTGTGTTCTGTATTCTGGCAGCAACGCCTCGTTTCATGTACTCGCGGGCTTAGCATGACGGATGGATAGATGGATGGAGAGGGCTGTAGCTTGCGCCACCTAGATCCGGTTTGGTTTGTTGCCAGCTTATCGGTTTGATCACAGTGGCGAAGAGAATGCAACGAAAGCTCGATTATCGCTTGCTCTCAGTTTCCCGTTACAATATACTCGTCATGTTTTGTAATGTGTACATTTGGAGCATGAATCCTCTTTTTGCCAAATATGTCTTCCACCTGTACGTAGACCTTTTTTCGTGTAAAATTGTCTCCAGCCACCTAATAGCTGCATCTGGTATCTACTGTGCATAGTAGAGATAGAGGGGAGGCAAAATGAGAATGTGTGACGGTTACCCTTATATCTTAAATATCTCCCATTGGCGTGGCGATGGCAAAACAATCTGTTCGCCCTTTACTGGAAGTGACGACAATTCAAGATGGCGGCGCCCCCGTGAAAAGGTGCGCCGCCATCTTAAATTTTCGTCCGCTTCGGGCGAAAACATTGTTTTGCCGTCGCCACGCCAATAAGCATAACCGTCACACATTCTCGTTTTGCCTCCCCTCTATTTTTTTTTACTATTTACAGGTCGCTGGGGACGAGGGTACACGGAAAGACACGCGACAGGGTTCGAGACTAGAAAACAATGCAAGGCCTCTCCCACCCGTTCAACACCCAAGACGTTAGGTACATCCTGTTTGCTCACTGAGCCGCTGTGACCTAGATACGGCTCCCCCAATCTCGCCTTTTATCCCCATCGTGGGTTATCTTCTGCCCCGAAGTCGATACAAGAAAACCATCTTCCCTTTCTGCTCGTCCAGAAGGAAGAGAAAAAGAGAGGGTACCAAATCCATTTGCTCTCGAACCGATCTTTTTGCAAGAGGTAGTTGGGCAGGTTGGCTCACATCATAAAAAGCGCAAAGGATTGGAGGTGTAGCACAAGACAGGACAGCGCTTGTCCTTTGTGCTTTTCGATTTTTATAACAGACAGTAATACACGCGAAACAGAGGAAAGATTCCATCTTGCGTGGCTCCGGCCCATAGTCTCAACCCTGTCTCCCAGTGGCCCGTGGGTACGGTGTTGGTGGGACGCCGACATGGTTTGACCAGAAATATGGCTGCCGAAACCGCTATTGTTGATTGCGATAACATTCGTCATGTTTACCTCCTTCTGTTACGAGGCCATGACCACATCAAGGACGGCGTCTAGGACCTCTTGGCGATTACCCGCCAAATTTAGCTGGGAAACTGAATTCGTGCATAGATCACGTGACGGCAATTTTCGCGCATAATTTACCGTGGAATCGGAATTTGTCTGTAGGTCACGTCACGTGACATCAATTTTCCCACCAAATTTAGCAGGGAAACTAAGTTGGTGCATAGGTCACGTGACGTCAATTTTTTTGATAAATTTAGCGGGGAAACTGAATTGGTGAATACGTCAAGCGACGTAAATTTTCCCTCCAAGTTTAGCGGGGATTCGGAATTGGTGCATAGGTCACATGACGGCAATTTTTCCGCTAAATTTAGCGGGGAAACTGAATTGCTGCATAGGTTATGTTTCGTTAATTTTTACGCTAAATTTAGCGGGGAAACTGAGTTTGTCCCGTGACGTCAGGTAACGTGACGTCAATCTTTCCGCTAGATTTTGCGGGGAAATTGAATTGATGCATAGGTCACGTGACATTAATTTTCCCGCCAAACTTAGAGGGGGGAATTGAATTGGTGCGGAGGCCACGTGACGTGAATTTTTCCGCTAAATTTTAGCGGGGAAACCATGAACTATTTATCAACAAATTGGCAGATATTTTTATTGACGAGATATTCAACGGTTATTTCGGGGAATGAATAAGAACGTATTGTTTATAATTTCACCGTTAATTTTAAGGGGAAAATTTAGCTGTACTTGGCGTCTTGCTATCACGCGACACCGTGACGTTTCCCGTGACGTGACATACCACATCCCGTGACACCATTTTACCACTAAATTAACGGAAAATTTACGTGTCGTGACGCCACGGTGTGAATTCGTTGTATCATGTGACGTCATTTTCTTATTAAATTTGGGGAAAAATGTACGTCACGTACGTTGACCTCCAATGGGTTATGCGGTATGGCGCTTACGGATACCTGTACCGTCAAACCAGTAAAACGTGCTAATACATAGTTCTCACGTGACGTCATTCTAGTCGCCATTCGCAGGTACTAAGCGTCCCATTAATGCAGTGGAAGGTGGGTTTGCACGCGCCTCCGCGAGCGTCTCACATCGTGCTCTTTATTCTGTAGGAGGCTGGCCGCACGTGCAAAGGACGCCATTGCTGGGTGACGTCAGTGCAAGCTATGTATTCATAATTTAAAAAAAAGTTACGTAAATGTAACGTGCGTTGCTTCTTATCAATAACGGTAGCGGTACCGCGTTCCTTTTATTTTCATGTAACGAGTAACGTATTTCGCTACTTTTTCAGTAGCAGCTACAACACACACAAAAAACATGTCTTTCTGGCAAAAAAAAAAAAAGTGCAAGACTTGTTTTTGTGCGTCTTTGCGGTAAACTTTTGCAATGGCTTTTGAGAAGCTTCTGCGCACGCGCGAGGCCGATGCCAGCGGCTGAAGTGGCACTAAAATTGAGAAATTGGAAGGAGCTTTGATTGCGAGTGAGTACGATTGTCAGCAATATATTGCTTACACAAAAAAAAGTGGACGGAGTCATCTGGAGTGTTTTCTTTCCCCTTTAAAGTCGCTTTAGGCCGCGCCGCAGCTCAGAGAGCGACAACTGTTGACATGATGAGTCGCGGCCTCGTTTTGTTTTCAGCCACGCCTGTGCCTCGTATGTGGAGAAGGTCATACTTGAATTGTTGGCTTTTGCGACGTAGACAGAGGCTTCAAGCGAATCTCTAGGCTAACAAGTACGACACTTGACAAAGAGTCGCCTAGTTTTTTCTGAGAGAGCTACTTTAGTTGCCAAAAATCTGACCGTTGCGTTCCAATCCCGCGCGAGCTGATGGTTGCCTCCCAACGTGGGAGATTTGTTCCCTTTAGTTGTTGGAAACGAAAACAATAGTATGTGGCGCCGAACTGCCACCCAATAAATAGGATTATCTGAATTCTTCGTTATCAATCGCTGCTCCTAACGATGCCGGCAAAACGGACGGGGTCACTTGATCGCACTCGATAGATCACGTTTTTTTTTTATTTTTATTTTCCGAAGCACATTTGTCATTGCACCTATATGCATGTAGCTGGATGGATGGTGGCTATTCCCTTTGAATCGGGCGGTGATTTGCGCCACCTAGACAAGTTTCAGTTCAGCTTTGAATTTGGACTACGTCAGTATAATCCAATTTAATCTACCCGTCCCTCGAATTTCGCCACCGTTCCTCTAATCTTATTTTACCGATTTTTACCTCTTGAAGATGGTTTGTTTCGCCGTTCTCGAATCGAAGCCCATCTCTCCTCATCCATTTTCCGCAGCCGCTCCTCAAATTCCAGTTTGCCATTTGCCTCCCTTGCCTCGGACGACGACTAACCCATATCTCCCTGTACACCTTCATTAGGGATCTTCCCATGGGCTCCCAGTGCCAGCGCGCCGCGTTTCGGTTGAGCTCATTAATAAAAAAATAACGTAAAAGAAAGAACGAGAAAGAAACAAGAAAATAGAAGTCTCCAAGAGGGCTCCTGGCCATTTGCATTTTCAGTGTTCTTGCGTATGGCGCGTGATTTGCTCGCTTTGCGAAGCGACGAACATGCTCGCACACTGGACTGAGGACTTGGAAATATTGTTGAGACATTAGAAACGAAGATGCTTTTCTTTTTTTATAATTTTTTAGGTGCTTTGTTACCGTGCGTAACCGATACTGACACACGCTTGTAAAAGACCGTGGCGCGTGCATGATCGAGTGCTGCAGTGCCGCATCATGCTCAATAGGCCTTATTATAGCTCTTTCAGATACACGCGCCATCTGTCGGAAGTTGTGCCGACCTCGTTCCGTGGCCTCGAACATGGCGATCCATGTTTGAGGCTACCGGCAGAGCGCGGCTATGAACTGGAAGTGATGCCGCTCTGCTGCTTTGTCTCGCTGTGCAACCGATGGGGAAGTAAGAGAACAACCGAAGTAAATATACGGATCGCGCTGTTTGCCTGTTCAATAGCGAATCTTGGAATAATCATAGCGTTTTTACTAGGATTATCCGAGTGACAGACAATACAGAGCCCCTCGCTTAATGCTTCTAACTCGGGCGCTGTCAAATTAGCTTGATATGGCGGTTCCCATTACTGTATTAAAGGTTGGTTCACACATTTGTGTCGGTTACGTCCACAGCAACCAGAACGACAGAAACATCAAAGACACGTGCGGTTCAAGATTGTTTCACAAGGCTACTTCTTGCATTGCTTGCTAATATAATTCATTTTAAAATACCTAACGCCACCACCACATCTGAAATACAACATCATGAGAACTAGCGCGCAAAACGCTAGGCAGGAAATAGCGGGGGCGGTGAGGAGCCTCGAAGATGGCGCGGAAGCTCGATAGTGCGCGCAGCCGCCGAGAGATGGCGCCAGTAATGAATAGGAAAGTTGACCGTTTTGTGTTACGTACGCGTCTCGCGCTTCCTGGCCCAAAACCTAAGAATCGTTATATTTTTTTTTTGGCGTGTTATCAAAACATAATTTTAAAGAAACAAAAACCCCGGTACATTGTACATATACACACATGGACGCATGGCGGACATCGCACGCCTCCGAAGCCGGGTACGGACACAATGGACATGTCTGCCCCGTGCGTTGGTCAACAAGTGTCCGACCCCTCTCCCCCCTCCTCTTTTCGTCTATATTTCCTTGTTTGGTTGTTTTTTTTTTCATGCATATCCACGGGTGTAATTATCATTCCGGGCCTAGCCGGGCAACTGTGTATAGTAGCGCCGTTTGTGGACGTGTCCGGGCGACAAAGCCGACAGCGTCCCTTGTTGACGTCAAACAGAGAAGGTCCATTGTGTTCGGGGTGTCAGTTTGACGAGCGGTTGACAGCGAGACCTCGGCGACCCGTCGCTGCGGAAAAAAGAGAAGGCGTGCCTTGACCTCCCGCCGTCCGCTTGGCCCCTCTATGGGCAGTTTGGTCCGTATCTAGTGGTCTATACAGTGATACTATACATATAAGCCATTCCCGTGCGTATCACCCAGGGGAAAAAAAGTGAGATTTACTGGACTGTTGTGGATGGAAAACAACAGACAAATGTAGAGCTTAATTTTTTTTTTAATAAGTCAAACTTCTGTTGGCAACCATACAAAAGGGACACCGTACATTCTAGCGTGACGTCACGTGCAACCTGTGTATAGTCTGGTTCCACCAGAGTGACGAGCAACCAACATGTTTCGTGAACAGAACAAAGACGTGTCCTTGTGATGACCCGAGCGATATTTCGTAGCACCACTTGACGAGAAACATGTTCTGTTTCTTGGACGCGCACGGCTTGTAGCCGACGATGTCTTTTTCCCACGTTGGCAAACAGTGTTTGTTGGACATTGGTCTAGTCGAAATCGATGGATAGGAAAGTTTACCGAACCGCTCATCTATGGCCGCAGCGGTGGCGCTGCTGTCGGCGCCGCATGCGCAAACCTTTCACTGCACAGTTCACACGAAACGTGTTTTCCCGCGCATGCGCAGTACCTTCGCTCACTGTGAGCAAACATAGACTTGTTTCTAAACAGCGCGTTGTTAGGTGTGAGCTCACGACGTGTTAATTAGCTTCAGGGTACAATCGGACAATTATTCTTCGAGCGTAGCTAAACTGGTTACCCTAGGTCACGGTGAAAGATACACAGGGTGTTTTTTTTTTTTTTTTTTTCTAACTTAACAGATTTGTTTAAAAAAAGCCGTGAAAGTTACACTAATGCGATTTGTGCAGGTGAGTTATACGGCCAGGGGGACATGGTATACGGGGCTAATCGTAACGATCAGTCGGCTTATTATTTAAAATTTGTTAATTATTTTTAGTTAATGAAAATAGACATATGGTTCTAATTAGAAACTCTCAGGAACAGGGAGTTCCCGAGGACAGAGAACCGTGTTTTTCCGCCCGGGTAAATAAACTATGCATCGCAGAAAAAGCGAAAAACTCCGTGAAAATGTACCGCTCTCGGTTGGGAATTGAAAACAAAGGTTTGACAACATGGCGTTATCTGGATCAAAAGATAACCGAGAAAAACGAAATTTCTTTTATGAGCCGACGTCCACTTAAGCCTGGTGAAAACGAGAAATGATATTATAGGCGCCTGTAGCGTATATTTCGGTGGAAAAAAAAACAAAAAAACTTGTCAGCAAGAAAGAAAGCAATATCCCTTTTCTCGCTGACAGGTGTTTTCCGCTGATATAAATCCCTCAAGCGTCCACAATGTCGAGGTCTCTTTTGGCAATATTAGGCTTAGGTGGATGTCGGCTCATGGAGAAATTTCATTTTTCTCGACTAACTTTTTATCCAGGTAACGTCATGCTCTTAATATTTCGCTTTCTATTCCAACCACTAGCGTCACGTTCTCGCGGAGATTGAGCTTTCTGCCATGCATAGTTAATTTGCACGGGCCGAAAAACGTGGTTCTCCTTCCTCCAGAACTACACCTTACACCCGTGATTTAGGGTTCGCGCCACACTAAAGGCCCGTTGACCTACACCCTCCGGGCAGTCAAGTTTGGTTTAGCTCAAAATATTTGCAACACTGAGAAGGCCCTTTCGCCAGCCTGCTTGCTCGTGGGGCTGTTCACGCATCAATCTGAAGGTGTTGATTCATCCATTCTTTGGTCTTTTATTCTTAACATTGCTATCGGATGTCGCAGAAGAGCAAACGCCGAAGCTGTAGGCACTGTTGCGTACCGCACTGTCGCAACCCTGGAAGCTTGGCAGACGTGAAGCTCCGCAGCTTTCCATCGAAAGCGCGAAAAATTCAACGCCGTCAGAGATGAATAAATGCCATTAAGCGTGTAAAATAAGCGTTCCGTTCACATTGCCTGACTTAAGATGCATTTCAAAATGCGCTATTTGACTCGATACTTGGAATTAATGCGCTCGAAGCCCGGCGTTGTCTTTGAATTCGATGCGATGACTCTAGAATCAGATCAGTCCTCTGACACTCTCACTGCTCTCTGCTCCACGGACACATCTTGGTCGAACGACGTTTTGTGGACGTTTGATCGTAGTTACCGAAAACCGAAGTGAGCGTTTTCTCCGCTTCACCCATTGCAGAACGAACTGTCGTTTGCGCCTTTAGCATGATCACGTAGCTACCCAAGATGTTCAATTTTGTTCTGCTAGCTCCCGTTTCGGGTCGTCTCTACCTATCGAGGAAGGCACCTACGCGTACTAAAACTCCCTAATTCCAGAACCGACACGACCACACACGGATGCACGTTTATATATTTATCGTTTAATAGATTCTTAAAACAGTCGGTAGTGTAACGCGCGACAACACAACGCTCGGAATTGGTAATAACGCAATCTCGCAAGGGTAATGCCGGCGGCGCTGCCGATTTTAGCCGTCCCAGTATTGCCTCATTTGGCCACGGTGGCGCTGATGACCAACCCACGGTGGCGCTCTCTAGAACACTGCCCAGAGCCTATGGACACCGCAGCACTAATTTGGCGCTGAGTCAGCGCTAGCGCTGACAGTAGAACTGACGCAGCTCTGACTTCGCGTTACCTTAGCACTGAGATTTATCTGTGATCTGGCATTGAATGACGAGCAACAAAAACGGCAATCGTTCGAGCATTATATAATGGCCGCATAAAAACATGATTTAGAAGAAGAGCTACTCCAAATGGACTGCTTGTTGTTTTTTTGGCGAGAAAAAAAAAAAAAAAGTTCGTGTTTGTCGCTGCCGCCGCTAAAACAACCATCGAAGACGCCGGTTCGTAAAGCGGGCTGCCAATCGCAACACGCGTGCCTCGCAACGAAGCCAACCTCTTCCGGGATCGCGTTTCGCCTGGCTTTGGTCGTCTTTCAGCGTCCTTTGTTTTCTTTTCGCCGTTTTGGAACGAGTTCCGAAAAAATGCGTACGAGTAGTGTTGGCTGGAAAGAAGCAATCCCCCATCACAGTTCCAACGTTCGAGCGATATTCGTGCATTTTTAATCTAAAATTGCGCTGGAATCGCTTTTGCGTGGAAGGGCTGCAAGTCGACGATTGAGACTGGTATACGTACAAGTTTTACTGCGCTTCATAACTAACTCCGCTTCGTTTCGTGCATAACGTACAAATCTATCAAATCAGTTGGCGTTAACGTATTGCTCAATCCAACTCTTTTTTTTTTTTCAGACATTTTTGCGTGGACGAGGCGCCAAAGAAAGCGTTGTACACTAGACATGAAATATAATACATTAAGGTGCGTAAAATTCACATAAAAACTGAGTAGTTATAACCCTTTATTTATTTTTATTTTTTAATGTAATTTAGCATACAGACGGCAGGTTGTTCCGCCGCTACGACATATGTTTCCGCGACCTATTGCATTGTGCAATACCAGTTAAAACCGGAAGAAAAAAAATGCAAGGGTTGATTGTAGAACAGCCATACCTTCCCACCCTCAACACTTCCAAGGTGACGCCGCACAAAAGAGTGTCATAATTACTTTTTGCTACCCCTCCGCTTACCAAACACACCGTGGCGTTTTTGCATCGTCACGATCCTAAGCTAAGCAAAAAAAAAAATGGTTGGGGGGAGGGTCATCAAAGAAGGGTAAACGCTAGTAACGGAGACGTTTGCAAACCTCGGGTTGGGATAAGAGCCTCCGAGATGCGAATTAGAAACAGGAACAAAGTGGACCAACAAATAAGAAATCGTGACAGCCAAGGTGACACGAAAGAAAATAAAAAAGAAAAAGGTGAGGAAGGGCTTTGCTTGTATGCTTACAGACCTTACCGACCCCCCCACGCGGAGCAAAGAAGCCGCCATGTTTGCTCGACGAACAATGCTCGGGTTGTCCCCCCCCCCCCCCCCTTTTTTTTTTCCTTACTTTTTTTTTTTTTTTCGTCTCCTTTCAGGTGTTTGTACCTGCCTTGCTCAACCCCCCTCATCCCGTGTCTGTTTCTTATTCTCAATGTCCACATACGCGTGTGAAAGAAAAGGGGGTAAAAGACAAACGCAAAAAAAAAAGAAGAATAAAAAGGGTGTTTTTGTTTCGTTATTTTGTTTGTATCTGGGGTCACCCGGTGTGCTTTCCTGCGGAGCCATTGTTTGTCCGAGGTAGCAACCGCCTTTGTTGACCTCAGCGGTGTCCAACCCGATACCACCTAAAAGACAAGGCCTGCGCATTACGTCATCGTTAGTGGACCAAGCGGCAGTGCTGACGCAAGCTAGGCGGCGCTACTTGGATCCGCTAGTGATGACGTTTAGAGGGGGAAGGTGCGGGCCTCGTCTTATAGGATTGGTCCAACCGTGAGGTGCACGTCGAGCCCGTTCGGTGCCGCCACCTGGCGCGATATTTTTTTTTTTTGGATGAGATAATTACCTTTATAAACGGCTCTGAAAAAAAAAAAAAAAATGAATATGACGATGGCGACTATTGGAGGCGATTGAGGGACTGATATTGCACAGAGCGTTTCTGAATGTTCTTTTCTTTAAGGCAGCCAGCCATAGCATATTGAAGGAAGTAGTACAGACACAGTGCTATAAAATTTCCGCGCGACGAAGACTGGTATATAGCGTAGCTGTTGATATAGCGTAGCAAATAAATTTGAAGTATATTTCTAACACTGATGTGGCCGTCTGAGGTGCTGATAAAGTAAAAAAGTGTTGTTTAATCTGTTTTTTATTGTGTTTTCTCGTGATATTTAGCCAAAACAGGTTGAATGAAGGTGCAATGAAATCGCCATGTGATGAAGACTGTTACAGCAAGCTGTGGATATAGCGGAGCAAGTTTGTAAAATATTTGTAACCATGCTGCAGTCGGCTTACTTATATAGCAAAGAGTGTTTCTGAACGTATTTGAAGACAGCCGTCTCTAACATACTGAATAAAAATACGATTGAACCTCCCTTTGACGAAGACTGATATGGCGAAGCTATCCAATGTCGCCATTTAAAAAAAACTAACATATATATATATGTATATATATATATATATATTAGATTTTGTTGTGGAAACAAGGATGGTGTAAGATCCGAAAGAGGGTGCCACGTGCCTCTGGCACAAGTAGAGTACCTAGATTACAGAGTGTTTCCAGCTGCCAGGTGTCGGGGTCACGTGGTTTATTGGCCGCGTTTGCGATGCGAGCTGCGAGCAGGTAAAGAACGCGTCGATCAGAGCGTTGGTCGTCTGCAAGCACCTCTGCGCCCACCTCCCACCTCGCCAGGCGACAACGGAACGCGAGGCGTCCGCCATTACATTGCAAACGCTCTAGGAGGTGGCACAAGCTGGTCCTTCTCCTAGATGTAGGCTTTCTACAGCACAAGCGGAAAGTCGTTTGTTTCGCGTGCCAGAGGCAGCATGCATACACTCCCCGGTGCGCGGCGTCGCGCGAAGCCGGTTGCGCTCACCCGAGCCGAGGAAGGGGCGAGCCCATCGGCGCGGACGGCCGTCCGTCCCGACAGGTGTATATAGCCCGTCCGCCGAAAATCCCCGGGACCGTATCGATGTGCGGCACGCGCCTTCGTCTCTCCGTCGACCGTCCCGACGTCGGGACTGATCACTCAAGTCGCTCGGGAGGGTGAGGGATAGGGGCAGCCGAGTGGCACGCGCCTCACATCTCGTGTGTCATCCATCATCGAGCCACCGGGCTAAAACCATGTCGGTATAGCGAGGAGAAAAACAACAACAAAAAAGATCACTGTACACCGTCATTCGCCGCCGCCGACATCAACAATAGACGGAACAATGAAAAAAAAAAACAAGAACGGAAGGACAAAAAAAAAAAATGGATGCGTACGAAGGCACACAAATACACAGACGTACCTCTATCGGGGTGCATCGGTATATCCTATATACCATACAGTCAAGCGGGGAATCAAAATACGCAATGGTAGGCATAAACGGACGAACAGGAAAATCAGCGACAAAACCTAAGAAAATCGATGTATGTACAATCGACGCAAAAAAATACGCACGTAGCTCAATCAGGGTGCATCGGCATATACTATAGTACGCCATATATACAGCCAAGCAGAGAATCAAAAAACGCATTCGACTACCTTAGGCGTTTTTCCTCCTCGCCCCTTAATATGTTTTTTCTTCTTCTTTCCCTCT
Organism: Ixodes persulcatus; assembly: GCA_013358835.2. Classification (NCBI taxonomy): domain Eukaryota; kingdom Metazoa; phylum Arthropoda; class Arachnida; order Ixodida; family Ixodidae; genus Ixodes; species Ixodes persulcatus. The sequence continues at coordinate 1,373,248 of JABSTQ010009452.1, forward strand.
CTCCACCGAACGGGGCCTCCTCTCCCTCCTCCTCCCACGCTGCAATGGCGGCGTTCCTGCGTTCCGATGGATGTAGCTCTTTTTCTGCAGCTCTTCTCGCGTCTTCTCTCCTTCGTTCCTCTCGTCCTCTTCCGCGCGTGCGCACTGAAAGCGCGGCACGCGTGATCATGTGACCATTCCCCGCGTTGCTTTGAGAGAAAGAGAGAGCAGTATATATATACATGTATATATATATGAAAAAGGGGTGAGGAGGGGAGGTAGCGGATGGTCCAATGGCGTCCCGTCTTGCATCCAGTCGATATCGAACGCTCTGCCCGTTTATACGCGTATATATATATATTTGTGTCTGCGACTGGTTCGGTCGATTTGGTTTTGGTTTCTCGGTGAAAGTTGCTTTTTTTCCCACCACTTAGTGTTTGCCCGCTTTTTATGTTTTATTGTTCCTTGTGCATCGGTCGCTAGTTTCTCGCGTATTTGGATTCCCGAAGGCGGTCGCTCGCCGGCTTCCTCGGCTTCTTCGCCGTGGCAAGCAGAAATAATGGTGGACTAGGCAGGAGATGCTTCTGCAGACTAGCTGCTTTTCTTTTTTTCTTTTCATCTGTCTGTTCGTATCTACAAAAAAATGAAATAAAAATAAAGGAGCGCAAAGAAGAAAAAAAAAAAAAAGGGAAGAGAGCAGCAGCAGCAGCGGCGGCTGTGGACACGACCAAAATGTCTGATGCGTTACGCCGTGCGCCGGCGGTATAGTGTCCAGTGGCCACCGTTCGATGGATTTACGGCGAGGCTGCCTCCGGCCTCTGTTCAGTTCTGTGTTTGCCTTGCCGGCATTCAGGCTGCTTCCTATAGCTTTCCCCTCCCCGAGGACTGCACTCGATCCCGAATGGAGCGGCGCACCTGACGCACAGCGGTTGGTAACCCACGATAACCAGCGATTAGGACTCTCTTATACTGACGGCGGGAGAGGGTTATGATCACTCTCGCCCTTCATCTCCTGTAGAAGGACTCAAGAAACCATTCACGCACACAGTGATGCCTGTATGGCTATTATGGACACCTCCGTTCCGTCCGAAAAAGCGTCCATTATGGAAGTTGTCCACGATGAGAAAAACATGCACGTATTTACCCATTTCGTACCCGAAAATGTTGCATATAAGCGGGGTATTCATATTAACGAGCCCTATTAACAACCAGACCTGACTGCATTATCAAAATTGTCGGAGACGAACTGGGGCAATACGGGAATGTTTCGTCTCGTTAATATAAATGACTTACAATATGGACGATTTTTTTCGTCTGTAAGGGGGGAAAAGGGCGGGGGGGGGGGGAGGGGAGGGTATGAGGTGCTTATTTTAACGAGGCATGTCTGTGTATGTACGTTCTCCCAGGGTTTATTACGCGGGCGAATAATGCCGAGTCACTGCGGCTATGATGTGTCGAATATGAAATTTTCATCTCACCCCGAAAGATGGCGCCACGTGTTGGTCGCGTTGCCAGCGACCTCTGGTGAGCGCTGGCTTGCGTAGTATACGAGCATGTCAACCTTGTATTCTTCTGCCGTTTGTACCACCATCCCTCCAAACAAACAAACAATCCCACTACAATGTCCGGCTTCTTGCATTGCTTGAGCTCTCCAAGTGTATCTCCTTGATCTCCGAGGGATCCAAAACTGGATTAAAAAGACGGGAAAAAAAAAAAAAAGAGTGAGCGTGCGTTCTAAGGCGCCGAAATGCAGGTACGCCATCCTTTACACTCCACAAACAGTCACAGAAAGGCGGAACCGAGGAAGAGAATGGAGCATGTCTAAAGTGGGAAGCTTCTTTGCTTCTCTTTCTGTAGTTACTTTATCTCTCGCATTTCTAAGGGAATTAGGCTAAGCGGCGTGGCTGATCCGATCGAGGTATAGGATTACGCCGAGTCGCGGGGCTATACATACACGTGCACGCGGGGAATTCGCTTCCGCGGCAGCGCCAAGCTTCGCTACGGGCACAGCTGACTGCGGACACGTGATCCCGTTGGGGGCCGGTGCGAACGAGATCAGTGCGCGCGCATGCGCGAAGCAAGGTCACGGTCACGTGATCATCTGGAGGCGGCAGGTTCATCGACTAATTTCAGAACTTATTTATAAACAGTGTTTGTTCTCTAAACAAAAATCCCGGATATGCTTTTTTTTTTTAAGTCGTTATTTCCCCATCGTTCGATGTGTTATAGTTACTGACAGCTTCAGAAACGCGGGATGTTCCCTAGAAAAGTGGACACAAAATGGCGGCAGCGCTGGTCTCATACACAAGAGACAGTCACTGTCCGTTTCTTTTTCCTACGGTGTCCCATTTGTCATGCAAAAACTCTGACATGTTCCAAACATGAAGCATGAAGGTCTCAAGCGTCTATGAAGCTGCTTCGAACACGCTTGAGATCGCAGACGCACTAAACACGATCGCTGGATGTCTCCAGCGAACACCGTGTTTAGTGCGCATGCTCGTTCTGAGCTTGCGCACTGAACAGCGCCCCTCAAATATGGCGTCCAGTGAATACCTCCGTTCTGCGGCGAGGTGTTTTGGTGGCGCCCTCTTACGGTTTTCCCTCGTGACGTCATTACCTCGCGGACAAAGAGTTCGATGGTGTTTTGTAATTAGCATGCTGGAAGCTTGAAAATCACTGCGCTTTCAAAGCAACACTGCCAACGCCGTCAAAATTGAAGTTCTTACGTCCCTCTTATTTCCGTCCATGAGAAATCCTTTGCTAACGTCATAGTCAGCATTCGGTCAATTGTGGCCGGCCGACCACAGGGACGCTTTCGATCGCGCAAGAGTTCACACGATCATCATGGTTGTCGACGGAGATGGGCCATGCAGGCTTTGAAATTCGGGCGATTGAGGCTGGAGCAAAACCTGATCACTGGGAATAATGAGCACATCGGTAAATTGGAAACTTGACGAATGAAAGTAATGCAGGCGACGTTTTTCTTGAGTCAGGCTTCGGTGCAGCACGGAGGAGTTTGGCCATGACGGGGAAGCTAACCTCTCGCGTGGCAGGAGAAACGATGCGGCCTTCTCAGCTGCTCCCAAATGCTGTCAAAAACGCTGGCAAGTACGAGCTGCTTTGTCTAGTGTTTGATTTCGACTCTTTTCGCGCATAAAGTTGTTCCACGATGAAGGGACGACTTTATGTGGCAGTTCGAAACATGTGCACAAAGATAATGAGCGCAAATATAACTTTTCGTTATCTGGATTATGAAACTGGAAACCTTGTTGGATTCTATCTGGATTTCAGCTTTTTCGTAATTATTCCTTCGTCTACAATCTGGATTTCAGGTTTCCAGAAACAATTCCAGTTACATTTCCAGTTCCATAATCCAGGTAGCGAAAAAGTCATATAGGGTTTTGCTTGTAGCTTTGACTACGTTGTTTGACTAAGTTTTTCCCTAATAAAGGTCCAAAGTCACGCGTTCCCTTCAATCGCCTTGAAAGCCTTCTTAATAATGTATATGAAACGGAGTATGATATGAAGCGCGTTGAAGGCGTCAAGTGTAGTCTAAAATACAGGGTGTTCGGGAGGAAAGCAAACTATAGGTTTTTATCACCGCAAACATAAACTACTCATGACCGAACTCTCAGCCTCCACCCGAATATGTATGGCGCTAATGGTTGAAATTACATGTTAAAAAAACTTGAGGACTTGACTTTGTCCGATTTAAAAGTTATAAGCGAGTTTCGAAAATGATCAAGTTGATAACGTCGACCGTTCGCGCGGAAGCGGGCGCTATTGTTGTCGCATTGCACTCACGGGATTTGTTGACCACTATTTTCCCAATTAGAATGTCCGAAAATGGCCCGTAATGTTTTTTTTTTTTTATTTTAGGCAACGCCAATTAAAAATGTAGCACCTTATCTTAACCGCTCGCGCTATATTTGGGCGTTAAGACTGAGCGGACGGCGATGCGAAGCATATTTATGCCATAAAAAAACAAACTATTTTTCTTTTAACACTTTGTACACGCGTCTAAATTCAGCATGGAAAATGTACATCTCAACCTGCACATTACCTAAAGAAAGAGATAGCCAGACAGAAAAGGCTAGCGAAAACGCAAAACACCTGGGTACTTTGGCAAGTATATATGCACGTCCGAAACGTTTACACACCAAACAAACACAGACGCTCTAAGGCGCACTCGCACAAATTGGCTAAGAAATATTGGGCAGTGTTTTGCTTTTACCCGCATGCGTAACATGAAAAAGTCGGGAACATTGACCCGTTTCTCTGTGAGCCTTCAGACATAAACACGGGAGACGCGACGACATTTCTGTACGCAGAAATGTCGGCACGCAGAGCGATTCAGAACTTTGTTAACGCGTATATGTTTGCATTCGAAGTAACTCCGACAGCTACTTGATAGGACCGTTTAGTAAAACACTATATTTTGCTACACACAATAGTGTCGTGTCGGTGTATAGTGTACCCACCCCTCAGCTTTGTCCCTCGCCGTTTTGAACTTCGCCGGGGTGAAAGGCGACTCCTAAATTATCCCGCGCATATATGTGCTCGTCACGAGAACTATATAAACAACGTTCGTGCGAGCCAAGTTCCGTGCTCTTTTGTCACGCCGTGTCTTTTTGTGCATGAGACTGCTTTGTGCGCGACGACTATAAACGCGATGTATAGTTCGGTTTTCACTTGTCTGTTGGTGGAATTTACTGCCTATGTGTGAACGCGGTAAAAGTAGTACACTAAAAGTATTGTATGCCAATTTGTACACTTTTTTACGAAACACTTTGTCGGGCATGCATCTTGCGGTATATTTCCAGTTCACTAATAGTAAGTGTGTGCTTTTGGTGCGCTCACATTTGTTGCCGCAGACTGAGTTGACGCGCGTACCGCACCGCTCAACTGCGAAGTACACCAAAACAATACTTTATGTATATTGAACGCATCCTAAACAAATCTATTCATTAAGCGTACAGCTTTGTTTTTGTTTTAAGTACGAAATTAGTTTACCTTCTTCGTACAGAACGATCTCAGCGCCGTCACAACGTTAGTTCACAGGAAGCAGGTGGCAATGCACAGAACGGTTCGTGCTGTCTGGTGCGCTGCACGCGCAAAGCTCCAGCGAGGTTGTCACACGCGCTGAGAGACATAGGTCGATTGTTTTTTTTAACGAGCGCTCTCTTTAGGGTGAACACCCTAAAAAAGGGATGTTGGTGACCTTAGCTCATTCGTGCAGATATTTTACGACTTCCTGAGTCTTTTTATGTCAGCATACACGACACACATAACCAAAAGCAACACATATAAACGCAACGAAACATGCACGAGAGCGGTATCACGACCCCGTTAACAGCTCGTGTATTCACTGGCGGCCATATCTGTGTGCGCTAGTGCTTAGCACGTGCTGATGGCGAGCTTCCATAGTTCTTTTGCAACGTGCACCCCGCACCATCAAGATTGCCGGTCTTGGCAGCCTATTAATGCGAGATCGTAATGAGCATGCGCTCTAAACAGTGACCTCAAATATGACGGCCAGTGAATACCTCCTTCAAGGGTGCCGGTTTTTTTTTTTTTCTCAATATTTTACATAAAACACAATTTCGCGAGAATCAAAGTATATGCATCTCAAGTAAGAATCATTAGTACATGCCTAATTATTCGACGTAGTCGTTAAAATAACCACTGCAAAGGGTGAGGAAGTGAATATATGCTGTCACATCCCCAGCGCAGCACCTGTTTCGCACTCCTTTTTACGGACTTTATCAAATGGCGAGCGTTCCGAACAACGGCTTCCTACTTTAGAACGATAAAGGGTGCTGAAAGGGTGTAGCCATGGGTGCAGGTCAATAAAACATTTGTTTTACACCCTGAAGGGTGTAAAACTGGGGTGTGATGCGTTTTAGCGCGTGCATTCAGCACGGCGACCTTCGAAGTGGTGTAAACTCTTGCATGCCTTACCTTTTCTGCTGTATTCACAAAACACAAATTGACGAACGAAATTGACAGGGGGGGGGGGGGGGGGTAATGTGCGGTACTTTCTCTTATGGACGATACTGACTTTGGTTTGTTCTGTACCAAACTGAATGGACACGGTTGATTTGGAAGAATCGACATTGTTCGCCATATATTAATATAGTCTGTGACGGATTTAAAGGCGTGGCGAGTCCCGCTCATCTTATGACTCCACAGCCCATGAGATTGCAGGATTCACGCCGAAGAACCAATCACGGAGGGAGAAACATTAACATAAGCCACACCCCACCTTTCTTCGAGGGTCACTCCGGTCAAAAGTCGAACGAAAATAAATGACCGATATTGATTTACGTGGACGAAATTCGAGCACCGCCAAAATATGACACCAACGAGAAATCGCGCTCAAACACTAAAACCAACATCAAAAGTGCTACCACCAGCTTCTCAGCGGGTATTCAGTGGGTTGGCTGTTTGTCAAGCAACCTTGTGCCCCGATGTCGTGTTCGTGTACTCGAGGAGGTTATACTTGTTCGTACTGCCGCTTCTTTCGTCGTGTCTTTCTGCTGCGTTTTCAGCCGTCACAGCGGACGATGTCTGCTCGTTATTTTATGCCTTTAGCGGCCGTAGTTTGTAAGTGCTCCTCAGCGATCGCGCGCGAAACTTATGCGCTGAAAAGGTGCAGCTGCCTTTGTGTCCACTGCACTCGTCGAACCCGTTCGAATGCGAGAGCCAAACGCCAGACGCATGCGTTCCGCGTTCTGGCGTTCGACGATGCAGCAGCGATGTGATCGGTCCGGGTTATTCGCAACTTTCACGACCTATAGGGGGCGCACTGGTGCCCATCAAAATGGCTGTCATCTGGACGATCGTCATAGAACAGCGGTGGGAGGCTGGGTCTGCGACGCGTAAGTAATTCTACATTTGTTACATACGCGCAGTATTAGTGCCTTACGTTATTTTTTCACGCCAGGAAGGTGTAGGCAAGCCCATTTATTATGAGGCCAATCATCCAGGAGCTAGGGAGCGCGATTCTCACACCGCGGTACCACCATCGCTGAAAGTTGCGAATTTTGGAGCCACTCTTGGAGCAGTCAAAAGTCAAAACGAGGTTCTGGAGCAAGAGCGCGCACTTCCTCTTCATTCATATCACTGCAACTATTATATTAAGGTTCATGTGTTGTCCTGTGCAACTAAGAGGCACTGTCTACTTTGCCATCTCAGTCAAGTGTAACCTTTGTTAGCATCGCTTGCACAGCAAGAACGCCCCCCCCCCCCCCCCCAGGAAAAGAAAAAAAAAAGAAAAGAAAACCCACAGAGGCTAGCTGTTTAGTTGCGTGTAGAACCGGCAGATAAAGGACAGCGCAAACTGCCGTAAATGGTTATTTTAGGTACGAAATCCCACTGAAATAATCTACAATACAATACTGCAACAGCCCCTAAATTTACGTTTTCTTTGAGTTCTAAAGGTTGTTATCTGCAATTCTTGATCAGATAGAAAGAAATTATAAAAAGTAATTAATTTAAACTTACAGGAGAGTCTATATAAATCTACTCGCAATATCGAAGTATCATTCCGAAATCTCGAATTGAAAAAAAAGATGCCGCCAGAATATCGCAGTCTATTGTGGAGATGGCGGCCATATATATAGCTGTGTGCCCGACTGCTGAGCGCGTGCTCACGGTGAGCATCCACAATTCTTTTGCCACGGGGGGGATCGGTGGCCGAGTGTGCTAGCGCACACCAGATCGGAGCACGTGGAGTGAAAGCTCGCACTGCAGAACCCAGGGATCCTGGGTTCAGTCCTCACCCCTGCCCATTTTGATCTGGATGAGCATCGTACCTGCGTGCGGTCATGTATCACTACTGCGTGGTGCATGTTAAAAACCGCGGGCTAGCGGTTGTACTGTACTGGCTAGATTTCTCATCTACAGCTGGGAGACTCGTCGCCCGTTGAGGCAGACCAAGTTCTAGGCTGTATAAACAACACACACAACCCCCCCCCCCCTTTTTTTTTTCCACGTGCATTGCAAACCATCAAGATTGCCGGTCTTAGCAGCCCAATTATGTGAGCTCGTTTTGAACATCCGCCAAAAAATATTGCACACACATTTGTCGTCAAGACCGTTCCAATAAAGAGCTTCAGGCAGGCGCCATCTTCAGAGCTTCTGTGCATGGCGCATGTCTTCCTCGCTTTCGTAACACACGACCCCGTGCGTGCGGGGCTGTAAAGATCGCACGCTGGGCTGTGAATTTGTATACATCGGAACGGTGCACATATGAAAGCCGAAGTTTTGTTCAGAAATCATGCCACATTTCGCTTTGGACGAATTAGTACGCGGGTGCCCTGCGGCGAAGCAAGACGCGCAAAATCCCGATGCCAACGTTACGGTTGCCGCTTCTCTGCAGTACACCTGTGCGCGGTAAGAAGCGCACTCAACGGAACTAACTGACCCGCCACCACCAACGAACGTGAGACCTATTGCGAAACTTACGAGTACTGCAAGTCTTTGATACGAAATGTAATCGAATAGTGCATTATTTGAGGCGACATTCAAAAAGTTCTGAAAACTTGAATACGGCTTTTGTAACGAACCGTTGACCCCCGATACAATACTCTTAGATAACGGATCTACAAAACATAAAAAAAAAAAACATCGCAAACAAATAAATAATACATAACACCTCGTTGTTCAGGGACACAATTCCTTTACTGAAAACAGTCATAACCCTAAAAACACTGCAGCTATCGGTGTGAATTACGTCGTTTTATTCGCAGCACAACGCACCTTCGTCTCTCCTCGAATAGAACACGGCTACTCTCTGATAAGTTTTTCTCACTTAACATTTTTTCTCTTTTTCACCTCAATGAATGATCCAACTAATGAGATGTGAATTGAAACTATTTATCTCGATGTAGAGTCGCATACAGGCGGAGTGTCCAGGATCTTGCTGTGCGCATTAATTTTCCGTGCGAAGACAAAAAGAAAAAGAAAAGAAGTTACAATATTTGTTTTAAAAGTCGTCCTTCGCATTTCTGCACGTTTTTAACAACATTCCCCGATTGCCTATGTATACACTGCGGCGGTGTTGACTTCTTTATGTGTCATGTGGGCATTTAAACGAGAACTTACGCATAAGTTATGGCTACCTGTCTCCATTTAATATACAGAAAGAACGTTTAGCGCCTGAGATGCATCTACATTGCCTCTTTGAAAAGTAATTCCTGTACAAAAGAATACATTTAAGAAATATCCAATCTTTGGTGTGGCTGTTATGCGAACCCGTAAAACATCTTTGGTTCCTTAAAGAATCTGAAGGAATCCAGCAAAACAAATATTTAAGAAATTTAGTAATTTCTAAGAACGTGTCACGTGATCCCAGATAAGAATAATAGTAATAAAAAAACGACTCTCTCTCTCTCTCTCTCTTTCTCTCTCTCTAAAAAAGAAGTATTGCGACTTTAAAGGTTTCAATAAAAACTTTAAAGAGGTAATTTAGTAACTCTTCCGCGACAGGGAAACCACTTCTAAACAAAGGGCCGATCACATAACGCCATTAGATGAAAGAGTCCCATCACTATCATACAAATATAGTCATCCGACTCTAAGAGTCTTTAGCTATTACTTATTAGACGCGGTCATTGAAATGAAATTTTGGCTCGAAAGATGTATGGTTCATCACTATGCACACAGGCAGGTATCTTCCCAGAGCTGCTGATAATTTCATGTGCCCCAGACGCACCGATTTCTAAACTTGAAGAACCAATGAAACGGGAGTATGATAGCGGTGGCAGTGCATGCCCCCTAAACAACGGAGGATGGAAATTGTTACAGGAGCGAATTGCGAAGACAAAAACAAGTGAAATGTATTCCTAAGATATTACGTTGATAGTTACTTCATATTAAAGCTCGTTCCACTATCGCCCCCCCCCTCCCCCTCCCCCCCCCCCCAATATAAATAAATAAATAAAAAATTGACCGCATCTCCACGTGGTTAATGCATGTTGATTGGGGCGAAGCTCTGGTGGTGCTTGTCTGCGTAGACGCTGAGCCGCAGCATGCCGAGCCTTTCGTTCGTTTTCATCCATTTCAGAAAGAGAATGTGTGGTATGGAACGTGGTTATATACACATTTGAGCATTTGACCGCAGCGCCCTCTCGTCTATAAACGTTGAGCCAATGCGTGCAAAGTTTAACGCGATTATATATGCATTTGACCGCAGCGCCCTCTCCTGTATAGACGTTGAGCGGCTACATGCAACGTTTCATCCATGACATCCCCAGCTCTTGAGTTACTACCACATCTCGGAGCCCCCTACTCGTCCCGCAGTCGTGGCCGAGTGGTTAAGGCGATGGACTAGAAATCCATTAGGGTCTCCCCGCACAGGTTCGAATCCTGTCGACTGCGCAAACATATTTTTTCCATCATTTTTTTTTTCATATTTTTTTCTTCATCTCTACTCATCATCATCATCAACACCATCATGAGGTTCACTCATCATCATCATCATCATCATCGTGAGATTCACTCATTATCATCATAATCATCATCATCATCACTTCATCATCATCATGAGAGCACCGGACGCCGGACGGATGGATGGACGGATGGATGGACGGACGGACGGACGGACGGCCGGACATGGCTAGCCCCTAAGGAGCGTCGCCCCTAAAAGGACAATTTTGTTGCCGTGAAATGTACTTCGCAGGTGCCTCACCTTGGACGTACGATGCGGCAGAGACTCCGCTTCTCAAAGTTTCGACTCTCCAATACGTCGGAGGAGACAACACCACGGAACACGCCCTTCCATCATAACAACATCCAGTCGCTGATACGAGACTTGCCAACTCGCGAACGTTTTTGCGCACGCCACCGATTATGTATTGCGAGGTCTACTGCAGTTCTATTAGCTGGAAGAAACTTTCTAGCGTAATCCAGTCAAGGATATATGTACCGAAGCACGTGCGCTCGCGCACCTTATGCGACTCGGAGAAATACCACCTAGGACACATAAGGCCTGCGCGTGACGTCATGGTTAGTGGCTCCCCGACCCTCCCCGAGCGGAAAGCACGTCGAAGCTAGACTGAGACGCTGCAAGACACGCTCCCGGCGATGCTGACGTAAGCCTGCAGGCTCTACACGGAACCTACCAGTGATGACGTCAGTGGCGTACAGGCTCAGGCCTTGTCTTCTATGAGGCATTGCTTGGAGCAGAATCATACAGTAAAGGCGGGAACAATGGAATATGCACTGACCTGGTCGCACTACGTTTTTTCTTTCCTCTCTTTTTTCGCGCGGAGGAACACACTCGAATCGATGCTTGCACCCGCCACCACCACCACACCCAGCACGTTGTCATAGTACATAGGAGTCACTCCTACCGCAAGAAACTGCGCATGCGCTGAAAAAATAAATAAATCAAAAACGCAAAAAATAAGCGGGGGTTGTCTATCGATGCGACGAGGAGCCAACGACTTGCGCAGCACACTAAAAGATAACGAACGAGTGTAAGTAGAATAAAAAAAAAGAAATCGGGAGACAGGAGGATGACGTAATAAATATACTAAGAATGTAATAAAATTAGCATTAAAATAGACGAGAAAAAAACGAGATAAGCGAAGAGAAAAAAAAGGAGGGACCAAGGACGACTTCATGGCACGCGATGTCTCCGGTGCACCGAGGAGACTCGAGAACGCATTGGCTGTTTGAAAAATAAAGTGAAATAAAAATTATAGAAAAGAAAAAAGGCGCCCCCCCCCCCCCCTTTCCGCCCCCTTCAAGGAGGCAAGGAGACAGACAAAGGCTGGCCCTGTTTCTGAGCAGCTTGGATGGACGCTCTGCAGTCACGCAGCGCGACAAGTCGGCCCTCCGCTCGACGCCCGATCCCCGGATTCGTGTGTCTGTGTGCGTTGGGACACGGCTGCTTTGTTCCGCGCTTTCGCCTTCGCGGATTGCAGGGCACGACAGCGGGATCGGGCATTGGCTGGCGCTGCTGCCTCCGCGACCAGGCCTATAGACCTGTAGCTTTACAGGCAGCCTCGGTGAAAAGCAATACAGTGATGTCTCGTTAATATGGACGCCTTCGTTCCCCCAAAAAATCGTCCATAATGTGAGTTGCCCATATTAACGAGACAAAAATGCATGTATTTTCCCAGTTTGTCCCCGAAAATGATGTCCATACATAGCGGGGTATCCATATTAACGGGGTCCATGTTAACGAGACATGACTGTATACACTAAAAGTATCACGACACGTATTCTTTCGCGGAATATAAAAGTACGTATATATAAAAAAAAAAAATATATTTTCAATATTCTTTCGATTATTCATATTTTAAGTACAATTCTAATAAACGTTTTAGTGTACTTGGACTTTAGCACCCTAAAGCTCGTTCTCCTCGATGCGCATGCGCGGCGGGCCGCGTGCAAGTTATGTTGACTCGCATGACGCGTTGTTGTACAACTCTTCATTACGTGCGTCCCGCTATCCGGCCACGAATGACACGGCAGACGTCTTCGTTCCGCCAAACGTGCACCAGAGATCGTTAATCGCTGCAATCTCGTCGAACAACCGAACATCGCGTTTAGACCGTAGAAAAACACGGGCGATACGCACTGAGGGCGGTGAGGCGCCGTGCTCAGTGGCGCAGACTGTCCTTTGAGATCGAAACATATATATTTCTAGCATCGTCGTATTCCTTGCCCAACACTGCTGCAGCGATTGGTTCTGCCATGCGCGGAAAAGTATATCGCCCAAAACTTTCGGATACAGCGTTAGACTCGACATTAAGCCGGGGTCACACTGCTTGTACATCATACAAAAGACAGTCTGCATACAGATTAGAACGTGCTTCAAATACTGCGTGGAAATGAGTTGGAGGAAGATATTTTGGCACGCGGAATTCGCCCCGTGGGTATTGCGGTGACTGGTGTCTGCAGACGGTCTTTTGTGCCATGTGTGGGCAGTGCGTGACCCCGACAGTTCGATCGGGGAAAACTCGGGTTCCAGCCAAAGTCCAACTCGCGTCCCGCATATATATACTTGATGTGGAAAATACAGGCTTTCTTTCTATATGCGGTGGCGGAGCGCGCGCCAAGGCGAAAATTACTTATCCAGGCAGGTCGATAAGTTAGCACTCTTGGCCGTGTTCCTTGTGTAAACAATTACGCAGAGTTCCCCCCCCCCCTTTTTTTTTTGGTGTGTCTGTAAATACGTTCGCTGTGAATACGTATTTGTAGATAGCAAACGGGCGTGATTATTTTTTCGTTCTTTTACACACACCTTATGTACTCGACTTCCGACAATTTTGATAGGTTTTCCATTTCCGTCAAAATTGTCACCATAAAAAAATAAAACTTTTTTTTTTCTTTTTTTTTTTTTTTTTGCGGAGTACTCGTCGAGCCAACGAACGGCGAAGCTGAAAATATTCTCGAATCTAAAAACATGATTTCGGACGATTCATTCATCGAGCATCCTTTCTATTTGCGACACTGTCCACGTGCTTCTTATGTCCCTCGTTCCATTTATCCGCCAATCCGCGCAACCGCACGTTAAATACACTGCTAAAAAGTTTACCCTTACTGCCCCCCCCCCCCTTTAATCGGGGATTAGTTGACTGGCTACGTTTACATGGATGCGACTGCAGCGCATCGGATCCAGTTAACGAATCGAATCGGTCCATGTAAACAGCTCGGATCGGATTGGATCGGATCCGATCCGATCTGCTGGGACGGGGTGGTTTGAGGTGGTCAATCCGAATCGAGACTCTCCATGTATACGCTAGCGGATCGAATCGAGTGCTCGAGCGAGGGATTACGGGAGCTTTGCTTTGCATGCCGCTAGGCAAACCGGACACCTCGAAAACAATTCTGAAGGTCACGAGGTTTGCGTTGTGATCCTTCGACATGAGGTGCCACTACTGGGCAATCCGAATCCATGTAAACGTAGTGGTTGAAGTGGATCCGATTCGCTAACTGGATCCGATGCGCTGCTGTCGCATCTATGTAAGCGTAGCCATTGTTGACGTTAGAAACTTTGGCTGTAGTTGCCGCGAGCCGCCGCCCGGTTAGAAGGGTTTAGCCGTATCCATCTATCCATCCCGTTACAAGAGGCGACAGCGGCCGGATTCTCTGCTTCTCGTATTCGCCACCAGATGGCGACGCTTTTCATCCAAATGTTTTTCATACCGGCTCCCCTGCTTCACGCTTCCTTCGCCAGGTCACACCGGCTTTCGCAGGCGTTGCGATGAGAGCATCCCTGGCATTTCTTAACCCTGGAGAGAGTGGGGAAACAGAAGGGCAGGGTAACACGAATCTCCAAACCCAGCTGTGGTTTATATCGTAAAACACAACCTTAAATAGACAACCAAGACAAAGAACTCAAACAGTCCAAAAAAATAAGACACTGATGACAATGTTGACGTCACCCGTATACCCAAACCAGGATGCACGTATGGTAGACATCAATCCCCAAACCAAGACTCCGCAAGAACGTGATACGTATAAGAGACCAAGTCATACCATGGTTGTCTATTTGTTGTTTTGTCAGTAGTTGGCTGACCTCTTTCCTTTTGTTGCTTAGCGGTCTTTCGATTGTTCACCTTTTTGACCTTGACCATGTTCTTCTAGTTTATCTCATATAATACCATCTTTAGATATGGGTATCCTGGTTTGGGCGCGAAACGTCAACATTCTCATCAGTGTCTTCCTTTGGCCTGCTCGGGTTCTTTGTCATGGTTGACTATTCAAGGTTGTGTTTTGTGAAATAAACCCCAGCTGCGTTTGGAAATTCGTGTTGTCCTGTCCTTCTGCTTCTCCACTCTCCAGGGTTAAAAAATGGCAGTTTTTACCCAGATCGTCCGCATCCTTGCATTAACTTCACGAGAGCATCCCGTTTCACCGGGCGACGCGTTTCAACCACGTGGGTTTCTACCCCGTTCCTGAGTCTCACACTTTCTCCGCCAGGGTTTTTCACTGCATGTTGCAACAGACGAGCGTCCGCGTTTCACCGCTTCACGTATTCGCCTCAAGAGGACGACGCATCGCTTGTGTCCGCAAATGTCGCAGTGATTTGCTGCCTCCAGTACTGCGCGGGAAACTACGGACTCACAACAACGGCGCCTTCGGTTTAGTCCGCGGAACACGTATATTGAGAAAGCGAGGAAAGCTTCCTCCCCACAATATATAATATAGAGTCATCGGCGGTGGGACAACGTTTCGGGGGAGATCACTCGGGTGAATCGCCGCAGCTCGAATAGACAGGCTCGCGGATAAAACATTTAAACATAAAAAAAGGTTAAAAAAAAAGTTGTAAGCGAGAAAAGGACCGATTGCTCGGACCCGGCAAAGGGGGGAGGGGGGGGGGGGGGGAAGCTCCAACCCTGTTTTGGGGAGTCGCATCTGCTGCATGCTCTAAAGAGTGTGATAACCATCAGCACCCCCTCGTCGCTACATGTACTACAACAAGCCTGATACATCTCGCCGTCGTCGTGGTCTGGCTTGTTGTAGCGGCGGCGAGTTCCTCCTCAACCCCACTCCCAAAGACGGGCGACAATGTTTGCAACCCCCCCACCACCGGTCTCTTTTCTTCGAAGTCTCGGGTCGCAATATGGAGATTGCGCGTAACATGAGACGATTTTTCGGTAGCCGCCGAGTTTCAAGAACAGCGTTTCTTTTTTTTTTTTTTGTAAAAATTATGTTATTACTTTTGCTTTTGCGGTTTCTATAGACGTCTTTCGAGAGAGTCCGACCAAATATATACTATACAAGCAGCTAGAGATAGTTATATTTTTTTTTCTTCAAAAGTTGCGCGCGCTGGTTTTTGGCGTGTTCCCATCATGGTCCTGGCAACAATGGGTTCGTGTTCCAGTTACCGATACATTTGAATATATATATATGAAAAGAACGCATATTGTATACAGACGATCTATGTATGAACTTTATTAGGACGTCTTGAACGGGGACCGCTCTTCATCAGGTCGTATATATATATGTATATATATATAGATATATATTTATTTATTTATATATTGACGAGGAGATCCAGATGGGCTTCACAGCGTCCCACTGACTGCGTTTTGGACACGACGCTGCAGGCTGGTTTTTTCTCCCTCTCGTCACGAGGTGTTTAGGAAGGTTTAAGCTCGCGCACGGCACGCGAAGAGTGTATGTACAATGGTGTATCGTGTAAGGGGCTTTGCCGCCTTAATCCGGATAGAGCTCTAAGCCTTTAAGCCACCCGCCTGGACTCGGTGCTATTAGCCACACGGGATGCGTTCCACCCCAAGTTTTCGTCACGCTGCGCTGTCGGTTTTTTTAGAAGCGTGTCACCCACTTCCGGGGACAATTAAAGAGAGAACAAGTTTTCTTTTTTTTTCTTGAAAGAACCCGCTTGAATAGACTCCTTATTCGAAAACCTCTATTTTATGGATAATAAAAAAAAGAGAAAACAAAACATGAAAAAAGTCATTTTAAGGAAACTTTTCTACTATTGCTTAATAGATCAAAGCCAATATCAAAACAAAACCAATACAATTGCACTTTTGTTTTTGGCGCTTAGGTACAGGTAATTTTTGTCCTGCGCCCGTAAAATATGACTAAAATAGGGTGTTTTTGTTTGCTCCGTTTATTTTGTCGAACACACAAAATGTGTTCTCGTTACCTCTTTTCCCTGCACCACTACTGCATGCCGTGTCCCACGGCGAAATGTACAAAAGGCTTAATAAAATCAATTGCATCGTATAACTTGCACAATTTGGCATCTTGTTCGATTGCATATAGACAGACATGCAGGGTGCTTGATCAAGGACGGAGAACACTTCAAGAACTAAAGAACCCTCGAACCAATATTAGTAATAATAATAACAATAATAATAATAATAATAATAATAATAATAATAATAATAATAATAATAATAATAATGTCTTATTTTACACCATGTACATGTACGCGCAGATTTTTTTGCCAAAGAAAAAATTTCTTCGAGCAACCACACTATAAAAACGGCGGTCGGTCATATACACTGGCAGCATAGCCGACACATTACAATTAGGAATTTGTTGCCCGTCGTCAAAGTGCGCCGCTCTTGCTAGAATTCGGACAATCGCATGCTGGTCCAATTTATTGTGAACCAACTTGAAACAGAAAGAGGAAAATTAATATATATGCTTGCAAGTTCGAAATCTAGCACTGACAAATGCGTGAGATTTGCCAGAATGTAAATGTTTTCAGTGCGATTAAATTCGAGGTTTCTTCGACGAATTAAAGAACTTGGTTCCGTGTTCTGCAGGACCGGCTGCTTCAAATAAGGGGAACAATTAACAATGTGCGATATCTATATACGGACTACAGATACAATATTTGTACGGAATTGGTATTGCATTGAACTTTATACTTTACAATTTCACCTGAAAATTAAGATGCCGCGGAGTCCGTTCTGTCTTTGATTTTCTAATCTCCGGTGTTTTGATTGAACAATTGACCTGGATGGAGGGACGGGTGTCGGCTGTTCACTGTGAATCGGGCGGTGACTCGCGCCACTGCCAGATAGTAATTTTTGCTTCAGATTAAATAAGGTTTCAGCCGATTTTCGCGCAACGAGCGCTTTCTTGAGGGTTGTTTGCGAACAACGAATGAAGGATATACAGCCTGCCTCCACACTGATATCGGTTTTCATCGCACAGCCAATACTCAAAAAAGGATCGTCAAAAAAGGTGAAATACGCGCATAGGTAGGGTGCTGAATATGTTGGTCGTGCGGGCCTCCAAAAGTGCCTACAGTGGGAAGCAAGACCAAAAAAGAAAAAAAAAAGAAAAAAAGAACGCTTTGAGTTTACAGAATTACGGTCAGATGGAACAAGTCCGCCGTGTGCGAAAACTCGCTCCAAAGAAGTGTTTGGCGCCCGCCGAAGACGGGGGCAGGGGCGGAGTGCTATCTGAACAAGAAAATAAGTAGTTCGAGGCTCGAGTTATTTGTACGCAATGTCCGCGTCCCCTTGGCAGTCCGCCGAAAGCGCCAAACATGCGCGTGCAGTGAGTCGTATATCAGGGACGGAGTCTACAATCATCCCCGGCTTCGTGGAAATCGCGATAAAAAACAAATAGGCTCCCAAAAAAAAAGAAAGAATTTCAACAACATGTGTAGTCATCATTTTAACCTCGGAGAGTGGGGAAAAGGGACGGTGGCCTCCAAAAGAGTGACTCTGAACAAGACTAACTTGGAAAAGGGACGGTGGCCTCCAAAGGAGGTGACTCTGAACAAGACTAACTTAAAATCGCCAAGTGTTGAGAAATTTGCATGTTCGGTGCTTTGATGAGACAGTCATGAAATGCAACCCAAAGTGGTAGAAGTGTTGGGGGCCCTCGAGCGAACAGCGCGTGTTCTTTTGTACGATGCACGAGCCACGTGAGCTCGGCTGTAGGTTTCCAGTGTCCCGTCTCTGCCGCGAGCTCCTCTTCTCGCGGCGCGAGGACACCGGTGGTCCTGAAAGCCCGAGGTTCTTCTCACTCCGGCGACGTTTCGGCGTTCCGTGCCGCTCTCTCGAACGGGCCTGTCCCGCCGCGGCACCGCTCGCCACCTGATTAGCTTTTGGCGGCGATGGCGTTGTAATCCAATTGAGCTCCTTATTATCCCTTCGGCCGCAAAAGCGTACACACCGCCGAGATAATAAAAAAGGAGGCGGCAAAAAGGGGATCAAATTCCCTTTAAGGAGATAATTCCCGTCTGATCCCCCCCATCCCCCCCTTCTTCCCGTGCCCGATTCCATTGATCCCCAAACAAGCGTTTTTCGTCGTCTGCTACTAACCCCGTCAACGCGCGCGCGCGCGACGTCTGCTAAAACTCGATTCAAAAAGGCGGAGCCACAAAAGGGCGGAGCTTGCGACGGTCCCGCCTCCCGCGTACAATAGACCCTTCCCACCGCGCAAAAAACGCGGAGCGCCTCTCGCGCGCGCGGAGAGGGCGTCTTTTCTCGTTTTTTTTTCCCCGCTTCGCGTCGTTGCGGGTGAAAGTGGGGCGTGTCCGGTAGGCGATGCCGATGGGCGTGGCCGGGGGGCGGAGCCTGCGGTTCCGAACGCGTCCCGTTTCCCACTCCAGTGGTGTGTGCGCGTTGCGCAGGGTGCGTGCGAGCGAGCAAGCTGGCGTTTCAACCGGCGGCCGGGCCCGGGCCGTTCTCGGCGTGCCAGGCACCGGGGGGCATGGCGGCCTACCACCACCTCAAGGCACCCGCGGCGGCCTACTCCGTCAACGGCATCGGACTCCACCACGGCTCGCCCGGAGTCGATCTGCTCCACCCTGGATACCCCGGTACGTGCGACGACGCGACGCCGTACTCCTCGACTGCTTCGCCGCCGCCGCCGCCGCCGAAATCCCTCATCTTGCTTGTTGCCGCGATCGCGGATTTGGGGATTACGCCCGCCAACAAAAACCGGGGAAAGGGGGCTAAGAAGGAGGGGGGGGGGGGGGGGGCAAAGCCGATTAAGGCTTTGACGGATGCCGAGTAATTGTGGCCCCGTGCCCTTGCCCTCGAATTAGGGTAAACAGGGCGGCGACCGAATTAAGCCGAGGCGCTGCCCCCCTTTTACTTCTTTTTAATTTTTTTCATTTTCATTTTGGATTTTGGGGCTCCGCGGTCGGCGAGCCCGGGCCCCCGCCAAAAGCATCCGTGCTGCGTGTTGCAGTAACCCCCCACGTGACCCCCTAAAAAAGTGCTTCATGGTTCCCCCAGGGCACCCGCCGATTCGACTGGACAAGTACCGGGACGAGTGGGACTCTCAGATGATCGAAGAAGTCTGGTACGGATCGTCCGGCTGCCCAAGTGAGTCTTCTTTTCCCTTTATTTTCGTTATTCGGTGTGTCTGTGTTTATATACCTCGATACAAGGAAAAAAGAAAAACAGAGAACATAAACCGGTCGGTATAGTTGTTGCGCTCTCGCATTGCGGCGCGCGCGCCCGGAACAACACCTGCGATTTTTATGGAAGATGAAGCGAGGGTGGGGGGTTACCTGCTCGTGCGTTTACGGCCCCACAAAAACGACGCTACGTCGCAACATCGCCGCCCGGCCCGCAGGTCGTCCCCGGCCCGCCGCCGTCGCCGCTGCCGCCACGTGAGGCACCGCGGGACTCCTCCGTGTGTTTTCTGTTTTGTTTTGGGGCCCTTCCGACTTTCCCTGGGCGGGAGGTTTGCTGCGTTCGCTCTCGCGAGCGACCGGCCGCGTTCGTTCGGCGTGGCGGGGTGCCCGACCACAAAAGACGCCGCGCTCGCTTTGCGCCCGACTGGGGGTCAGCGGCGAAAAGAGGGACTTCGAGTTCGGGTCGCTTTGCCCACCACCCCCGGGGGTTATTACGACGCGATCGCCCCGGGGGGAAGGAACCCTCCCCATCGTCCGCCCCGTACTCGAAAGCTCACTTTGGGGGATACACCGATCAGCCTGTCTGTCTAGGGAGATGGACCGCTCACTCTCCGTTCTATGGGTACTCACTCCACAGCCTGTATATCACTCGACTTTCTATACATGTGTATATCCATCGCTTACTCCACATTCTGTGTACCAGGGCTAATTCAAAGTAACAAGACGGATTTATATATATATATATTTAGATTTAGATGAATCTATAGGTTCTGAACATGTTTTTTTTTTTTCTTCCCCTTTTCGTTTGGAAGTAGCATCTTTCACTTTAAATATATTTTCTTAAATGTATCAAAAATGGTTCCATGAAATTTAAAATACTGTTTCATACAATATTTAATTTAAAACCGTAGACTCATCGTCTAACAAGAACTAACAAAAAAAAAATATTGCCGTACTTGTTTTGTTTTGTGGATATGTTTAAAAACTACAGGCCGATAAGTACGGGCCATCCGAAAAAAAAGTCACTTCTCTTCAGAAGGTTAACGCAAAATTCAGTCGCACACTTCTGCTACACACACTCAGAGGCACGCTTTCATCCGAAATATGATGACACGCACGTGATGCCTTCGCTCGCCGTGAACGCTAAATGCTATGGGCTCGTATTTATACGCATACACACCGATCACTCCCCAGCCTATAATAGATATGCACCGCGCACTCTACAACATAGTTATATAATATTAGCGTCATCAGATTAATAACGACCGCATTTATAGTTGGGTCGCCTCCGTCGTTTCACTCGCGCAGTGGTGGAGCAGTAACGGAATTATAGATGAACAAAGATGGTAGGTTTTCAGCAATAAATGACGGAACCATATCGCCACCAATATAGACGTGCCGGGTCACTTTGACGTCTGATCGTGTTAGCGGCGTCTTATCAAGCTATATTTTTGTTATCGCGTGAGAAACGGACCAACTATAGCCCGCCAAAAGGCGTTACTCCGCAGCCTAGTTAAATGAACCAGCTATAAGTCTTTTCTAACTGGGATTGCAAAAAAAAAAAAAAAAAGTCATCCATGTAGGTGTCGTTTTAAACATAATCTGGTCGTATATTGGGGCACCCAGTGTATAGTTGTCAAAGTTTGAACTATACGTCACTGCTGATTATCCGTGTATTCATGGTTAAAATCCTTGTGCACAATGTAGTATATTTTGTATATCAGTCGTCCGACCCTGTATCAGTCCGTGAATTATCTGAAATGATCAAAATATGCCTCACACACGCACACAAACCCCCGGAAAGGAAAACCTAAAACGAACAATCGTAGATATTGTCTTTCACAGCACACACCTCCCATCATCATCTCCGTGCTGCCGCTGTGCCTTGTTGCTGTAAATACGAAATGAGAGCCAGCTGCTTGCAGTACAATAGCATCTCCCTTCGTTTACAGTATACGTTGATTGTCGTATATCCAGGGCGTTCCTGATTTTTTTTTTTCTTTCGGGATGTGTTTGGGCGTTTCTGCATTCGAACGTTTTACATAATGCACACGCGATACCGTTGGCTTTGGCGCCGAAGAAAATATTGTTGCAAAATTAAGTGTTGTTTAAACTGCTCACTTCCGTCAAACGAACCCGTGTCAGTATTTTTTTCTTTCTTCAATAATGTCAGGTTACAAAGAACACTGAATATCGTCGTGACGCGAAATGCGCATATCAACAAGAAAGACAATATTTCATGCGCCATATAAACTTACGAGGAGGTAGAAGCAGGCATGTAGGCAGGGGGGGGGGGGAGGGCATGCCCCCCCCCCCCCCCGAATTCTTCCATTTTGCTGGAACCTCCTCTTCCCCCTCATACAGCATTTTGTCATGGGTGCCCCCCCCCCCCCCCCCCCCCCCAAACAAAATCCTGGCTACGTGCCTGGGTAGAAGTATCATTTATCATACGAAAAGAGCTCCAAAATACTGCCGTAGACAATGACTTATCAACAAGAAAATAAATTTTGATTGCATATACATGAAATTGGGGGGGGGGGGGGGGCGTTTGTAGAAACGTTGGGTGTGTTGTAACTCGATATGTGGGCAATCCATTGGTTGAAAAAGTATATGCTTTGGTGGACCTTTCGTTTTGAACCTGAATGTCTAGCCCACATTGACGTTTGCTAATAGTGTTTACGTTGGACCCTCATTTCGCTTAATTTGGAAAGAAACGCGGTAGTGAGCTTCTGTTTTTCATATAATGTTTTCACACTATCAGTGTTGCTAGACTTCCCAAGAAACCATCGGAAGCGACACGATACATCCTGGCTTTCATATGTTTCACCTCTGAATTTCGAAACTGGTTTCCATTTTAAGTTGAGTTGATGTGTCCGGGGCGACATTATAATCAAATTCGTAAAACGTGTCAAGTATTGTTCCGTCGTATCGATGTAGTACATCGCAGTGATAACTATCTCTTGCACAAGCGAGGCATGAGTTGCCGAGTTGCTCACAGTTAATTGGTACCCATTCAACCAAGTTCGCCCTGCATTTAGTGTGCAGCCTACTATGTATCCACCGTTAAACAAAGCGCACCTTCGCGGTTTTTGTTTGTTTGTTTGTTTATTTTGGAAGCCTGTCTACACAACGCAGCCATCGAGCAGGATTTCTTTTCCGTCAGAGTTGTGACGCAAACTTATCACATAAAAATAATAAAAAATAATGTCGGTATTCTTAACTAAAAAAAACTCTATAAATTGAAAAAAAAAAAAAAAAAAAACAGAAGAGAAATTGTTAACATCAATGGATATTTTATGACGGAATATTTTTATGTAACATGTTCCTATATTCCGAAGCAGTGTTACCGAACAATGAACGGGGGAATCCCACTGGCATAGATTTGGAGCGGTTTTGGAGTTTTTCAGAATCGACCCCTGGACTTCCACGTGAGACTTCATACATACATATATGTTGGCCAAAAGTCGGACTGGAGCGCCCGAAAAATTCCTTTAGTCGTCCATTTGGAAATTTTAAAATCAAATAATTCCAATTACACCTTTCCACTTCTATGCCCCGATTTTCGCTTACAAAATGGTTGTCAACGCAAGGTCGCGCCGGTATAGTTTTCTTAGCCGACTATTTTTTTTTTTTACCAATACCAATGACATGTTTAATACCGATGACATGTTATGTCACTCTGGCAGTCGGTGTATATGTACGCACTACTTTATACATCGATTTCGCTCTACACTTATAAAAAAAGGTCTGCGATTTCAGATTCCTGCAGAACACGAAGACGGTCAATTATATGGCGAGCAATGGAAGGTTCCCCGCGAATGACGATCAGCATAGTGCAATGTGAGCTTCATCGTTCGAAAAGACGGTCTGCTGAAACTCCCCAAGCATTACAGAATTCGCTTACTATGCCATAACAGTGCGCGAAAAGACATAAAAATAACAAATAAAAGAGAAGAAAGAGGATATATTCGTCGCTAACTTCTCCGTCCCACGCTTGTTTCGTGGGAACTGTGGAGGGTCCGTTGGGAGTAATCATTGCGCTTTTATTCGAGGGTATACACCAACACCGAGTTTTCTATTTTATAACCTGGGAGAGGGAGAAGGAGAAGAGAGGAGGAAGCAGCCGCCAGCGTAACGAACCGTACCCACCGAGCAAAAACCGCCGTCGCCGCCACCGCCGCCACCACGGTGTTGAAAACCCAGAACCGTTACATTTACGGAGCCATGGGTTCGTGGCTGCCCACGCCTGCACGTCGCAACCCCCCCCCCCCCCCCCTTTTTCCCTAAAAAAAAAACGACAAAAATATTCGGGACGCAACCCCCCCCCCCCCTCTCCCCTCCCCTCTCTTGAAACCCGCGCCTTTCCCCGGTGGTAGCGTGTGCAAACGCGGAGCTAAAGCTCCGCCCCCGCCGCCACGCTATTGGTCGCCGCGCGGTTAGCTCTGCTTTCCCGCTTGCTGATTGGCTTCTCGAGGGCTCCCCTCTCCTCCCCTTCTTTCCTTTCCCTCGTGTAGGGGAAAAGGAAGGGTCCCCGGTTTGGAACGTGGGTCTGAACTCCGTGTTTGTGTGTGGGGACTGCATGTATACATCCATCAATTTGGAGGCCGTTCTTTAGTATGGGGAAGTGGGTGTGTTCTGTCTGGTGTCGCCTGTAATTCACGGCTGTTTTGGGATTCCGTATTATTTTCCCGTGAATGTGATTTCTACTATTTTCAGTGACAGTTTAAGAAAGGCGTTTTGGCATTGGCCGATAAAAAAAAAAAAAAAAAGTCGAAGAAGGAAGCAAGAAACGGGAACCTACTCACCCTGCCTTTCTTAAATTGTCTGTGACGTCACCGAGAGCTTAAGAACGTCACCGCGCGCCATAATAATATAAGAAACGCAGGGCGTTTCTTATCGTACGTTTACACTTGCGAATCCGGCGGCGGTTCCGCGCCGATGGCGAGCGGATTCTGGAGCCGGGTGGTGAAGTTGACTCGTCGCTGGCGGAAAATTCGGATATGACTCCCAGGCCGATCGAGATTTTCCTCTGCAGCGACGAGCGGATTTAGCCACTCGCGGCTCCAAATTCCGCTCGCCGCCGGCGCGGAACCGCCCGCGGATTCGCAAGTGTAAACGCACCGCTGTCAGTTATTATAGAGGATTTTTCCAAAGAGAGATATTTTTCGGCAAAGTGATTCTCGGTTTTGACTGTTCGCGCGCGATGTGTTTTCCTTTGTACGTAAATGGCTGTCCCACGAAGATAGCCCTCTTGTATATAATATCGGCTGTTCGGATCAATGACGACCTCGGTGTAAATTCGTAAGTTGGGGATATAAGCGAATTTTGCTGACCAGGAGAAGTCAGTCCTCCTTGCTTAATTTTAATTGTCCCTCGCCACGATAACTAGTTTGGCACGAAACATAATCTAAAAATTGTGTGTGTCTTTCTCTCCAACGTTTCTTCTTAATTTTACACCGAAAGTTAGCCCACTCCCCGTTTTCACCCGATTTGCTCTCGATTTTAGGTGGGCGATCTCTCGGGACTATCCAAGTGCGCACGGCTGATTTGGGGTCGGATGCGACGTCTTCAACCTCATCCCGTCCTTTTCGAACGTTTTTCAGCGTCCAAGATTTTTGGACGCTGAAGTTGAGACTGGCTTCTCTATATGCTTCGAAAAAAATGCCCAAAACGTCACATTCGATCGCAGAATATGACTTGCACGCTTAAAGGGAAAGTGACGCGATTCTGACACTTCAATCGTCTTCCTTTGGACTGCAGGATCCCGAATATCAAAATTATATTTCAGAATTATGCGAATTAATTATATTTAATTATATTTCAGAATTACTTATATTAATTATATTTCAGAATTATGCGAATCAAGTGCCACAACAAGGCTTTCAGAATAGCGCTCGAGCCCCCTCCTTCCAGGCGCGTTCGGTCGGACAGAGATCTCAACATTTCTGCGCCTTCAGCAAGTTTATATTTTACCCGCTTATATATATATATATATATATATATATATATATATATATATATATATATATATATATATATATATATATTGCTTTTTCCAACGTATTTGGGCAAACTATTTGGTTGATATTTTACTATTCAATATGCAAGATGCCGATAGGAATATTCGCTCAAAGAATCCTATCGGCTGCTTTGCACGTATTTTACGACCTGACGGTTATCGTATGCCGCGCACAAAAGGTTCGTGCGTTTTATTAATGAGATAACTATATTCTGCAGTGGGACCATAAACGTTTCAAAGTTACCAAGCGTAATAATTAAAATTTCAAAATTGCATGTCCGCATTTTTTTTTTCCTTGTGCGTCAGATGTTGTTTTCTGAACATACTTTGGATTTTTGCCGTGTTTCGGTGGCGCCCTCTTATGGTTTCTTTACATAACGTCATGACTATCATTCTGACGTCACGAGTTGTGATTACGTACAATCGGTTGTGATCGACGAGTTGGAGGGTTCGTGTAAGAAGCACGAAGCACGGTGCGGGTGTGTGCATGTTAATACAGCATATAGAACTTAGTCTGCCTCAACGGGCGACTTGCCTCCCAGCTGTTGATGAGAAATTATCCAGTGCAGTGCAACCGCTAGCCTGGTGTCTTTAAAGTGCACCACGCAGAAGTGACACACGACCGCACGCCGGTGCACGATGCTAATCTAGATCAAAACGGCCAGGGGTGGGGACTGCGAAAGCACGGTGGAAGCATGGAGTCATCGCATTCCTGTATAGACCAACAGCGTCAGGGTTGGCAGTCCGACTTCATCACTCTTATTTCTGTCGATGGAAGTTAATCATATACCAAAGACGCCGTAGTGAGCATTTGGCCAGTCGTCGAAAGCCGATCCCTACACCCGTTTGGTCGCGCATGTCGTTAATACTATGACTTGCACGTGATGTCATCGCAGAAAGGTGGCAATCATTCTATACTTGTCCTCGCCGAAAAAAAAAAAAATCGATGGCCCTCGGGGCTCTATAAACGCACGACTAAGCCAAAAGAACATCGTAGGCTAAACGCCAATACCATAATATGAGCCCCAATCATCTCGCTAGTAACCTCTTCTCCTCGCAAAAAAAAAAAAAAAACTATAAAAATGGGACGCTCGCGACCCGCAAAACGCATTCCGCGTCCGCGTGAGTCGAGATTCGTGGAAGAGCCGCGCGATCGTCAAAGTTGTTGCCATTGTCGGAGGAAAAAAAATACCTCAAAAACTGAAAGGCGCTCAATGAAAACCGCTTCTCCGGTCCCGCGTTTCCGTATTCAAAGATAAACAGAAAAGGTGGAAAAAGAAAGAAACGGGAGCTCCGAGATCGGCGGAGTCGGTCGACGCCGATCTCGTCGGTCCGAGACGGCGCGATCGCGGAGTCGAGACGTATACCCCATTCACCCCGTAAGCTGACAGTGCGGTGGAACTTACGCGCCTGCACGACCAATCAGCCGCCTCCCTTTCATCACCTGACCAGGCTCTCTGCATAAAGCGGCGGTTCCACAGCGAACAGAGTCCGCCGACACACATTCGCACGCGTGTTCCTTCCTGTACCGTATCATTGGCCAAAAAAAAAACTTTTTCGCAAACATGTTTGAGCCATGTATAAGAAGCACACATGGTTAACATGACCGAGGCGTGGTTACGTGGCGGAAAGTGCGATTGGTTCCGAGGAGGCACCTTGCTTCCAGTGCATGTCCGTTCGGGGCATGAGCGCGGCGGAGTCGAGCAGTTCGTGCCTTCGCGACGCGCGCCGTTTGTGCGGCAACGGCGGCAGGAAGCGCGATTGGGCATGGACCCCACGTCCGCGACGACCTCGGCGATAAGCCGCCACCGCGGCGGGCGAAGGGGTTGCCGGCGGTTGCCCCACAGCGACGCGCCGTCTTGCACCTTGCGAAAGGCTCCGCTCCGTTCAGCGCACTTTCACCCGCGTCACCGGCGAGGAGCCTACTGAAAAAAAACCCGAGATCTATTCCTTGGATGGGAAGTATACAAAATGTTTCCAAAACAATTTACAGGCTGTTAATTGTTTTTCTTTATTTTTTTGCCGCGTTGCCGAACGCTCCTTCGCCGCCCAAATGTATACCGCTAGTGGTTCGAAGCAGATGGAAAAATTTCAATACTATACTCGTTTTCACCTCAAGAAAAAAGGACGTTTTGCGCATTGTTCATACGCCGGGCGAAGCAGTTCTTACAAGATTTGGTTGTTGGAGGAAGAAGCGATCCTTTTGGCGTTTGAAACGTATACGTCTTGATTAGATAACATATATCTTATCTAAAATGCACCTACATATATAATAATTCTCCTCGTAAAAGGGAAAATTAGTAATGCTCCGCGAGGAGCCGGACTTTTTTTACTTCGGTTCTTGAGGTGAAAACGGGTATAGCCATTATTTTATGCAAAAGTTATCTTTCTGAAAATTTCAGTGAGAAAATGGCGGCCGACGGAGATTTCGAACAGATGTGAGTTGAAAGGCGCCAGTTATCGAGAATAAGCCTCCGTTTTCAATTAATCTTTTTTTTTTTATGAAAACTGTTTATAACATTTTTGAATGAGATAATAGATATTTTTGAAATTTCTGCATCTGCTTCGGACCGCTAGCGGCATTTGGACAGAAAAGTCACGCTCTCGATGAAGCCACGAATTCGGAAAGTCACTGGCTGCCGCAACCCTCAGCGTTGCTGTCAGTCGCGTACCGAGGGCCAATGGCCACCGCTTTAATTTCGCACCGTTTACACGGCTCGCAAGTGACGTCATCGAACCTTGGTGGCGGTCGCTCCCACTTGCTCTTGCCGAGAAAAATAAATTACGGTTGCCGGAAATCTATTATGTTGCAGAATGTACGTGCTCATCAGCAAGGCCACGTTAATGGCAGCTGATGCGACGTCCGTCCAAACCATACTTAGTGGCAATGCATACTGGTGACCTGCAGGCGCGTGGTAGAGTAGCTGCGGGTTCATCCAAAAGGCTTCGCGCCGGAAGTACAGTGTACCGGAAGCGATGCATGCCCGGAACATGGCGACCACCACCAGTGTTGCTCGGTGGGGTTGTGGAAAGTATAGCTAATGTCGATTTATGTTGTCTGAAACGCGTCTGGTGCGTTTACCGCGTTTACCACGGGACCGCTTTCACTGCCGGAATAGGCCTGTTTCCCTCGGCCCGACCACAAAAGAGACGCCTCCGCTATAACGTCCGCGAGACGCAACCATTTAATGGTGAGCGGCGTCCTATAAAGCATCCTATCATGCACAATCAACGGACGTAAGCAAGCGTCCCTATAGCGTCTGTAAACGGGCACTGACAAGAGCCCGTTTACAGAATAAAAGGACGAAACGCGACCTAAAAGTATTCGAATTCGCTCGCCAGGGGCGCGGCTCCAAATTTGAGAGCTACGGGTTTATAGGACGCAAAACACATCAGTCGGAGACGCTTTCCATGGCAGCGTATTTCGAGTCCATTTCTCGCGCCTTCTTCGAGAACAACCGAGAGAAACCTGGGCCGGCTTGCTAGAAATAGTGTCTCAGCTGAGATTGGGTGAAAGAAAGCACTGAAAAAGCCAGCGCACGAGCTCAAGACGCTCGCGCGCCCCAGCCTATGCAGTGCTTTGTTTCACCCGTCTCAGCTGAGACGCTGTTCTAGCAAGCCGGCCCTGGTATCGCTCGCCCTCTTGTCGAGTTGTCGGAACTAAACGTTCCTGTGCGTGGTCGTCCTTTTATCCGTAACGCTCTTACGAGATCCCTGGACGATAGCGATCTCGGGCAAAGCCGGCGCGCACTCGGGACTGCATGCGAAAGGGTTGTTGCCGCGAAACGCATGCGCGGTGAAGCGGAACGACAGCGGTGTGCGATCGCTATCGCTCGCGCCAATACTCGGTTCGCGATAGCGAGATTTCGCTGCGGGTCCCTTTTCGATGTCGCGCTATGAACCTTTGCGATGGACGCGCTCTGCTGGGCATTTGTCCAACTTCCGCGGCTTTCTTTATTTATTTTTTTCTCTTCTTTTGCGGCGTACATTACAGTATGCTCAAGCAGGAATGGAGCCTTATACGGCCGTAGTCGGTAATGCATGATCCTTATAGACATATTTTCTGTTGGGGAGAAAAACAAAACAATGCAAAATAACTTTTGTGCGGCGAAGCATCTCGAGACAGTGCACGCGCAATATGGAGTCCATGGATCCTGGGTTCAATCTCCTCCCCTGCCCGTTTCAAACGGGATGAGCATCGTATACCGGCGAGCGGTCGTGTATCGGTACTGCGTGATGCACGTTAAGGCCGCCCCCCCCCCCCCCCCCCCCCCTTTTCCGGGCTAGCAGCGGTGCTGTACTGGCTGAATTGCCAGTGTACGTGCCTCTCCACACGTCGAAGGCAGACCGACTGTCTGAACGACGCAGCACAAAATGAAGCTGTATTCGCAACTCCAAGGGTATATGTGCATCTGCTCCCCTTTTCTCTATTGCACAGTTTCGCCGCCAGGCCGCGGAAGTTTTTGCAGCACATTTCGACAGGTGCGCGAGCTTCCTATTTACGATCTCGTGAAATCGCCGTTTTTCGCATCTTCGTGGTACGTTACCCCCGAGGCTGCCATCAACGACGGAGCTTCCGAGAGGGATTAGAAACTAAATTTGGAAATGTTCTCACGTTGGTGAGTACCGGTGCCTCCACATGAGTAACAACGCGAGGAACCAGAGAGCGGTGGCAGAGACGCGACTCGTTGTAGGTAAAACCGGTGCCATTCAGCTTCGTGTATTGAGGGCTCCGTCGGCTTCCATTTTCCGTCTGAAAATGTCAGAAAATCACTTCTATCTTTTGAATAAGAAAACGATAAGTCCTGAAAATTTGGCATCTGGTTTGGATCGCTAGTCATCATTTGCGAGGAGAATGAACGTTAGGCGATGCGTGTAGTTTATTACTGCGACGAAACAAACTCTTTATAAACTTTTTTTCTGGTCGAGCGGGGCGGGGGTATCAAGCTGTATTTTAGACTTCAAAAATCACTTTGTGCGCTCTGCCATCTCTGTCTGTTGGACTGTGGAACGAGTGCTGAGCATGCACAGTAGCACTCGTTCGTGCTGTCGGCGAGCTTCCACAGTTCTTTCGCCAGGTGCATTCCGTCGAAATTGGCGGGCTCAGCGGGCTATTAATGTGAGCTCGTTCTGAGCATGCGCTCTAAACATCGCCCTCAAATATGGCGTTCAGCGAATACCCCCTATGGGGTTGCGACGTTTGCCGACAAGAGCGCCGAAGAACGGATTGCGAAGGAAAAAGCACGAGCAGGCGGCGACATGCTTTTCTTTCGTCGTTATAACAAAAGTATAGTTGTGCATCCTTGCCCGCTGTGTGGGATCGTGAGGGTGTATACTCCGCTTGTCGCCTTTCTGGGTTTTCTATATATATCCGACTAAACCATGCAGCCACGCACAGGGGATGCGATCATGCGCTTTGTCGTGCGCGATTGGACGTTCCGAGATACATCCCCCGCGGTAACAATGTTTACAAATCCACGACACAGCGCGCTCGTGTTACTCGCTTCGCAAAGCGAGCAAATCACGCGCCGTACTCGAAGAATGCTGAAAAGCTTCCGCTCAAATTGAGCCCTTCGTTACGGGGGCTTTGCCGCACGACGTCAGCTCCAAAGAGACATTTTATTAGAACCGACAAGGGCTGTACAGCGGTGCTGCTCTACCGTAGGGTGTAGAAGGGGTCCCTTATAGCTTAGCTTTATACGTGTGTTTTTTCGCGTTCCCCCCAAAGACTTTTTAAAACGAGTCCGAATTGAGTGTGTTTTTTTCGGAGCGCCGTAAAATGCTGCGCGTGCCTTATGTCTTTGGGGTGGATTTAATGGTTCTAGAAAACGTTCACCGCGAAGTTTCTAACTGAAATGATACTATTAAGTTCATTAATTATAAAGTTAATTAATAAAAGTAATTATTAACCTAATTATATCGAACACAGATCCCCCCCCCCCCCCCCCCCCTATAAATTTGCCCTTGGTAGGAACCGACTCTTTTAATTTTCACAGGAACGATTCGGCCCGCGTTTCGTGAAACACCCTGTATGTATAGCTGACTGCTTCTCCCGAGGACGTGACTTTCAAATAGTATATATTTTTAAAAAAAACATGCGAAATATGACCCTGATCTTCACTGTATCAACTGACATGGAAACACCCAAACACAAAACTCTGTTGGTTATCACCTTTTAAATGTATTCCATTGAACGGTACGCATCGATACTTGGAAATTGTGAGCCAGTTTGTCTGTCGACACACAATGTCGACCCCCGAAGATACCGACTCTCCAGATACTACATCCCTCGCCTTGTTTTGGCGCTGACAGGCCTTCCTCGTGTGCGGGCCTTGGGTTTCACGGTAGTAGGCTGTGCATTCAGGTCCCAACTGTGGGCAACAGTGGCGTCCGCCGAATCTCCTTCGTGAGCAAATAACCCTGGAAAGGAGAGGATGGAGCTTTCTCTTTTTCTTTTGCTTCTGATTTTTCTTTTTAATATTGTTCTGTAGTGCTATCTTGCGATATTTAGAGAAATCAGCTGCGTGACTGCATTTATCACACAACTGGAAGAATGGCTAAGCATATATTTTTATATATTCGTAAAATACATTTAAAGATAATTATAATGCAATTAAATGCAAAGGTGCAAGCGAGCTGGACAAGAATGATGAAAATAATCCTTGGGGAAGGGGAACAAGGGGGACAAAGGACAAACATAAATATACTCATTTTGATATATATTGAGCCATATATGAAGTAGTTTGTTGATAAATAATTTGCGAATGTGTCTCTAAAATGTGTTTATTGACGTATTTCGTACCTTTTTTTTTTCTCGATAGAAATATTTTTTTGTAATTTTTAATATTTCGTGCACACATTGCGACACTGTTAGCGCGAACACGACATCGGCGTATTTTCGCATTTTACTTCTAAATAGTATTAACAATCACGAAATTTTATCGCTTACATTATAGAACTAATTGAGCTCTTTCCGTAGGAATAATAACTTGGATGACATCCCTTGGTTTCAAAGAGAAAAATTGGAAAAACCGGGGATCGCTTGATCGCGCTAACAGTGTCGCGCTTTGTACATGTTGTAAACCTTCTCATAAAATAAATAGAAAATGGTATTACTACGTGCATACTTCGGTGTGAAATTGAGAACTGCGCAAATTACCATAGTGAGAACCTTGGCGACCACCACGCCTCGATCGCTTCGAAATTTTATATTTCCGCAAGAAAATTAGCTATAAACCGTTCACATATATATCAGTGCTCCTCCCAAGAACATGGCTTTCACAAATATCTTTTACTTAAATAAAAATATTTTTATATATGACCAGGACCATGCTTGCGTACGCTCACGTGTAAACATCCTGCTAAAACTCCGTAATGAGTTGTTGCTGTTTCCACTAAGACTTTTCTCTCCAACCCACCTTCACTCGGCTCAAAATGCGCCAATCATAGAATTTTGAAACTAGCGAAAAAGCTCTCCGCGAAACGTTTAGCACAGTGTTACTCAGATTTACGCCGACGACGGACGAATAAAGCGACCTGCGATGCACAGAAAGTAACAAAACATTCCGGAAATTGTGTACATATTAAATCATCGGTTTCCACATATCACGCATATGCATAAACCCAACACCCAGAGCCCGCGTCTTTCCCCCTTTAATATATATATATCCTTTTTCCTTTACCCTTTTTTGTGTTGCTGGAACAGCTGGCGCACGTGTACTACGCTTCGGGACTGTCTTGCAGTTCTAAAGCAGACATTCCGTTTACATTAAAGCCCCGTCGCGTCTACCGCGCGGTGCATCTGTTTACCGATGATTTGGCGCGTATATAGGGGCGTCGTTTTCCCACGGACCCAGGCAGGCAGTTTCCGCGCACGCAGAAGGACCCCAGTCCATACTCCGTTCTCCCCATAAGCTCACAGCGCGGTGGAAGCTACTCCCTCGACGAACCAATCAAACCGCCTCCTTTTCATCCTCCGACTCTCTGCATGCGGGGTCAGGGGGTGGACCGTGGTACGGGCAATACCAGCCGCCTACAAGACAAGGCCGGTGCGTTTCCTCCACAAACGTCATCGCTTGTGGACACGCGCAGCGAGCTCGCGTCAGCGCGACGCTAAAGGTACATTTATACTCCAACGTAACGTCGTCGGGCGCCGCGTAGCGCAGCGCGCGCAGGTACTTATTGGTTGCAGATATCGAGTTCCTGGTTGCCGGCCAATAAAAGGCGCGCGTTCTGCGCTACGCTGCGTTCAGTGCGCTCAACGTCGGAGTATAAACAGCCCTTAACGCGTATTGCAGCGTCTCACAGGCGAGCGCGACGCTAGCACGTGGTGACGCCAAAGCGCACGCGTTTGGCACTCTTCGGCGTACACTAGTAAAAAAAGCTAGTAAAAAAGTAATAACGGTCAGAAAAAGGTAGTAACTGCTGCAGTTACTAACTTTTTACTATATTATTATTATTTTCTAAAAGTAGTTTTGTCGAGCTTTAGCGCGTTTTGCCGCTTGAGGAGGGTCGGGGACCAACTAATGATGACGTCATACGTGGGCCTTGTCTTCCAGAATGGTCGAACGGCTGGTTCTCATACGAGCACGTAGCTTCCACCGCGCTGTCAGCTTAGGGCCGAATAGCCGGCTCCAGAATTGCTCTTCTGCAACGACGTCGGCACGTGACCGCTGCAACGGGACACCGGAACCTTTCCTCTCCGCAGGGGGTGGTGTGGGAGGTGGGGATCGGGGGGTGTGCACGGTGTGTACCGCTGTTCTTCCCATAGAATCAGCCCCGCGGCCCGCGGTGTCGAGCGGGCGCGGTTCGGGGTCGGTTACACGCCCCCGCGGATGGGGGACGACCACCTCCTTCTCCCACGTGAACGAGTGTTGTGGGTTCCGGTTGAATTAGAGGCGTAAAACAAGCGCGGGTCTCTGAGTTCTGGAGGGGTTTGAGTGGGGCCGTTTGACGGTGAGGTACGCGCTGCGCTGAGGGTTCGCTGGAACGAGTTTTCGCGTTTGGGTGCGCACACACCGTTGCTTCATTGAAGCCCCGGTCACAATTCTCTACATCATACGAAGGACAGTGCGCAGTCAACTTCGAAGCATGTACGAAGGAAACATGCTCGGAACAAACTTGAGGCCTGTCCGCATATTCGTTCGTTTATCGTGTCTGCAGCAAACAACACCGCGCCTTTTGTGTGATATGTGCGAGCAGTGCACCTGTGGCTGACGTCGTGCAACGATGTCTGTATACTTCCAGTAAATAGCGGTCATAGTCTACGATACACGCATTGGCGCTTTTCCTCATATAAAGGCAGTCGCGGGACAAAAAAAAACAAAAAACGATTGGCGTTTACGCTTTCGACTCTCAGTTGGCAGAATACAGGGAGCGCGTTCTGAGCTCCAGACATTGCCGTATAGTCGGTATATTTCCGTCACTGCGACGATACGAAAACGAGCCACTGCCCGAATGTACGCCGAGGCATTCTCTGGCACGAACTCGAGAATATGCTGGGGTTACCCCGTGGTCGGTGGAATAAGAATGCAGTAGGAGAGCACAGTCTCCTATATGCTGACAAAGCCTGGCAGATCTCCGCGAGAAGCGGCCGCCGAAATGGAAAATGTGGAGCGGCAGACAACGGATGAGAGGAGAGCCACGTGAGTGGCGCCCCGCTGCGGCGAGACGCCGAAACACACTTCTCCCGAGCGAACAAGTGTGCTTCGGGTCCTCGCCGCTGCAAAAGGTGTGTGCTGACGTCCAGGTTCCCCGAGAAATGTCTCTTTCATGCTCTGTACTACCAGATCCTCGCGCTCCAAATCTGCGACCGGGCACTATATGGCTCCGTCGTCGAACTGCCAAGCTTTGTGAGTCGGTGACAGACCTGGTTCAGACAGTTGCGTTTGACTGCGTTTGACTGCGTTGCGGCTGCGAGAAACCAGGACATTCCTGCTGCTTATATCGCGTGCCAAGATGATTCCTTGAATTGGATTCCACGCTTCATACGAAGAGCAGATGTGCCGGTGACTTGCGTTCGGTTCTCGACGCAACGCAGTCAAACGCACCGGCCTTAAAGGGGTCATGCAACGATTTTCCTACTTCTTCCTCCTTAGCTTTAATCCTCAACTCAAATGCGAATTGTGAAATCACGTCGTCGTGACATTCTTCGGCACCGGTGCGATGACTCGTAGCTTCCACCGTGCTTTTTATACACTCCATAGAACTTGTCATTCCCCAGTGACGATAAGTTCCGTCGGGCACTCATTGGCCACGAACGCGAATCCGAATATTCATCGACGGATTGATTGTTGACGAGCGCATACGTGCGAGTGACGCAATTCTCGTGTCCAATGCGTGAGCTGGGCTCGGCTGACGTCAGGTTGGCACCGCTGACGCGCTTTGGGAACCGCGGATGTATCATAGTGAAAAGGCGGAGAGCTTTCGAAGGAAAGAAGGTACAAAATAGTCCGCTATATTTTCAAATGTTCGTACCGAAAAGCTGGCTTTTGACTTTCTACCCTCTTTCTTTTGGCCAACTAAACTATATGCGATTAGTAAAGTTCCAATTTCATATCATTCATCCCAGCCCAAAATTCGTTTCATGGCCCCTTTAAGAATTCAGTAATCGCTTCGCATCCAGCAGGCGCTCGTCGCCTTCCTCCGTACTTTGGCTGCGCATGCTCCCAAGAGAGAGCTGTCATTGTCGTTGCCATGCTGCTGAGCGCGTACCTTCCGCAGAGTACATATCGCACGGTCGAATTTGTTCTTTCTTGGCAAGAAAGAATGACCACCAGCATGATGCGACGACGTCACGTACGGGCCATGTATAGGGGGTATTCACCGGACGCCATATTTGAGTGCGCTGTTTAGAGCGCATACTCGGAACGAGCTCACATTACTAGGCTGCTAAGAACGGCATTCTTGATGGTGCCGAATGCACGTTGCTAAAGAAACTGCGGAAGCTCGCCGTCATCCCGCGCTCAGCAGTCGCGCACACAGCTATGGCCGCCAGTGAATACTCCCTATATTCAATTCAATTCAACATGAAATACATGTTGTTAACAAAACGACATACAAAAAAAACAACATATAGATTAGATCAACTCTTTGAAGTCACGCCGCTGTGGTGGCGCTGCTGTCGGTACTGCGCATGCGCAAAAGCTTCCTCTCACGCGAACCTGTTTTGTTGTTTTTTTTGCGCACGATCAGTGCCCGCACTTGCTATGGGTAAAGCCCCTTCATGTTTCAAAAGTAGCGCAATGTTCGTCGATGCACGAGGCACGTGCAACGTGTAGCCCTTGGGAAGATCATGGCGGCACAGCGCAGCACTGAGCTAGGTTTCAGACGCCATAAATTTTCCAGAAGTAGCGCGCGGCACGTGCCTCGAGCATTTCTACAACAATGAATGGGCGCCACTCGCGGGCTTGCTTGTAAACAGCGTGTAGGTCTGTAATATAATCGCGCCAAGTGAGACACATTCCAACCGAATATCTTCTTCCTCCCTTTATAAGGCAAGCAGATATGCACCTTCTGTCTAGGTAGGTCTACCTGTTGTATTTGTATTTATTTATCTTACTCGCAATTTACTTCTGTACGTGTTGCATCCCCCCTTTCTATCGTCTTTTATTTCATAATCGAAACAGTATACAGCGTGGCAAATCCGCATTTTCGTCTGCGGTTCTCCAAACGCTACAAAAAATCCTTCTCCCTCCCCCCAAAAAAATATTGAAGGCCACAGACGGCTATACAGCTACGCACATCCTTAGAGCGCGATACGTTAGGGGTTTTAGTGGATCGTTTTTACGCTCCGATGACGATACCCGAAGAAGATTCGATGCGCGCAAGCGCAGGCGCCGGTGGTGTATATGGGGGTATCGTTATCAGAGTGCGAAAAACGATCTCCTCCAACTCCCTACTGGAGGTATATCAGCCCCAATCTGACTACTCATACATATTACAAAAGACGCAAGTATCGCTGCAGACACGATGGCAGAATTCTCTGCGCACACTATGGTTCTCTATCATGTTTGGAGCACGTTTGCTTCTATCTGCTTCGAAGACGTGCAGACAGTTTTTTTTTTTTTTTTTGTACGACGTACTAGCAGCGTGACGTCTGCTTTAGGGAAGCCACAAAAGAAAACCCAGGGAAACGGGATATTTTTACACCTGCACCAGATTAAAAAAAAAAAAAAAAGGGAAACGGCACGTCAAACGCATGCCGGAACGCATGCATGGGACCACCCTCTCCTAGAACTTCTACATTAGGCGCTTCAAAACATTTTGTTTCTGCGTCGCTGCCATCGCAAGCTGGCGGTAAGATTACATCGCTCTGGCGCTCTGGGAGACGCTGTCGTGTGTATGGACATATGTAATCCACTCGGATTGGATTTCTCGCTTCTCCCTCTCCTCGTCTCGGGGCGCCGACAGAATCGCGAATCTATATATGTACGTGGCTACAGCCGTCCGTCGCTTCCGGGCCTCCACGTTCTTCACGTCCGTCTTGCTCCAGAGTCCCTAAAAACCAAACAAAACAAAACACCGTACACTGAGCGACACGGTTAGCGCGAACTACGTGACACCGGCGCTTTTTGCCCGTCACTTCGAAAGGGGTAGTATACTGGTGGGTACTATTTTACCGCGGAGATATACCGCCCTAACGGAGCGCTTTCCCCACCCCAAAAACCGTAAAACAAAAAACAAAAAAAGTCCGGCTTTTTGCGGAACGTTATTAATTGGCTGGCTTAATTGGCTTCATGCGCATGAATTAAGATATGTGAAGGTGTATCTTAGATTAGCTTTATGTTATTTTATCGAGAGGCACACGTTTCAAACGCCAAATCATCGTTTCTTCCTTCGAGTATCAAATCTTGTTTGATACAAATAATGCGTATATAAGCTTTCTTTTTTCTTGGTGTAACAACGAGTACGGTAGGCTAGAGGAAAGTCCTTCATTACTGAGAGCAAAACAGAGGAGAAAGGCGATTGCTTGTTCAGGTAACCAGTCTTGGACACGTTAATCGGTAACCGATTACAATTACAATTACTCGATTAAAAAGTATTAAATGAGCTAACTTGATTACTCTAGAAGAAAAGCAATTGGTCGTTACTTAAAAAAAAAAGAAAGAAAGTGACCGTCTAGATTTTTAAAACGACACATTTTTCCTGCCGATTTGAAAACGGGTATTTTTATACTGCCCATAATTGGATTCGAATCGACGCATTATAAACTACATATCTTCTTAATCCACCAATATTGATAAACCATCTTCTTGTCGAAGTCTTGGTTCGAGAATTTTTTCGTAGAAAACTCGTATAAAACAGCGGGCGCCATTAGAAAGGGGAGGGTAAAAATAAGAAGGGATACAAGTTTTTTTTAGTACTTAAAAAGTAATTTGATTACTCTCGCGATTACTTTCTAATAAATGTATTCAAATAATTATGAAATGACTCCAAAAAGGAATTGATTACAAGGAACTTCATTAATTTTAATGAGTTTGTACAAATCTGGTGTGAACGATGTCGCGCAGTGTACTGTAGTAGTCTGTGGCCAACAATATACGCGAGAAAAAAAAAAAAAAAAGAAAGCTTGTCTTTTTGGTAAATTTTAAAGGAGCTCTGAATGTTGTATCTAGATGTTGCATTTCGCATTTAGAGGTCTTCTCTGACGCCGGATTTCTCCCGAAAGGGACGCTAACAGCTATACTGCCGTAAGAATTCGTTACAAAATGGCGGCGCCCGTGAACCACGTGACACGTGGACCTCTCGATCACCGTGCTCTCGATCGACTCGGCAGTTGCGCGGGTTCTCGGTACACAGGGTCCCCGACGAATGCCCCCGAGAATACTCGTCTTTCCGTGGAAGATAGAAAGTAGCGTGACACGGGGACTGTTTACACACGCCAGACAGTCAGTCGGAAGCGCGGGGTCCTAGTCTGTCGGGGGTCCGCGACAGCGGATAAACAAACACGCGGGGGCCGTCGTCGTCGTTTCCCAAGGGTTGTCGGAAACCCGAGATCGCCCCCCCTCATTGTGAGTTCTCTAGCAGGGACAGGATCGCGGGAGGCCATTTTGGGCCGCACGTGGCGCAGAGGAAGACGCCCCGCTGCGCCACCAAACGGCGTCCGCGTGCGCGGTGTCTCAGGTTGCCAATTAGGCTTTACAGCCGCGTCTGCAGTGTTGTCGCTCTCGGGTGCTAAGCCTACTCGGACCGTGTGACATCGTCGGGTGAGTGAAAGGAGAGGTCGTCGTTGATTGAGCGTGGGTTGGTGTTCGCAGGCTGTTAGTATAGTATATATGTATGTATAGAGTAATTGGAGCCGTCTCGATGAGGGGGATAGGAGTCAAATATCCGCCATTTTGACGCCTCGTTGGAAACCGGGAGTCGGGTGTTGTTTTTTCCTCTTCTTTATTTTTTTTAAGGGGGGGGGGGGGGGGGGGGCGCTGCGTTTTGCGTGGCACGGTTTAAGAAAGTTATTTCCATAGTTTCGAGGCTAACATGAACTTCTGAGCGAATTAGGAGCATGAGACCTGCGCTTTATAAAGCGGCATCTTGACTGCCCAAAGCTATATAGGTGACCATTGGTGCAGTACGCGTCAAGGTGAAAGTGAGGCTTGTGTGACCACATGTCCCGCGACTCGCGGGACTGTCCCGCATTGAGGGCTCATGTCCCGCGTCCCGCAAGAAATTCCCAAATCTTCCAAATGTCCCGCATTTCACACCGTCGTAAAATTCACTTCGCGATTCATGGCGCTGCCGAACAACGGGGCACGGAGAAGCGCTGAGGTCGCTGGTAATCGTGTGAATCGCGTCGATACGCCATTTTCTATCCAAGCATTCCGGGAAGCGACCGTCGTTCTTGTAGGAGAAGCGACCGTCGTTCTTGTAGGAGAAGCGACCGTCGTTCTTGTAGGAGAACCGACGCGCGTGCGCCGTTGTGCCTCTCCCCTGGTGGCAAGATATTGCGAGAAAATTGCTCGCCAAAAGATTAAAAATAAATTGGAGCGTTCATGACTTTGCAGAAGCGTACTGGTCCTAGTCCTAGTCTCAAGCATTGGCGGCGTGTGCGAACTACAGGGGCCGCTTCTCCAGCTATCATCATCATCATTTGTGACGTCACGGGTAGGACAGACTGGGACAGACCGAGCAGATCTTGGATCCCTCGGCTCGTCAGCTCGCTTCATGCGCTGTCGCGGCAAAGCCTGCTACGCACGTTGTGTTTATTTGGCGAAGTGATATTTGCAGTAGGACATTTTACCAAAGCTTGAAACCGTGACACGCGTAGTCGCGCTAACGAACACTCTTGGCGCAAAGCGCTGGAATGGTGGTGTGATGTTCTCTACCCCAGAACAAAAGGCTGGATGGTGAAAATAAAACATCCGGCGTTTTACTCCACTACAACAAGTACCACAGCGAATAGGGTGTATTTATTTAAATTATAATTCGAACAAAATAAAACCCTTTTCTACAACAGCCTCCACAAATCCGAGAAAAAAAGAGAAAAAAAAAAACGAATAAGAGAAGTAGTGAATAGTCCTATCGCACGCCGCTGAAGCTAAAATATGAAGCCCCAAGCTTGTTTTTGAATATCTTAAAGTGTTTTTTAATATAAAAAAGCAACTTCGAGGCGCTGTTAGTCATTAGAAAGATCTCGCACAAAAGAAAAATGTCATACACGTTTATTTAACAACAAATAAACCGTTTTTAATTGGCAGAGATGCGAACTAACGTTGCCACTCCGTGCTTTGACATAGCGCGTCGTCTGCTCGCAAAGTCAGGGGAGGGTGCCTGCGAGATGGCGCTACCATCTCGTCGCGCCAATATACTCGCACAGACCGCCACTCAGGCACGTAGCCGGGGGGGGGGGGGGGGCAGGGCATTGGTTCAGGAGCTTTTTTTTTTAGGGGCGAAGCTCCTTAGGGGCTAGCCATGTCCGTATGTCCGTCCGCCGGCGTCGGGTGCTCGTGCTTCTGCTCGTGAGATCACGTGCTCACGAGCACGTGAGCACATGCTCACGTGCTCGTGTAGGGCGAAAAAAAAATTGGAAAAAAAAAAGATGAAAAAAAAATGAAAAAAGAAAAAGAAGAAAAAAAAAGAGTAGGGGGTTCTGAGATGCCATCCCATCTGTCTGCTTAAAAAAAGAAAAAGAAGAAAACCACACATTCTCCTACTGCCATGAATGAAAGGGACCGAAAAGCTCGGCATACAGCGCCTCAGCGTCTACAGACAGCAAGCTGCTCCGGAGACCAGGGCGCGAGAAGCTGCTGCACAGCGTCAAAAACGCCAAGCGGACCCGGAGTTGAGAGCTCGGGAAGCGGCGGCAAAGCGTCAACGCCGACAGCAAGCAGCAATACCTATGACCAAAATCAGTATCATCAGCACCACCCGAGCTTCGCCCCAATCAACATCATTCACCACGTGGAGATGCGTTTTTTTTTTCTGTTTTTTTTTTTTTTGTCGCGGTGAAATTACGAGGATAAAAGTGGACTATATTTTTCAGTCTTACCTTCGCGAAGCTTGATGACGGAATCGTGGGATCGGAACCTGACGACAGTCGAGCGCGGCTCATGGATTGGACACGAGAACTGCGTGAGCACTCGACCTCGGCTCGTGACAATCAATGCCTCGGCGGGCACTCGGGTAGTGGCTCGTGTCCAACAACTGCGGTGATGAGAATAGCGGAACTCTAGCAATGCCTGGAGCTCAGCACGCGTTTTCTGCTTTTACAACCCCAGAGCGCGCGCGGTTATGATTAACACTTTGCAGGTGTATATATATAATATGCATTCGGACAACACACATAATATCGAATGTGTTAGCAGAGCCACATTTCGTGGTGTGCTTGTTGATAAATGTCCTCAATAACCCCCCCCCCCCCCTCCCCCCCTCCCCCAATCAGCGTGTCTCACATTTCGATAGTAGGAAGGTAATCACCCGAATGAGGCCATCTCTGACAATACTGATATATTGGTTGAAAAGGGTGCGCCCGACTGCTTCCTTTGTTGTGCGAAACTCGTGGATATTGCTGACACTTTCGATTGACTCAAACGTGCATCCGCATTTCATCTATTAGCGGCGAGAAGTTGTGGTGGCGCCCTCTTATGGTTCCCCCTTGTTACGTCATTACCTTGCAAACAACAAGTTCGATGGTGTTTGTAAATAGCATGGTGGAAGCTTGAAATCATTGCGCTCTTAAAGGAACACTGCCAACACCGTCAAAATTAAAGTTCTTTCATTCCTCTTATTTCCGTCGATGATAATCCCCTTTCTTACGTCATAGTGAGCGTTCGGCCAATCGTGGAAGGCCGACCACAGCGACGCTTGTGTTCGCTCTCGGGGCTAATAGACCTTTCCAAAAACGAGCTTGTGGCCGGTGCCATTTTGAGCGTTCGTGCGAATGGCGCGTGCTTCGCTCGCTTTCCGAAGCGACGAACACGCACGTGCTGGACTGTGAAGATCGCACGCTGGACTGTGATTTTGTAAACATTGGAAAGGTCTATAGAACACGTCAGGAAAGGTCTGCTCGCCATCATTATAACGACGAGCCCATCTCTCGTGTCCTCTCTATGTATACACAGCGCGACGCTGTTAGCACGAACACATGATTGCCGGTTTTTCTTCTGCCAACTATAAAAACAAATAAATAATTGCGATGCAAAGCGTTCAACCCTACCAAAAGGTAAAATTTAGTACCCGCCGATCAAGTGAAATATAAGAAGGCGACGACGTCGTGTGCGCGCATTGTCGCGTAGAACCAGGCCGTGCTTCTGCCGTCAGTTAACACACGCGACGCACGCTTGTCTAAAAAAAAAAAAAAAAAAAAAAAAAATTACCGAGATGCGTGGCGGAGTTTCTTTAATAATTACACGGTGCGGCTCCCAATAACACGGCAGCCGCCGCGATGCCTTCCGACCTTTCGCGAGACACTCCCATCTTCGTGGTCGTCGACAGCTCTGATTGGTGTTGGCGCGTGGAAGGCGCTTTTTTTTTTTTTCTGTTTGATGTTGTTGTTG
This sequence comes from Ixodes persulcatus, assembly GCA_013358835.2. Taxonomy (NCBI): domain Eukaryota; kingdom Metazoa; phylum Arthropoda; class Arachnida; order Ixodida; family Ixodidae; genus Ixodes; species Ixodes persulcatus. The sequence continues at coordinate 1,417,064 of JABSTQ010009452.1, forward strand.
CTTTTAGGGGCGCGTGCCTTTTCTGGCTGACATGCTCATGCAGATGAGGGGCGGGTGAAAGCAAGAACCCGTTCCTGGCAGTCGCCCATTGCACGAGTTTTTACGACTTCTTTTTCAGGGTGGTGGCACGCGATATGATTTGAGCGGAGAAACAAGGACCCGTCTGCGGCTCGCAAATCACGTCGAATGCAGTCGCTCGAATCGAGCTTAGGAATTCAGCTCGTTTTGGTGTCGTTGCCGCGGCGCCGGTGTCGAGTCGTCGAATAGGTGGTATACACTGGCGCCCATAGTCGCGAGTCCGTTGCTGCTCAGAGCGAGTTTATACGATGAGCTTCCACGACGCTTCCGTAACGTGCCCCACACACACCGCCAGGATTGTAGTGATCAGAAGATAAGTATAGTGCTCGTCCTGGGCTGTGAAATCCGCGCTCAATTATGGCGCCCAGTAAATACAGCCACGCGAGGCGGTGTCCGGCTTTGCCTTTGATTTGTTTTTGCCTTGTCAGTCTCGTTTGTACACGCCCGGTTATGGGCTTGCATGTGAGAGCGTGGTAGGCATATTTCACAACAGGCACGCAGCCGGGAAGGAGGGGGGGGGGGGGCATGGGGTCTGCCCCCCCCCCCCCCGAAACTTTCCATTTTGCTGGGACCTCCTCTCCCGCCTCCCCCTCATACAGCATTTTCTCATGGGCGCCCCCCCCCCCCCCCCCCCACGTGCCTGTTTCACAAATATCTGAAGGGCTTACAAAGGCACGGGCGCGTGGCTTTGGCAAATATCTTTTATGCTCGAGTTCTTGTGAACATAAAATCATTCGGCTGGGATATGCTAAAGGCCCGTTCACACATTTGCCTTTGAGCGCGCTTCAGTGCGTTTGAGTACTTCTGAGTGCGTTAGGAGGATCACTCGGACATCCGTGCTTTTTATATGTCCAGTGCCAAGCTACTCTTTGAATTGTTGCCGTGCCTTATTCGACGCACGGATGTATCGGCAACTTGCTGGACGCCGAAGTATACAGAGACGCAGCACTTCGGCGTGCCAAGCCATCTCCTTTGACCACGCCTCTTGGCCGCGGAATTCGCGTTCGGCGAGTTGGGCCTTTTTTTCTGCGGCACTACGCTTTTGCAAAAATTTCCGCGGGTTCTCAAAAGCAGCTACGACGCAGGATTTTTTTTTTTTTAAAGAACCTCTTCGGCGAATGACGGCGAACGAGCAGAAAACATGTCTTTCAATTCGCAGCCGCCCAGCCTCTACAGCGCTTCACCCGGCTGACTGACTTTACGCGGGCCCAAGATGGCCGAGTCGGAACTTCCGCTGACCACAATTGTGCTACAGCGACCAAGGGGGGGGGGGGGGGGGGGGGGGGCGCGATCGAGCACATTGTCATTGAGAGAAGTGGACCCCCACTTGTGGTGTTTTGCACCTCACGCGCTCTGCGGGCGCGTGAGGTGCAGCATGGTGCGATGATGGTATACATGCAAGCCATGTACAAACCGTCCCACGCAACAAAGTTCTCGAAGGCTGCACAGTGAACAATCATTAGCATTTGTCCTTCGAACGCATGCGCTCTTTTCACAACTCCACATCTTCACATGCAACTGAGGGTATGGGCGTGTGTGTGTGTGTGTGTGTGTAGGGGGGGGGGGTCTAGATTTTTTGCGTAGTTGGTTCCCAAAGCTGACGTCACGGAAGTCAACGGTCCAATCGGGAATCGCGGAGAAAGAGCTCCACGTGATTCTGGACGCGGGGTGGGTCTTCCGACTTGGTGGAGGCCTTATTAGTCTAATTGGGGAAACTCCCAGCGCGCCAAGGTAGAGGGGGAAAGGCTCGCTAATCCAGCAGCGGCCCTCGGGGGTTTAAGACCCCCGGCAGAAGTGTGTCGCCATTAGTTCACCGAGCGAGCTGTCGCTCCAGCTCCGGGCGGGTTCCGAGCACGGACCGCGCGTCCATAAAACGATGACTACCGAGTGCCGCTGAAAAAAAAAATAAAAGAAAATGATAAAATTAAAATAACGGGAGTTCCAAGAGTGCAGGGATTGTTACAGAGTCTCGTAGACTTCACACCGCGTGTCACGATGGATGCTACAGTATAGCGCAGTGGTTCTCAAGCATTGAGGTCTCGCGGACCCCTTGTGGGCCGGCAGAGATGATGGAGGACCCCGTTCGTGATGAGGGGAAGGAAAAAATATAGGTTAATTATGATAATGATTTAATAAATGGATGTAACTAAGGGCTAGTGTGAAAGAGACTTCTCTCATTGACATACACGCGAGAAAACGTTACAGATAATTGAAACATTTTTTCTCAGTCTGAAAAAATACAACTATTATTGCCGGGTTCGACTGATTAGGCAGGGCTTCGCGGACCCCTAGAATGCCTTCGCGGACCCTCTGGGGTCCGGGGACCCCCATTTGAGAACCACTGGTATAGCGCATGGAATGGGAACCAATCACACGCGCCCAGTTTCTCTGCCCAATTGTTCCTCTTCTTGTACCCAAGCGCAATCCTCATATCCATTTTGTAAACGCACCTATAGGCTACATACTCCATTCAACGAGTCGACCGGAACCGACGGTATATGGCCCAATGAACTCAGTCAAGAAGTGGCAAAAGAGTATTGTAATGTCGCTGATCAACTTTCTGCGTTTGGTATCACCGACTAAACCTATCACGCACAGCGCGGTAGCGCATTCACTGCGCGTACGAACTGCATTTTTGACTCGTATAAACTGCATTTTTGGATTCGTTATTGTGGACGACTTTAAGGATGATTTAAGGGGGAAAACGCGGTGCATGAAATCTGTCTATATTGATGAGATATAACTGTAGGACGTTCCGGTAATCGCCTTCTGTGTGTTGCCATCTTTGTCTGCTATGAAACGTGTTCCGAGCATGCATGCGCAGTAGCTCTCTTCTGCGGAATATCGGATGCCGCGCATGCGACCACAGAGCGGTCTGGAAAGGTGAATAGCCGCGTAGGGCTTTTCCCCATTTTATTAGAGGGTGGTGGTGCCAACATGGAGTTTTAGGAGGGTTCTCCGATCAGCCGATAACAATTAAGAACCGATACAAAGCCGGCGCCTTGGCGTACGCATCGTTTCGCTATCGAGTATCGTAACGAGTTATCGGAAGGATCTTATAAAGCTCCCCAAATTAAGATTGTTTTGGGGCACATTATAGACGGTATCGCGCCGGCAGTCATCGCGCATGCGCAGAATTATCGGGTGTTTTGTGTAAACCGATCTTGAGAGTGTCGTTCCGGGATATATTGGGAGCTAGCTATCGGCTGGCTACGGATCGTCTCGACTTGGCTTTCTACGATTTACTTTTTGTCTTAATGCTTCGCTCGCATTTGCGAAAGGCGCTCTTGCCGCCAACAGAATTCGCTCGCAAAACGAAAACTACAACAAACAAATGTACGTGCTCGTCACATTTGTTGCCGCCCGCGGCCGTGCCTTCGCAACTCCGGTCTCTTGAGTAGTTCTGCGAGGATATAGACTTTTTCCGCTTACTCTCGCCCCCGACCGCCAGGTATAGGCATATTCGGTATATCAACCTGCAAATAGTAAAAAAATAGAGGGGAGAGAAAACGAGAATGGGTGACGGTTACGCTTTTCTCCTAAATGCATTCTATTGGCGTGGCGACGGCAAAACAATGTTTTCGCCCATACTGGAAGTGACGACAATTCAAGATGGCGGCGCCCTTGAAGAAAGGGTCTATACGTACTTCCCGCTCGCGATTCAGCAGTCCATGCTTCTCGTACTTGCTTCAACGACCAGTGAAAGAGAAAGCTATGGATGGCGCCGAAGCGAAATTCAACAGACGATAGTAATAGTAACAGTAATAGTTTATTTTTCGCTTCATTTTACAAACATTTGAATCCGTCTCACGAAAGCACTTTTGTGCTTGTGTGTGAGTACGGGCAGTACACCACTGCAGACTACACTTGACCAAAAAAAAAAAAAAAACTACAACAACAACAGAAAAATAAAATACACAAAACGGGGCGGCTGCGCCGTTGAAATTATACTATCGAGAGTCATTGACACTTAACGGGGCAAACTATTTCGAAACAAAACCATTTCTTTAACGTTGCGAAATAAAAAAAAAAAAAGAACATGATGAAAGCACTACGAATTCATGTTATGGCAAATCCTAAATAACTCAGGAATACATACTTGGTATTTATAGGCGCGTACATTGACACCATTTCATTATTTCTCTTTTTGCTATCTTTGAACGACGGGAGTTTCTGCAGATTAGCCGGTAGTTCATTGAAAAGACGTGGTATATAATACTTCCTTAGCCTCTTGCCATATTTTGTGTATATTCTCGCAACAGCAGGTGTGCGAAGACAGCCTCTGGGCGGCGTTTGAAAGACTGCCCTGGCGGGCCTCTTCCGTTTCACTGCTACGCGATATAAAGTAGCTAATGGTCCATAATGACGCGAGAATAGGAAGTGTTAGTAGATCGTCCCTGTTTAACTCCGATAAGGATCCTACCCGATACTCAAGTCAACGAGTTTGCGTACGCATCATATGGTTGTCGGGTATTGTTACCGGAGGTATCGGGGCGATATACCTCCGTTTGCGTGCGCAAATGTGCCGGAGAAATATCGTGTATCATAAAAAGAGTTTTGGTAGATTGTTCCGATAGCTCCGATAACGATTCCCGATGGTGATACGATGCACGCGAAAAGGCGCCGAAGGAACATCGGCTATCGTTATTGGAATCACCGAAACGATATGCTGAAACGATTTACAAAATTTTTCTACTAAAACTACTTTTACCACGTCGTTATTGGAGCGCGAAAACAATCTACTACGTCTCATCAATTTATGCGAGGTACGCGCAGGAAGACATCGGCCGTTATCACCGTGTTTGGTCCTGCGCATTTTCCACCGCTCCGACAACCGCGGCTGCTGCGTTCGACAAAAGCCAGCGTGTAAATCATTCGAGTAATACGAGACACGCTGCCAGATACGGCTTTGTCAGCGATGTATGCACGCAATACACTAAAACGCGAGACGGAGTGCGGGCTAGATATTGCACACACCTTCCTTGCGTCACATCGGCTGAACTGCGGCGTTAGCAAATGTCGCCCGGTTCGCGCCTCTTTCGCAAGCCCGGCGTTCGCAGCTCCGCCTTTATCTCACGCCGGCATCCGTTCCCGCGGGCACTCCGAAGACCTCTGCTCCTGAACTCGGGCGCACGTGCGGCATGGGGCTCGGTTCGTGCAGTGCTTCGCGCAAACGCCATTTTAGTTAGTATTTGCGTCAGACACATATGCTATAGACCTTTCCAAAAAGGAGCGTGTGGCCGGTGCCATTTTTAGTGTTTGTGCGTATGGCGCGTGCTTTCCCTTAGCGAAAACTAGGTTACTTTAAGTATACTTTACGGTCTTTTAAGATACTAATTCCCAAGAGGAATACTAAAATCGTCCTTAAAGGATACTAGCCAGAAGTAGGCTTGTACTATTAGTGTCCTTTCTTAGTATGCTTGAAGTAAGTACTGTAATAGTATACTTTTAGTAAACTAGCTAAGACCTAAGTAGCTCCTAAGTTCATGCGAAGCGTCTTACTAGTAGCCTCCCCTGGGTATCTTTTAGTGCAATAGAAGAACGTTATGGAAGTAAGCTGGAAGGATCTTGTAAGTATTCGTGCAGTGACTTATTAGTTGCCTCCCTAAGGTTTCTTTTAGTGAACGAAAAGTTTACTATAAAAGTGCGCTGAAAGGATAATCGGAGCCTGCACCGAGCATGCTTAGCTGCGCTCACCATGAAATGAGGACAACATTGGGCTTCGTCGCCGTGTCTGTGTCGTGAAATGGCGTCAGCAGCTCGCGTTGTTTCGAGCCCTGTGGTGTTTCAGTGCTGTACGTGAGCCCTCTGATCAAGTTCTCAGCGTTCCGGTGGCAAGCGTGACCGACTACGTCTGCGATTGCACCGTCCCAGAATGAGTGTAGTGACCATTATACGCTGCGCACACGCCGTGGACGCGCAGCTCCCCGGCGTGGAGATCCAGAAATGAGCCGCCTGGAAACGACAACAATAGTTGCGTTGACGCAGTGGTTACCCCTCACAAGAACACAAGAACAACTGTGAAAGGTACGTTCAGTTGGTATCTTCAGGAATGTGAAGGTAGCCACTGCGGTGTCAGCGTAGATGTTGTCGTTTCCAGTTCGCTCTGGTGACACGGACGTGGTGAGCAGCCTGCAACAGCGAGTGAGATACGCTATCTACCGTTTTTTGATTCCATCGTTTAATCATCGGTGCTACGTGTTATTGGCCCCACCAACATCGACGAGCAGTCTGCTGTCGTCGATAGTTCTCAGTCGGATTATAAAGCAGTGCAGTTCGTGTATTGGTGCACCGGGTCGCGAAATCGGTGCTCCTGAGCTTTGTCGATGCAGAAAAAACAAGCTCCATCGTGCCTGCCTCCGAGAGCTCCGAGTGGATTCATTGCAGTGTTAAAATTCGAATGATTTGGGGTATCTTGCTGTCGTGAAGCGTTTGAGTTCTTGGCATTTCTATCAGTCGTGAGCGTGACCGACCACGTTTGCAAATACGTCGCGTTTTAGACTTAAGCTAGGTGGCGCAAGCTACCGCCCCTTACAAGTGGGTTGCAGGTGCCGCAGTAGTATCCATCCAATCATCAAGATGGCAAGATGGCGTCGGCTTGATCTGCCGTCAGTTCTTGTTGTCTTTAAATAAACCAGTTTGTTTATGAACGTTCGACGGTATTACTTCGAAATCTTTAGCATTCAGAAGTGGGATTACCGCTGAGCCTTCCCGGAACAGTGGTGGACTGCGAAAGCCACGTTCACGCCGACGAACGTGAGTCTTCTTCACGGGCGGTGGTGCGCGTCCGTTGTTTCCGCCACCGAGGAGAGTGCGTTCGGTGTTCCCGTTGACTCGACGAGAAAGCACAGCCATGGCCGCGGACCGTGAGCTTGTACGGACCCTAGCGTCGCAACCGGGCTTCGCATCGGTGACCGCGACGCCGGACTTGACGGCGTCCGTTCCCGCCTTCTCTGACTCGTCGGCAGCGAGCGCCATGAGGAAGTGCGCGGGACTGGCTGTCGCATATCAACTCGGTGGCGGCGCAGCGCAGTCCGGGTGGAGCGGTGGAGTGACGCTCGCTGTTGCGTCATCGAAGGTGAGCGGGACTGCTTGAGTGGCATACAACGACCGGGAAGCGACTGGAAACTTGATCGAAATGGGCAGAAGAACTACAGATGGTGTTTCCCGATGACGACGATTCGCACTCTGGATGCTCCGGCGGACACAGACCGGGTGAGTCCGTCGCTGATTATTTTTTCGACAAGAGCTTCATCTGCTCGAAGTGTGACGTCAAGGAAATGAGTTTACAATGGCGCAGTCTTATAATTGCGGAACTTCGGAAAAAGAACCACGCTGTGATTCTGCGGCTTCAAGGAGCGACGTTCGCAACGTCTTGCGAAATTTCGCAAAAACTTGCTGATTTTTTTTTTTCTTGAAATCACTCGTTGCAGAAAAAGCAGTCCACAAGAAAAAAAAAAAAAACTATGGACGACAAGCTTATCAAAAAGCTTTTCCAGGAGCTGAAAGGTCACAGGACATGTATAAAAGCATTTTTGTTAGAAAGTGTTAGTTTTATGGAGAGCATATCGGTATGCATATAATGTTGCCATTTTGGTGCTTGGTTAGATATATTTTTATCAATGTCATTGTTGCTTTTTTAAGTGTACTTATCATTTATTCATTCATGCCAACTGCAAGCTGTTCAGACCACTGAAGTAATTGGAGACTGTAGATATACTGGTTCCGTAACCTTTGCACCGTGAGGGCAGATGACAAGTGATGTTATTTTTCTCAGCATTAGGAAAAGTTAATGGACAACGGGAATGCAACTTTGCGGGCTTGTCAGAGGTCACTTTTGGGAAGCAGTTGCTTAGGACTTCCATTGTTATACTTTGTTTTACAACTCTGATAATCTATCATTACTGCTTATATTTGCTGTTTATAGCTTGGCGCATCTTCTGGGGACCCTGAGGACGTTGCATCACAAGCTCAAGGGCCTGTCTTCGCTGTACCTGCCCTGGCTTTTGCTAAAGAGGCCGAAGCTAGGTCCAAGGAGGCCCGGACAAGGGAGGGCAAGACCAGGGCCGGCGAGACCTGGGTCAACGATGTCGAGACCAGGGCCAGCGAGCCTGAGACTGGGGCCGAAGCCAGGGCCAATAAGATAAAAGCCAGGGTCAACGAGGCTAAAGCCAGGGCCATGATAATGAGGTGGAAGCCGGGGCCAACGAGGACGAAGCCAGGATGGAGCAGGTTGAGACCAGGACGGACCTGACAGGGGGACGCTGAGGCTAGGGCAGCCGAGGCCAGAGCACAAGAGGTCGAGGCGGTAACTTAGCGTCCTCTGCATCCGGACGTAAGGTGAAACAGTATAACCTATTTGTCCAGGCCTAACTGTCCGATGTCGCAAATACGTGACATAAAAGATTTTTTGCTTAGGAGTTCATTTGCACCGAAAATAACTTTAGTAATCGATTACATATACACGTTTGCAGGTACGTCCTCTGGGCGCCTCCATCTTCCTAGCTGGAGAGCGTGTGAGCTGCGCCATAATCCAATTACAATGCCTTGAGGCGGCGTTGTAGTCGGATTATGGCGCGGCCCGCAGTGCACCTAAGTATCCCCCGGCAAGCAAGATGGTGGCACCCGTAAGCCATACTTACAAACATGTATACAAAGCAAAAAATAAAGTTTAAAACATTTTTTTATGGACACATTGCTTAAATTTCCTGCGTTAAATGGTTAACAAGCTTCTTCGTATCCCGAAATGAGTACTACTGCTACTACCATTCTCTGTGATTCCGTAAGTTTTTTTTAATTTAAACTGAATGCTGATACAGGAAAGACTTTTTCAAAATCAGGGTAGGCAATATTTGTGACGGTGAAGCACTGAATTGTGGTGCGAGAGCCGACCCTGCTTGAGTTTGGAGTTTTACTGTCTCGATGTTTACACACATTGTCAATTTTCATGCCTCAATTTGCTGTTCTGCTTACAGGAATACCTCATGTGACAAAGATATGCAGAACTTCTAAATAGCCTTTAAGCTGATAATCTGCTGGAATCTGAAGAAGCTAGAACCCTCATGCAAATATGAATGTAACCTAGAAATTATGTAATAGACGTGCCAATCAATCTTTATTATCACCTTGGAACTTCAAAAGAAATCAGTGAGTTTCTGCTGACTCGTCCAGTCGTGCGTAAACCGGGGACGCATATTTGGGGTTTTACTGTATTCGCTGTGGGACATGTTTCATGCTTGATCGCATAATGTGTAGAAGTTTTTTTACAACATTTCTGGGCGTTGCCTTTACGAACTAGCATTTTCAAAATAAAAAGAACCCAGGAAACTGCTTCAATAAATGACACATATCAAGCCTGGAATGTGCTCGACAGCGGATGTTTTCTTCAGCTTCGATAATAGTTCCCTAGTCGACCGCTGCATGCTGCAAGATTGCCGATTCAGAGCTTCCGGAGGCTACAATCACAGAGTGGAGAAGCGTAATTATAGTTGGAGGCACATACTACAGTCCATGTGCAAGTTCTCTTAAAGGGGCACTTGCATGGCTGTTGGGGATATTGATTACTATTAGCTATTGGAGGTGTAAAAGCTGCCGAAAACAACAAAGACTAAGGCGAAGGTAGACAATTGTCTACCTTCGTCTTAGTCTGTTGTTTTCGGCGCTTTTACACCTGTAATAGCTAATAGTAATCAATATTATTGATTACTATTAGCCTTGGCACACTCGCAACTGTTGTTTATTTGGAAAGAAAATTTACTATATAGGCTCCTTCGGCCAGCCTAGTCATCATCACTTCGCGCAAAGCATTTTTGTTTAATAGGGCGATTGATGCCTCAATTACACTCTTTTTTTTCCCTAAATATCATATTCCTCATGCAGTTCTCTGCTTGTTTTGTCATTGTATTTGGCAACTATCTTAACATAGTGCAACACCAAGGAACAGGGCAATCTACTGCAGTGAATGGCGAGGTGGCCAGACAGGCTAGCTCGCGTGGCAGCCGCGTGCTCATGGGCACGTTCATTCATACACCTGCCCATTTGGCCAATATATATTGCTCCTCACAATAGTGGTATCTGATACACAATGCCTAAGGCATACTCAACAAATTTATTCTTGTGTTTTATGCTGCAAGGCTCAGACTGCTGCTCTGTGCTGTTGATTCTGTGGCAGAGCCGAGCCATCTTATTGGGTGCCAAAAATACCACAGGAATGCGGTAGCACTGACCGACTTCCCTTAATTGTGTGACACTGAATGTAAGTATGGTATCACAGCTAGTCTTACATTGGACCTCTCACGAGTGGGTTTGTTTATGCAGAAGCAAGCTACCTGCAGATGTGTATAATTCAGGTTGCCAAAAGCCTGTTAAAAAAAGTTGAGGCATAAACAAGCCCGCTCGTGAGAGGCCCAATGTGAGACCAGATGTGGTACCATATTTACACTCAGTGTCACACAATTCAAGGAAGCCGGTCAGCGGTACCGCATTACTGTGACATTCTCGGCACACAATAAGGTGGCTCGGCTCTGCCACAGAATCAACAGGCCCAAGCCGCCGTCTTAGCCTTGCAGCATAAAACACAAGGATAAAATTGCTGGGTGTGCCTTGGGCATTGTGTATCAGATACCAATATTGTGAGGAGCAGTGTATATTGGTTAGATGGGCAGGTGTGTGAAAGACCGTGCTCGTGAGCACGTGGCTGCCACGCGAGCTAGCCTGTCTGGCCACCTCGTCATTCACTGCAGTAGATGCCCCTGTTCCTTGGTGTTGCACAATGTTAAGATTCTCGCAGATACAATGACAAAACAAGCAGATAACTGCATGAGGCATATGAAATTTGGGAAAAAGGAAAAGAGCGTGTAAGTGAGGCATCAATCGCCCTATTAAACAAAATGCTTTGCGCTGAAGCGATGATGACTAGGCTGGCCGATGGACCCTATATAGTAAATGTTATTTCCAAATAAACAACAGTTGCGAATGTACCTTGTGTTGTCTGTCTTCGTCGTTATTGTTTTTGGTGCCTTTAAACCTCTAATACAATTAACAAACTAGCCTAATTACCCACTTTACTATTAGCTAGCTCTGTTCATCAACCACTTTCTTACCACCAGCATGTCACAGCCATTCGTGCACATGCGCCCATCTAAAAGGCATTCATATGGATGTAATCACCGTATTTGGTTCTATTTTTATGTTTCAGATAACCTTTGGAGACATTGCGGTTCCTGAAGCGCAGTTGAAGCATGTCGACACGAAGCACAAGTCCATTTACGCCCAGGAACTCGCGGTCATGGTATTTGGAACTGAGGCCCTGCCAAGCTGCTGCCTTACTGGGTCGTCAATGAAGGGAAAGCTTCCTAAAGAGGGAGTTAAGGGCTTGATAGGTGAGTAAATTGCCGTAAAGAAGAAATGGCAAGGCACTGTTTTAATCAAACTTAACAGGAACAAATGCTAAGTCTACTCTTGACATATATTGGACTTAAATCCTGGACAAAAGCTCACCGGACAGAAGCTCACGTCAAGCTCACCAGGTGATTATTTCATGTTCGTCTTAATACGAGCGCAGACAACTTAGGTGCATGCGTGCGACACTAAAACACAATGATGAATTAAATCTGATAGGCACATGGTTTGTTGATTAGAGTGGAAACAAGTATATTTATCGATTGGTTAGAAGCAAATGCAGTCCCCCACTCCCTCCAGCAGTCTTGGTAGATCTCGGTGTACCAGGAACCCCTTGCAAATATTTTCCTGGCAGTTCTGGCATACCTTGAGTCAACCCAGATTGATCTTATCAGCTTCAGCTCCACTCAGTTTGGCGACATAAATTTTGGTCCCAAATCGTTGCTTCTGGGCCTGTTATGGCTTGCCTGTCGACACCGTTGCATGAGATGGGGTGCCACTTCTTCTAAAAATAGTGCAATGTCCATTGCATCCGCACTTTGGCCCAGCTCGTGATTCACCGGGTAGTCAAAAAAAAAAAAGGTGAGCTATTGTCCGGGTCTGCGAAAAAAACGGGTGAGCTTTTGTTCGGCGAGCTTCTGTCCGGTGAGCTTTTGTCTGGTTACCATTGGACTTGTGTCTCGGTGCCCATGAATGTTTTTTTTTTGCTTATGTTGAGGTATTTGTCTTTTTGTGTCATTACGTCTTGCGCTACACCTCCGGTTTCCAATAATGTGCCCTAGTTTTAGCATACTTTAATTTTTGCCTAGATTAAAATTCACTCTGATGTTCCTTCTGCTTAATTTTGATCGCCAATGTATATCAGCGATTAAACTTAACGAACCTTCAGTATTGTTTACTATTGTGTACAATTTTCTGAAGACAGCTGACTTTTTACCCCAGCTTTAGGCTGCTGAATCTTTCAAAACCTTCAGCTTGTTCAGTTGTTTTTAAAGTAATTGTTTGGTGGAGTGTGGCCTCAGTTGGTTTTGCATCAGTAAACCCTGAATTATAATATAAAATAGATGTCAGAATCAAAATTAAAAAATGTGGTCAGCTGTGTGTTTAAAATTATTGTCTAGCCTATGCTATCTCCGACTTTCTAGCCAAATATCCTGAAGCACGGGTTCTCAAACAGGGTTCCTAGTACAGTATCTTTAGGGTTCTCTCAGCACCTGAAGTTCCTCAATCGTTCCTACACCATTGTCATACACTCAATTGCAACAATGCCAATAGTGGAAGGGGCTCCTCGGCTAACAATAACAATAAATTTTTGTTCGCTGATATCACAAAGTTTGAGAGTTCCTGTCGCAAAGAATGTTATGTTTGCAGGCTCTTAAAGGGTTTATGAAATAGTCTTCAGACTTCGGCCAAGTAAGTGCGGCAGTGGGTCACCTGTCACATGTGCAGTAAAGATCAGAAAACAATTTTTCGCCAAGGTGCACTAGTTTTATTTAAAAAATTAAATAGATTCAAGTTTGGGGGGCCCCTCAACCTTTAAAGTCCTTTCCAGGTCATGTGCACGTGACATGAATGAAGTCCAAATGAGTGAATGTCAACATTTATAAAAACCTTAGCTTCAAATGGGGCAGATACCTGCTCAACCCGCAAAATTCAACCACTATTAGCGCCATGCCAGTATATCATGTGGCCAACATAAGCTGCATGATGGAAAATCGACTTTTTTTCCTTTCTAATTCCGCAGCGCACTCGCAACATTTCGAGGGATCATGGTGTGTTTTCTCGAACTTGTGATAAGGTAAAAGAAATAAAAGTAACGAGCTCCAGACTCTTTCCACAGTAAAATTATGTCATGATCCCTTTAATGCATTGCAAATTGACGAAATACCTTGTTTTAGATTATTTCACAGCAGAAATATTTCGCAGTTGCCAATAAACAGTCATTGGTCCCCGTGCTCAATATATTTAGGTGATTAACTTTTTGATTGTTGGTTTCTCTTTGTGAAATTCGCTAAAATTATGTGGACATGAAGTATAATTAAATAGTATTAACTAAATATGGAGTTTTAAGGCAAGTTTCTTAATTGTCTATTGTCTTCTCTTTTCAGCTTTTGTTATTGCCAAATACCCTGGGGAAACTTGGAAGTCGGTGAAAGAATACCTGCAAAGGAAGTGCAGCAATACTTCCTGCACTCACAAGAAAGCCTCCTATACACAGAAGAAAACTAAAGAATGAGAAAAAATTAGCTTTCATTTTCATTCATTTTGTGCATCACTTTTTTTTCTCTTCAATCTGATTAGCGAATAATATTTTAGAGTTTATTTAACAAGCGCATTAACTTTTTTTCATTCATTTTACTTCAGTCATGTAGATGATGTTACTTGAGTCATGGTAGATGATAAATATTGTAGGTTTTATTTTAACAGGTGCAATACCTTTTTACTCGTTTTTCTTCAGCATGATAGTTAGTAATTATTTTTTTCTTCTATAAGAGCATGTTTAAAGCTTTAAGTGCATCTGTGATATTTGTAAGCCAGTAAAACCATTATGTTTTTTTTTGTTCCATCGTAAGTGTGTTTGTTGTAGGCAATGTGTTCGTTCTATTGAAAAATGTTTGTTTAATAAAAAGTTCTTACTTTAATTTGTCATCACTTTGAACTCGTCTACATTAAAGCCTGTAACGTAATGCATTTTAGTTCTGATAAGTGCAAACCACTGCAATTGCTAAATCATTATAATTTTCTACATATCCTATCTGTAATTGGTCAGGAATAAATTGGTGAAATGCTTTTAAAGTTATACTAAGTGTACCCCGATTATATTTGGAAGCCTGCTTCCAAGTTTAATCCGGGGTACAATTTATAGTACTAAAGGCCTGCATAAAAGCATACTAAAATTCTGCTCAGAAGTGTACTAGAAGAAGTATCCTAAAAGGATAGCGAAATGTTACTTTCGAAGTGCGTAAGAAGTATACTAAAACGCCTCTTACAGGTATGCTTGGAAGTGTCCTAAAAGGATGGCGAAATGTTACTTCCGAAGTGCGTAAGAAGTATACTAAAATGCCTCTTACAGGTATGCCTAGAAGTATCCTAAAAGGATGGCGAAATGTTACTTTTGAAGTGCGTTAGAAGTATACTAAAAACCGGCCAATTTAGAGTATCAAGCATACTTTTGGAAGTGCAAATAAAGTATACTTTAAGAGCCCCGGTTTTTCGCTAAGGGTTGCTAGCTTTCCGAAGCGACGAACACGCACGTGCTGGGCTGTGAAGATCGCACGCTGGACTGTGATTTTGTAAACATTGGAAAGGTCTATACATCCTGGCATATTCGAACATATGGTGTATACTGCTTCTATTTTATGTTATCGTTCCGTTTGTAGTTTTATTTTCGAAACAAATATGCGCACAAAGCTTTAAAATTGTTTTTTTTTTTTTTGCTCAAAAAACAAATTACACATTGCCGAACGCTTATTCTCCGCCAAAATGTAATTATAGCAGTCCGGAACAAATGCCAAAGCTTCAGCTAACCGTTATCTTATCCAAAAGTTAGAGGGCCTAAGAGATTTTCAGAATTTTTCAATAAGACTCGTGGCCGACAGAGCTTTCGAACACATAAAGCTGTATGCCACCAAATTAAAAAAAAAAAAAAAAAAAAGAAAGAAGCGAGAAAGAAGGGAAGGTCTTATTTTTTCAATTAAATTTTCAAAAATCACTTCGCCTTTCGGAACGTTAAAAGTTTACCAGCCTTGACTTTCTGTTTAGCGTTCACGCGGTGCGTGAGTTTCCGATCTGCCTGCGTGACACACCGTTACGTGCGCAGAGGGAACGACCGCGCGTTCTCTTTCCACCTAAGGATATTTGCTTGGCACGTTCTCGAACCGGAATTGAAAGATTCATCAGATCCAACCAGCGCGTCCTCCATAGTCGCTTGCAGCTTGCGTGCGGCACGTGCTTGCAGGACATACGAGGGAGCAGCAACGAAGACGGCCATGCTCGGTATACGACAATGAGCGCGATGAGGAACAACACTAAAGCGAATAGGGGGCTTCCAGTGGGCGCCATATTTGAGGGCAGCGTTCACTGGGCATGCTCAGAACGAGCTCACGCTTATTCCACGACGAAAGGGAGGCGGCACAACTGCCGAGAAAGAGCGCGAGCAATTAAATAAAATACCCGAATACGCCAGCCAGTGTTCTTCCGAAAGGGCGTCCGCTACCAAGGTCCACGCCACGCTGACGTCTTTGGAGATCAGTGCATACTGCTTACCCGCAAGAACTACAAGTCGGGCTGCACACAGAAATAACATCACCATCAACCGAGCAAGCCCAGCAATCTTGCGCCCTTGTCCGCGCCAATGTCTTAGTCTTTCACTTTGCCAACACGTCACAGAAGTCGTCATGTGTACTGTACTTCCTGGTTGGTCCGCATTCGCGCACCCCAAATACCCCACTGACGTGCCACTAGCACGCCCCAACATGGCGGAAACGTTACGCGGCGCCAGCATTGCTCAAAATGGCGGAGCACAGGAGCCTGTTCTGCAAACGTGTATACACCTTTTCCACAAATGCGACGCCATTTTGAATATCGTCACTTCCGGTATGGGCGTAAACATTGTCTGAGTAGCCTATTAATGTGAGCCCGTTCTGAGCACGCGCTCTAAACAGCGTTCTCAAATATGGCGTCCAGTGAATATGGCGTCCAGCGTGTTGTTTGAAGACCGGTGGCGCCGCTGCGTTTCCATAGGAGCTAAGCCTTTTTCTTTCTTTACTTTTTCCTCAGGTAAGTTCGCTCTTTGCAAATTTTACAAAAAAAAAAAATGCACCATCTGTGGGCAACGCTGCACAAAGTTGTAGTGTGATAGGTTAAGAAACCGAATTTTGCGGTCGATTTAAAGAGCCTGGCCTCTCCTTGAATCACCCAGTAGGAGCTGCGAGTGCGTGGCGTCTAGGCATGCTGGTGCACCGTGCACGCTAGAACTCGCGACATCCGCGTGTGGTGAGGCAGGCGTGCAGTAGTCTCAAAACCCTGTCAGGCAACATCAGTGATCGCCATTTCTTGGACACGACGCGAACTCTGGCACAGCCCTCGTATCCAATGCTTGTTCAGAGTGCATGCGCCCAAGGTATGGCGAACCATGGCCATGGCCACGGATTCGGAGGCCATGGACGGAAACGACGCCCAGTGGCTATTCAGATGGCGCGCACATTCGAAAAGTGTACCACACGCGCTTTTTCGGCGCGAGCGTAAAAACGGCGGCTCCCAAATCGCCACATGCACACAGGTTCACGTATACATCCAGCGCGGGCCATCATGCAAGAAGCCGTTGCTGGTGCAAAGCCACTTGACGGGGGGGCGCCCATCCATCCATGACCGCATTTCGAGACCACGCGAACCCAAACCAGAACGACACCGCCACTACCAACCAACCAACCAACCAACAGACAAACAAAGAATGCAATCAAAAGATCTACTGTGGACAACAAATGCAAAAAGAAAAAAAGAAAAAGGAGATGCGGCATGGCAAGTAATCCAGCCGCACGCGGTATTTGTTGTCCCAGCCGCTGCTGTCCCATCCCAAGGCGGGCAAGGCCGCGGTGTCTCTCTTTTGGCCAGGAATTCGCGGCGTCCGCATTTGGGTGCGACGCTGCCGCCGGTCCCCGCGCATGCCGAGCACCTCGCTGCCGCTGCGGGCACCCCGCTGCGAAGCCGCGACGTAGTCTTCGATGCGGAGAGAGCTGCGGCGGCGGCCCGGCTCCGGGGATTCCGGGAGTCGTAGCGGCGGCCGGCGGCTGTTCTCCGCCCGACCCCGAAGCTGACAGTGCGCTGGAAGCTACGCGCTCCCCGGACCAATCAGACGCCTCCCTCTCGTCACCTGACCACGCTCTCTTTGCGCGCCCGTGGGCAAAAGCAACACATTAAAATATTACTAAATTTGCCCCCCCCCCCCCCCTTTTTTTTAGGAACTTTTTTGCAAAATATATATCTAGTTTCCGAATGGTATATTCGGAAGTATGCCAGAAATATCATTCGAATGCACTATTTTGTTTAGCGAGAGCACGAAATTATTGTACAATTTTTCGCCACGCTTTTTACGGAGGGTGGATACGGGGCGGAGGAAGCGTCACATATCACGTGACGGAGGGTATAAACGTACGGTTGGTTCCGGGGAGCGGGTAGCTTCGGGCGCACTGTCAGCCGGCGGGCGTACGGAGCACGGCAGCGGCGGCGGTCTGACCGGGCGGGCCATTGTCTCCTCGGACCGATGGCGATCGGCGGCGCGGGTCTTTGAAGCTCGGTCCTCTTATCGGTGGCCCCGTCGCGCGTCCCGGGTCGCCGGCACGCGGGAATGCCCCGCAACGCCGAGGCGAGGCCGCTGGCGCGCACGGCAACCTACAAGACAGGGCCTGTGCATGACGTCATCGTTGGTGCATCCCCGATAAGCGGGAAACACCCCAACCGGAGCTGGTTGCCTTTTGCTGCGTGATGCACGTTAAAGACCCCAGGCTAGCGGTTGTACTGCACTGGCTAAATTGCTCATCTACAGCTGGCCCGTTGAGGCAGACCAAGTTCTAGGCTGTATAAACATACACACAACCCAATTTTTTTTTTGGTTGCCTTCTGCGCGTGCGCTGTTGCCGGCTAAACCAATGCGTCATGACGCAGCACTTTTTTTTCCTGTGCCGTGACAATGTATACACTTTTGGTACTGCTTGGTCGGGTACATCGGGTGGGTGGTAGCGTCAGCTGCGCGCTCGGACTAAAACGAAGTACAGATAGGCGGCGCCGCGTGGGGGACCACCAGTGATGATGTTTGGGGTAGGCCTTGTCGCTATCCCGGGGGTATTGGGGCACGGCCCGGCGAGCATCGCGACGCTCAGGTGCAGGCTCCGCCGTTTATAGGGGAGGAGAGAGATGTGCACGGTGCGCCGGTGGTGTCTTTTCGGGGAGGGGGGCACACCGCCACCGCCACCACCTAACCCTGACGCGACATCTTGGTGCTGTAGGTGGTGCCTTGATGTTTTACTTTCCTGTTACGTACGGTTTGTTGAGCAACCGCGTTTCGGCTATGTTTTATTATTACTTTATTGGTTTGTTTATTTGCGTAAGGTATGAGACAGCGGGTGCCTCTTCGCCGGTCGGATCTGTGTGTGTGTGTGTGTGTGTGTGTGTGTGTGTGTATGTTGGTCGCGGTGGCGCGCCTTGAAGTTTTTCGTTTGTTGATAGATTTTTTTTTTTTTTTGGCGGCGGAGAACGCGACAGCGCGCACGTGTCAGCTGACTCACCGCGCTCGAATTCGCGTTCTTTGGTTTTATGGTTTTCCTGTTTTGTGTCCCTTGAATGATAGATGTCTCCATCTAACGCGGATGGCTGATGCAGACGCGCGAAGTTCGATCTTGTTTCTTGTTTTACCGTTTTCTTTTTGGCCCGACAGAAGTCAGCGCCGTCTCGAGCGACATAAAAGAAGATAAATTGGACGTCCAGTGAATATTCCTTCTTTCTTGTTCCGTCCTGAAATAAATTTAGTCAATATTTTTTCGCAAGCCCAAGGCCATTAATTACTGCGATAGAAATATTATAAAAATACAGACACGAATTTTGTTAGACTGAATCAGGAAGGCGATATTTAACTTCTTTGGAAAAGGTATTTTCAGTCTCTCGGACCTGGCAATATGCTCAATATTTTTATGCGGTTCAATAAAGGTCATTATTTCGTATAAAATAAACCAACGAAACCGAAACTAATGCGTGTCTTCCCCGCCACGTAACCTCTTCTCTCTTAAAGCGGATGTGACGTTGACCGTGAGCAGTCGGTCTCGGTGGAATTTAGTTGTTATGAGCGTAGACGGCGCGGTGAGCTGTATACCGGCGCTTCGTGGTTTCAGTGTGTTGTACCGCGTTAGAGTTAACTGTAACCGCGTTGCAACTGCGAGTAACCAAGACATTCGCGTTTCGTATGCCGCTTGTAAGCTAATCATTGAATTTCATACGAAGCACGCATGACCCAGTGACTCGCAGCCGTTTGTGGATGCAACGCAGTCAAACGCAACTGTGTGTGTGGACCTTATTTTTTTTTGTCTATTTCCAATCGCGTTTGCGAAGAACAATAATTATTGCGTGTCGCTGTTACGTACCAAGTGAAGTAAAACACCGTGACAAGCTGACGCGGACGTCATCAGCTGTACTACCCCAAGACATATGGCAGAGACCCTTTTGCTGTTTACCAACATGAACCGCTGTTTGCGCCCCAAGCGACTTCCGGTCGTTTCGTCGTTGCAAGCTTGTCGAGCTTGCTTATGTCTCCAGTGCTGAAAAGCATAAATTCTAAACGATTTTCCTTGAGAAAATGTTATCGTTATAGGTATGGTTGATGCGCGATAATAATATGGTCAGATGGTTGCACAGCCGATGCGAATGGGTGACGTCGTAATCAAGTTGATGAAAAAGACGCAGTAGTGCAATGTTACATCAATATCGTAAGAATGAGATACAGCTCATCACACGCTGATTGTGCGTTAATTAGTATGGATGTGTTACGAAACAAACTACCCTATTTTGCGCTACTTCTGCATATTGGTTACAAGGGCCTCCGACAGGTTCCAATTGGCACGCTTGAATTCAAGCTTGAGACGTATTATGTCTCTCAAGCGAGCCTTTTTTAGATGTGTGAGGGAACTGATTCTAAATTTTGTTTAAAGCAGACAAATGCACACGAGTATGAGCAGTTATGAATTCTCTCTGATGAGTGAGTCTAAGATAACTTTGCCCACAGATGGACCCTTTTCGGTACGTGTAATAGGAGTCAGAAGCTTCACCCGATTATTAATAGGTTATTATTAAGTTCATACGTCATTGACCGATAAATAAAGCTTTAATTCAACACTCGAGCTTCGGGGAATTGCAACTTTCTCCGCGCGTGAACACCCGCGCAAGCTGCTTGCGCCATGTGATTTTCGTTTGCAGAGACGCCTACGTGAACAGGGTCGACGTAGTGTGGCTATTGGCGACGTGCGCGATCAAAAGCGTCGCGGTGGTCGGCCTTCCACGATTGGCCGAATGCTGACTATGACGTCAGCAAAGGAGTTCTCATGGACGGTGATAAGAGGAACGTGAGGACTTCAATTTTGACGGTGTTGACAGTAACGTTGGTTCAAGAACGCTATGATTTTAAGCTTCCGCCATGCTAATTACAAACACCATCAACCTTGTTGTTCGCAATGTAATGACGTCACGAAAGGTAACCATACGAGGGCGCCACCGAAACATCTCGCCGCTAATAGACCGAACTCACTAAGCGCGTGCGTGACGCCGCCACAACCAAAACTGTAATCCAGAGGAGGCATGGTGCCAGTGAACGAGACACCTCGTGTCGTCTTACGCTCCATAATCGTGCAGACTCACAGCGGGGTTGTCTGCGCGTGCTGAAAGACTACAGTTCCCACGATGCATGCCGGCAGAGGTGGCGCATCGAAACTCTGCACCATGTGAATCAGGCATTAGGCGGAGCGAAAACAGTCACAGAAGAACCAATGGATCGGGTTCGATCCTCGTCTCTGTCGGCTTCCACGTGGATGAGCATGGCGACAGGTCAAGAACGAAGTGGAAGCTCCTCTCACCTCTTTCCACTTTAGTAGAGCGAACGGTGGAGAGGAGGCGACCTCCTCTCCACCGTTCGCTCCGCTGAAGTGGAAAGGGGTGGGAGGAGCTTCCACTTCGTTCTTGACCTGCCACCGACTGTAGTATTGCGTGATGCATGCGTTAAAACAGCTTAACATTCGTATAGTGCACTGGTCAAATCGCCCATGCGCGGTGGAGCCACCAAATGCCATTTCCCGCGCTGTCTAAACATACACGCAACACGATTATTAAACACACCACAGATCTGGCTTCCCGGACCACGTGTAGCCCAAGACATTGCTGCCGACCTCAGGGATTCCATGCTTTCATTCCCGTCCCTGCCGACTTCAGTACGGTTCGGCACTGTTCCCGCGCGTGTCCATGCGCGAGGCACGTAAGGTAGCTCAGATGGGCAGCCATATTGCAATGGCTGAATTGCCTCTGTATTCGCAACTCCAACGGCACACATACGCTATGTCCCCTTTACTCTGTTTCAGATTTCAACCGCTAGGCCACGCCGGTTTTCGCGGCACACTCGGGATAGGCGATAGCTCTCCGCTTCCCTTCTTAGCGTCTCTGTGGCGTTGAACATGTATCGCCCAGATCGCCGATCCTTGTGTTTAGTCCGCGAACTCATGAATGCTTGTTTCTGTTTCCGCAACTTCTGGGAACTTCAATATGAATTTACCAGTTCGCCCTTGTCTTTCAACATTTACTTCGTGCCCCCATTCACGTATGAGCAACGCATGCTTCGGCTCTTTGGCTTAATATGTTGGGCCGCCTTATCTGATCCCAAGATGGCGGTCCGCGCTGTCTCATCTTATTTATGTTTCGGCAGAAACAAAGAGCCCTAACTTCTTGCTTACGCTTTGTGTGAACACGCGTCGAAGCTTGTAGCCAACTGCCTTCTCAAGTTTGCCATTGTCTCGATCCCCCGAAACGGATACGCGCTCCCTATACGAGAACGGAAGAAAGCCCAGCGACCATAGCCGCTAACCCAAACGGAAGACTTATGCCAAGAAGCAGAGACGGGTCTAACGAATATCTCGGCTCTTTTGTGGTTATTTCTGAAGTCAGAAACAGTCTGCTTTTAAAGCTAAAAGAAAAGCTAGGTCGTGCTCTTCAAAACAAAATGCTTAAAAGGTCTCCTGAAAGAATATTTATGCACGCGGGTCTTTTTGCGAAAAACATTTGCAACTTAAAATAGCTTAATTTTCCAGAAGAAAACGACAATTTGAGAACCGGTGTTATGTGCTCCCCTTCTTACTATTGTTTTTCTCGATCGCGTGCTATGACGACACAAAAGAACGCTGAATATCTCAGAACAAATAAGCCAAGCCGTCTTGGGCTCATCTTCCAATCCAATCCAGTGCTGCGTACGTACCACGTGACCTTCGGACGGTACAGAGCGATGCGCACGGAGTGTATTTTCACGTGCAGTGTTCACTGCGCATGGACCGACTGGCATGACTCGATAGCGTCCATTGCGCTCTATCGTAAGGTGGAACAGAGGAGAGAGATGGTTGTTAAAACCCCAAAAGCTTTCTTTAACTAGCGACTCTGACGAAAGAAGTCTCCTGAAAATCTCAGAGTGGCAACTATTTCGCTAAGAGGGGTACTAGGTTCTTTCTGCGTGTCTTAGCGAAACGCGAATAATCGATTCCAACTGATCCGATTACATGCGACGCGCGCCGTGCAAGTCCAGACCGTCCACAACCGCGCTGCATCCCACAGAACCAGTTGTTCCGTCTCGACGGATTCGATCGAGTAGCCGAGGTGGTGGGCGCGCGGGCATCCTCCATACCGAGCAGCGGCCAATCTTAAACGCCGCAAATCGACACCTCACTGGGCAGGTTGTTCGCCCTGCATGCACAGCAAGAAAGCGGGAAGGGGGGGGGGGGATGTTATCCCCCCCCCCTCCCCCCTCCTTCTTCGGGGAGGCAGCAGAGCTACACGCTATCCACCCGCGCATGTGTCAGCGCCGCTGTCCTTGCATCGCCAAGCAAGCCAAGCATCGTCCTCGGTCTCCCGTGTTGTTTGCCCGGGGTCCACCCAGGGGAGTCACATGCCCTCCTTCAAAGGCAGCACGTGGTGGCCGAGTCCGCGGTGGCGAGGGCAGCGGCGGAGAGCTAAGCCGCTCCGCAAACAACCGGACACGCACCTGGCCCACCTGCGTGTCCCAATATTTGCGATCGCTTTCTTCGCACGTGCGCGCCCGGCAACCCTAGCTGCGCCGGGACGGGACCTCTCTCTCTCCCTCCCCCCGTGGGCCGGCTCCGCGGTTGGCCCGGGCTCCGGGTTCCCCAAAAAGGGATTCCCGGCGGTTTGTCTTCGGCGGAATGTCGATTCGGGAATGGCGTTTCTGCCGAGACCACCTTCGCCGGAATGTGAGCGACCAGCCGGTGACGTCGGGGAGAGCCCGCGTTCCTCCGCGTGTCCATTGTTATAATGAAAACGGTCGGGTCGTGTTGTCGTCCCTCGGGCTGTCCATTTACTGCCGATGATGCCGTTCCGCCGTCTTCTCGCTCCGGTGGCGTGCAGACGACGGATGGCCCAGCGTCGACGGGACGTTCCTGTAGTTTCTGTAGGCGTCCTCTTGTGGAGCGTCCGCTGGGCAGCTATAGGAAGTATTCACTGGCGGCCATAGTCGTGTGCACGACTGCTGAGCGCGTGCTGATGGCGAGCTTCCACAGTTCTTTTTGAACGTGCATTCCGCACCCTCAAGATTGCCTGTCTTAGCAGCCTATTAATGTGGGCTCGTTCAGAGCATGCGCTCTGGACATCACCCACAAATATGGCGCCCAGTGAATACTCCTTATAGCGGCAACACGACTTGTGTGCGCGTCTTACTTGTTTTGTTTAGAGTCGAACACCGTATCAAGCGTGCGCAATGTGCACAACCCAGCACGTGCAGGTTCATTGCTCCAACGCTCCAGGAAGCCAACAAATTGCACGCATCGGCCTAAAGCCCTTATACTAGCTGAGCCCGAAGCTGCTGATTGCGAGCTGACGGTGAGCTTCCTCACAGTTTCCGCGACGTCGTTGTTCTCGGCGGATGATGAATGACTGTGAACAATGCCTCCAAATATGACATCCAGTATCACTAATTATCACCTATATATAGCTCGCGGTGACGTAATATCAGCGGCTTTTCCGGTGGCTTTGTTGCTGAGCACCCACCTTTAGCAAGACACATTTCGCAGCCCCGAATTCTTTTTTTCTTGGCAAAAACAAGTAGGAGTGGCCACCAACATGCTGCGATTTCGTCAGGTGCCATGTATTGGCAACTCGCGCTACCAAAAGTGTCAACGTGGTCGTCCTTCCACTATTGGACAAACGCTCACATGACGTCTTTAGTAGAATTAATTCTGCTTCCCTCTACGTAGTTCACACTTTCGTTCAAATTTAATTCCAGTAATAACTGAAACTTTTTTAGGAGGAACCTTGTTGCACAGGCTGGGTAGTTTCTACAGATCAGTGTTTCAGATAATTGTAAATACTTCCTAGTCTATACAAATCAGAGTTTTGGATAATTGGTAATCGTAAACAATAAATGTTAAAACAAAAGCATTGGAAGTTTTAAGTGGATCGGACTGGCGCTTAAGTGGAACAGAGTAAGTGGAACGGCATTTAAGTGAATTGACAAATATAGAACACCTGCATGTTCTATATACAATAAGCAAAAATAAAGCGAAAACATCGCAGTGGTTGAACACGAAGCACTACCCGAGTGTCCGCCGAGGCATTGATTGTTACGAGCCGAGGTCGAGTGCTCAGGAAGATCCCGCGTCGTAAAGTTGTGCGCAGGCAAGACTCAAAGAACGTTTTATCCTCGCAATGTCACCGCGACAAAGAAGCTACTGAATCAGTGACGGTCTGTGCGAGTTGGGCCAGACTAGGACCAGTACGCCTCTGTAAATGTCAATGCATTACGCCGAAACGCGTGCTGTTTGGATCGAAAGCGCGGCGCTCTGTCCGTTCACCAACATTGCGTAGGAGGGGGGACCTGGAATGGAGTTTGTTGTTCAGTTGATGCGTCTCGCCTCGCACGCGCCTCGCTCGAGTAATCCCCCGAGTCCTCACTTACTCTTCTCTGTCGCTTCGCCCTCACTTGCGTGCGCTTTCATTGAGAGGAAAGAGCCAGAAAAGACTAAATGACACCAAATGAATATGCCGATATATTTCTAAATGTAAACAAAGAAAGGGTCTGTTTGTCAGCTATAATAATGGAGAGTTTGCGTAGGTCGTTGCGATGACTCCGGTATCGATACCCGATACTTCGACGACGCCTTTTCGCATACATCGTATCGCCATCAGCTATCGTTATCGGAGGTATCGGAACAATATACTAAAGCGCTCTAATAATACCAACAATGCCAAAATAAAAATAATAATGTTAAAGGGGCAGTCTCTACAGGGCGCGCAAGGACAAAACAAATTCGGCATGTAAAATTTCGATATCATGAATCGCAACTTCAGCACTCATTGTGGCGAACTACACTTAAGTTTTATTGATGCGTTACATAAAAGAAAAATGCGGAGAAATATTTGAACTCCCTCTGTCCCTCTGATTCATCACACGCGCGAGTTCGCTTAGCGACATCTGCGACGAAAAGATGATTTCGATCTGACCTCTAGCTGGGTTCTGTCTTGAATCATAAAGCACGCGTCCTTTCTGTCCGTCTTCCCACAAAACGGACGCATCGACAAAACAAGAGAAAGCCACTGCAGTTTCCGAACCCACGAACGAAGGCAATGTCATCCTTTTCCGATCCGAATCGGACGGTAGCTTGCGCCTTCCTAGCGCCAGCCGCGGGATCCCGGCAGCCTGCTGTCGCGCGGAGTAGGCTTTTGCACGCACTGATTAAACGGAAACAAGTGCATTAAGCCCGGACTATCCGGACGTTAAACACGGTCTTCCCATCGAATTATCCGGTCCGAGCCGCTCGTCCCGTCGGCGTTCCCACCCGTGTAAGTGGGGGCGGCGCTGAAGTGCGCCAGCTGTCGACTTGCCCGAGGTGGTCCCCGCTGCAGCAGCAGGAGTGCCGAAGGGGACACACCACGTGACCGTCCTCCGGGATTGGCTTTTCGACGCGGGGTTGAGCCGCTCCCTTTTATCCGGCGCTCTTCTTCCAATCCCGAGTTTTCGATGGGGATAATCGCGGGTGTAACTTCATCAGATTTCCCTCTTTTTTTTCCTTTTCCCCGTCCGCGACAAGCATGGCTTCTTTTTCTAGCTTGTTTTTCGACACGTTTTTTTTTTTTTTTTTGTCCTCTTTTGGACGAAAGTCGGACGGCTAACTCTCGCTCAATTTCTTTGCTTGCTTTTAGATGTTTTTTGTGCTTTTTTAGGACAACGGTTTAGGGGTCTAACTACTTCGTTCTCCATTAACTCTCTATCTCTTTATTGGCAAAATTCACCCAGCCATGCCGCGTCACCGATCGCCCTGCGGAAAGGAAGAAAGTTTAAACAAAGCCGAATTGTCAAGTTACCTAGACGTTCCCTCTTGCGATCGTTAAAATTACTTCATATTTTAAAGTAACGCCTGCTTGATTTGCTTTTTGCAACCCCCCCCCCTCCCCCTTTCCTGATAAAAATTGAATTTATTATTATTATTATTATTATTATTATTATTATTATTATTATTATTATTAGTAGTAGTAGTAGTAGTAGTAGTAGTAGGTATGTGCGGAGAGTGCATATTGAGTCGAGTCGGATATCGAATAGTTTTTTTTTCCAGGCCTTTCACTACCGTGCAGTGCACCATGCTTAAACAAAAAATCTGCTGAACTGGTGAGGATTGTGCCCAACCTTCCAATTGCCCACTTCTAAGCTCAGTTAATTTTAACATACCTTTGTGTATGCACCGTTGCATGTAAAAACGACAAATCTTTCGTAGCCATCCCTATTTTTAGAATTTATAAATCTGCCTGCTATATGCAATTCTTTTTATAATTTTAAATTTGACAGAAAGAAGCAGGAATGATGAACGCGGGTTGTCATATACTTTTGCTTACTCGCGGCGGGTGATCGCTCCGTTGAGTGTGCTTCTTACCGAGCACTTGTGCACTGCGGGGAAGCAATACCCGCAAAACCAGCGACCTTCACGGGTATTGCTTCCCCGCAGTACACGGGTGCTTGGTGAGAAGCACACTCAACGGGGCTCACCCGCCGAGGTCAACACTTCCGAAAAGTATGAATATCGCAAGTTCATCTCGAAGCGAATATCGAATAGCGTATTAATCGAAACTAGAACTCAATTCTAATATTTTCACAACACTCCATTATTATTATTATTATTATTATTATTATTATTATTATTATTATTATTATTATTATTATACTAGCAATACCCCGCGCTTCTTAAAGTGACTATTGCCGACTGCCGAAAATGTCCGAGGTACATTTTGTTTCAGGAAATGATTGTCGCCTCCCACTAGTTCTCGATCCAGCCAACGAACACGTCATTAGAACGCAACAGTCGTCCTCAAATCCCCGAACTATATCTTCCCAATAAAACCGCGTCGGATCATTTTAATACCCAACTCCTCAACAAACTGACTTGTGTTCTCTCTTCCGCGACCTCTGGCTCGTTTCCAGAGTGATCTAGGCACGTCCTGTCTTAACGCACAGCTGTAGACGGAATCCAGACGTGCGAGGGCGTGTAATGGCCTGCCTTCGGCGCGCGGATGGATTCAGTCTGTGTTGCACCAATGCACAGATGCACCAAGTTAGTGCTGAAAACACGTTTGTAACTTGCAAACATGCCCGTGCTTGCACGTAAGCATGCAAGCATGACACAAACTTACTTTTTGAGAGCATTTGCGTGCATCTGCCAGGGGCGGATTTAGAGGGGGGGGGGGGGGGGGGGGCGACCGCCCCTTCTTGAGCTCCCCAAGGTCAACTTTTTTAAATAAAATTATTGATATACACCAGCCAGAAGTTTAGTTTTTGGCGACATAGCAAATATTTGGTCAACAAAATAGACATGGGCAACGTTTGGACCGTGTCATATCTCAGCAGACTCCCGACTCCGACTCCCCCCCCCCCCCCCCCCCCCCCGCCGAAGGCCTACCGCCCCCCCCCCCCCCCCCCCCAGGCCTGACCCATAAATCCGCCCCTGGCATCTGCTGAGAGCTCTGCGCACGCGGATGAACAATCTTCTGCACGAAGCAGGCATCTCCGCACTACTTTCTTAACAAAAGGGTAAACAACTCTGCGGAGAAAAGTAGTTCGGCCATATTATATAAGAACGCCGATTTTGTCTTTTAAAGCACAGATACTTGAAAAAAAAGAAACAAAAAAAAAAAACGTAAATGTCGTTTGCACTAATTTCTTCCGCGCAATAAGTTTTGAGACCTGACTTCCGTGGCCCTCGCACCGTTACAAATTCTCCCCGGAGACGTCTGTTTCGAACGATGGTGCCGATCGATGGCAGAGCACGAATGTTCAGTGACGTTGCGCCGACGGCGTCGCTAAAGGTTGTGGTATCGTGACGACACATGACAGCTAGTGGCGGGACTGGTTGAAAAAGGGCACGCCACCCCTTTGATGCTTTGCAGCGCGTGATTCTCGCCCCATATTTCCGCCCAACGTTATTAGATTAGCTCAGTTACAGAAGTGCTCATAGACGCTGCTTACACGAGGAGTGCCCCACCTCACTCACCAGGACTCGCCTCCCGTCGCTCGACGCGCCGAACTGCTGCTATGGTAAGTGCAGTGTTATTTGTGGAATACTTGCGCCGCGTCTAGATGGTGTTTCACCTTACTCTATGGAACGCACAGTTTGTAAGCGAAAATCTAGATGGCGCTTCGAACGAGGGGAGGCGGACTGAAGTGAGTGAGGGGGGGGGGGGGGGTACCCCCTTCCGCGGCCGGGAGTTCCACAACTTAGGTAATCTAATAACGTTGCCTCCGCCTGAAGTTCTGAACAACCCACAAATCTGGTCATCTACATCGAGAGAGCTGGATCTATTGGGTGGTCCTCACCATGTGTCTTACTTTCTCGGCTTCTTCATTAGACCGCCAGGGGATGTGAACGTGTTGTATATTCTGGGATATTTAAACAATGCGAGACACCGCTCGTTTGCTTGCTCTTTATTTGGCAACAAAGTCTCCGAAGAACAGTGCCAAAGGCAGATGCATTCTTCCGACGAAGCCGTGGAGGGTACATGCTCTCGTTGTTTCAGTTCTGTATTGGTTTACTCTAACAGCGTTACAAAAAGGAAAAAAAAAGAAAAAAATATACCGGGAATTCTGAACTTATTTTACACGTTTACGTTTATAGATAACTCGATCTTTCTATTTATCATATGTTTATAGCGTTACCGAAATACCAGTGTGTTAGACACTAATCCACGCATGCAAAAGAAAGAAGGTTAGAAACACGTGGCAGGTCTCTTTTAAGATGTACCGCAGCCAAGACTACAAAGCCGGAGCTCCTTGTTCAAGGACACACACCGCGACTTCAGGAATTCTCGATCGTCAGGAACTGTCAAAGCAGTGAAGATCGGACTTCTAGCCTCCGCTGCGGGGCATAGGGGCAACCGTCCGCAATGGTTTGCTGCCTCAGGACACGCGATGCGTGTCACCGGCCCGATCCAGGGCAACGCGCCGACAAACTGAGGGAGAGGAGATGAAAGCAGACGGGGGGACGTGAGAACGCCGAGCTCTGGTCGGAATTATAGGCCTAAAGCTATATCTCCAGAGTTGTGTGCAGCGAAGTACAGGCGCGGGCACATGGCTTTCAGATTCGCTTTCCTTTCGCGAGTGCTCGTGAAAGGAAAGCATATCTGAAAGCCACGCACTCCCGCCTGGGCTTTTGCCTTTGCTGCATGCAACTCATGAGATGAAGTATAGCTACCAAACTTCATTGCCCGGTGGGTATACCCGGGGGACAAGTTTTCTTGGCAATGCGGTCAAAGGTACCGCCACGCGTGTTTTCTCTCTCATTTTGAGCGCTGATCAGGAAATGCCAAGAAATGCTGCTCCCGAGTAGGTGGTAACTTCCAGGGTGTAGCGCAACACCCGAAGCAGCAGCAGGAGCAGCAGGCAGGCAGGCATCGCTGCCGGGGCTCCTCTCAGGTGCGCGGCTCGCGCGCGTCGTCTCCCGATCGCGGTGCCATCAAAGCGCACCTCTCGTGCTTCGAGGTCAATATATGGGCCATCGGCGGCGGGGACCGTGCACCTGTGCCCGCCGCCGAGGCGGACACACCGACAAAAGGGACCGCTTTTACTGCAAGCACGCGGTGCGGCGGCGGCGTGCCCCGCAGAGCGACCTTGTTGGACGGCCGCAGCCTCCCCTCTGCTGCGCTCGCTGCCCGGCCGTTTTCTTGCTGGCGTTTTCTCTGCCGCTCGCTGCTCCCGGAGCGTTTGTTGCGGGCTGGAAAACGTGATCGACCAGGGAGCGTGTTCGCTCGCTCGCTGCAACCGGCGCCAGCGCCCCAAGAGCGTCGGCTGCGCCGCTGCCGTCGTTCTTCAGCTTATCTGCGGCCGCTTTATGGGCATTTGGCGCGCGAGACACCGCGTGCGCACGCGCATTCCGACGAGGGATGGCTGCGAGGGTTGTTGCTTTGGAGCTTTTATTTGTGCTGTATTGGGGGGGAGCGAGACACGACGCGACACCGACGTCCGCTCTTTTAATGCGTCGCACGGATGCGTTCCGGTGGCTTTCCCGTGCACGCCACTGCCCGGATCGATTTAAATACTCTTTCTGGGCCGCGGCTGGAGGCGTTCATTAGGGGAGCCACCGGTGGGCGGCTCTCGTGTTTCTTTTTTTTTCTTTTTTAGGCAGTGGCGGCGGTGGCGGGAAGGCATATACACAAGTTACGATTCAACATCCGGCCAGACAACGTCTTTTAAGCGGCTCTCTGAAATCGTCCTTGGTAGATCGAGTAACAACGCTATCTGGCAGCTTGTTCCGATTTCATCGTGTCCTTCGTGACGTCACAACATCGCACCGGTCCCCCAGTAGCCCTTTGCGAAATCCCCCAAACGCCCCGGCCCGCGCGCGAGGAATTGTGGGAGAGACTGTCCCTCGCCTGGCCGCTCTGCCTTGAGATCGCACTGCCTTGTCGCTTGTCTCCTCTTAATCCTGTGTTTTTCGATTCCATTACCTATTTTTATCTATTCCAGTGTATTTTTATTTTTGTAAGTTTTTCTATTCTCTTCTGCGCGCGATATTTCTTGTATATATATAGTATTTGTGCCTTTATTTTGCCTTTTTTGACGGGAGTGCCGACGGACAACACGCCGCTTCGCGCGTCGTTCCCCGGGTGAGTACTATCGTTGCTACCGATTCCTATCACGCTGTTACCTATTCATATTGGTTCATTTGACCCGCGTGCAGTCGAGGGGAGCCGTTTATGAACACCGGCGCACATGTCATAGGGGTAGGACGAACTCTAAATCAACAATCGCGACGCGAGAGCCGAGTGCGCTGTGATTTGGCCGCCCGCGCTCGCTCCATTGACTCGCACTGTAGCGTATGCCTTCGAGTTCCGCTCACTTTACCAAAATAGGGAATTGTAGTGGACCGTTTTTCTCCTCCGCTACGGTATCCCTGAAGAAAACGCCGCAGCTGCGCATGCGCGCCACCAGCCTTATCTGCATAGTTCAAGGTCTTGTGGCGGATTACGGAGCGCTATCCGGGTGCTTAGCGGGCTGCGGAAACGGTCTACTACAATTCCCCAATACAGCACGCCGCTTTGTCGCCGCGAACCATTTGCCCGAATGTTTGCGAAGCTGAAGCATATGCAACGCTGCGGCGCCTGACAACTGCGCGCTGCGGCGCGATCCCTTCGCAAACGCCGACGGCTCAATGTTGCGGCTTGAATGCGCCTACGGCATGCCTTCGTAATCTATCTGCTAAGCTGTTGTCAGTTGCCAACGCCCCTTTTCAAGTGCAGAAATGTGCTGTCACCCAGGCAGTTATCTTGAAACTCGTAGTTCCTTCGATAATTTTATTTCTCTAGTCAAGATGTCAGGCTGTCAGCTCAAGGTATTTTATTTCTTTAGGTCACCTTCAGCAGCAACATGCCCGGTGGTACAGTTTGCTGTGTGCCAGGCTGTGCAAACAATACTGCCAGCGCAAAGAATGTTTCCTGGCACCGCTTTCCAAAAGACAGCGTCCTGCGAATCGTTTGGGTGAAGACAACACATCTGTGCACTTGAAAAAGGGCGTTGGCAACTGACAACAGCTTAGCAGATACATTACGAAGGAATGCCATAGGAGCATTCAAGCCGCGACATTGAGCCGTCAGCGTTTGCGAAGGGATCGCGCCGCAGCGCGCAGTTGTCAGGCGCCGCAGCGTTGCATATGCCTCAGCTTCGCAAACATTCGGACAAATGGTTCGCGGCGACAAAGCGGCGTGCTGTATCTTGGTAAAGTAAGCGGAACTCGAAGGCATACGCTACAGTGCACGTCAATGGAGCGAGCGCGGGCGGCCAAATCACAGCGCACTCGGCTCTCGCGTCGCGATTGTTGATGCAGAGCTCTGCCTACCCATGTGCGCGGGTGTTCATAAACGGCTCCTCTCGACTGCACGCGGGTCAAATGAACCGATATGAACAGCTAACAGCGCGATAGGAATCGGTAGCGACGGTAGTATACTCACCCGGGGAACAACGCGCGAAGCGGCGTGTTGGCCGTCGGCACTCCCGTCAAAAAAGGCAAAATAAAGACACAAATACTATTAGCGGCGAGAAGTTTTGGTGGCGCCCTCCTATGGTTCCCCCTTGTGACGTCATTACCTTGCAAACAACAAGTTCGATGGTGTTTATTAGCATGGTGGAAGCTTGAAATCATTGCGCTCTCAAAGGAACACTGTCAACACCGTCAAAATTAAAGTTCTTTCATTCTTCTTATTTCCGTCGATGATAAATCCTTTTCTGACGTCATAGTCAGCGTTCGGCCAATCGTGGAAGGCCGACCACAGCGACGCTTGTGTTCGCTCTCGGGGCTAATATCTGTACAAGAAATATCGCGCGCAGAAGAGAATAGAAACACTTAGAAGCAATAAAAAATACACTGGAATAGATAAAAATAGGTAATGGAATCGAAAAACACAGGATTAAGAGGAGACAAGCGACAAGGCAATACGGTCTCAAGGCAGTCTCTCCCACAATTCCTCGCGCGCGGGCCGGGGCGGTTAGGAAAATTGCAAATCGTCTGTTGAACCATACATTGCAACCAACTGTCATCTGACTGATGCCATGAGCACGTCAAAGGCGTCAAAAATCGCACCACGTGAATCGGGCTTTTTGTTTAGCGTGTGTGGGCGGAAAGCCCACTAGCCAATCGAATGACGTCACGTAAGCATTCCTTGCTTCGGTGTCATTTAAATTAGCCCGGGACAAGAGGCAACGCTGTGGCGTCGAAATAGTGGTTCTTCTCGGGCTGCGGCTTCATCGGCTCCAGACCGCGTGCGCGGTCTGGAGCTGATGGATACATTTCTGTCAGTCCCTCCGAGCCACGCGCTATCAAGCGCATCGTTCAGGCTTGAGACGACGTTGGATCAATACTCCGCGGAGCTTTAGTTCTACAGGGTGTTTCAAATAGCGGCCAGGATCTTTAAATCGACCGTAAAAATCGGTTTCTTAACCAATCGCGCTACGAGTTTGTGCAGCGTTACCTACAGGTGGTGCATCCTTTTTTCTATAACATTTGCAAAGAGCAAACTTACCAAAACAAAAAGTTAAAAAAAAGTAAAAAAAGTTCAATTTAAATGGAAACGCAGCGAAGCCACCGGTCTTCAACCAATAGGGCGCTTTATTTTTTGAAGACCGGTGGCTTCACTGCTTTTCCATAGGACTTAAGCCTTTTTTTTAAACATTTTCTTCAGGTACTTTTGCAAATTTCATAGAAAAAAAATGCACCACCTGTGCGCAACCCTGCACAAAATCATAGTGCGATAAGTTAAGAAACCGATTTTTGCGGTCGATTTAAAGAGCCTGGCCGCTATTCGAGCACCCTGTAGATCTTTAAGTACCGGTGTCACTGCTACTACGGCATACGAGAAGACAGTATGCACACACTGTCTGAGACGTGTTTGTTGCTTATATGGCGGTTCGCTCACATTGGTCGAATCCAACACGCTTGTAAGCTGCCTGAAGCGCATAGAAATATGCATCGTCATGCCTGCAGGCAGAAAACACCGTATCTTGACGCACAAGCAGTGTTACTGCGTCCTTGGGTGATATAGCGAAGACCAGAGCGGGGCGCACATTGAGTGCAGTGTCGATCGACGCTTGGCTGTCACTCGCGTTTAATCACGGAGGGTTCTCGCCGAACGCCGACGGCCGACGTATATACGCGTTCGCCTCCTCTGGATGACGTACCAACATCCCGCACTTCGGCCTTGCTCTGGTTCGAGTAAGCGTAGTTTGGGGGAGGGGATACCATGGACCATGCAAAACATCGATAAACGGTGTCGCCAAGTCCTTCCGATCCAAGTCGTACACCGGTCGTTCAGGAAACGGGATTTCATTTGATCGATGAAGTCGTGCAGTAATCAGTCGTCCAAGTTTTCTTCCCACTGCTTTTTCCCCTTCTTTTTTGTGTGTGTAAAGGAACGTTTTGTAGCGCCGAGCGCTACTAGGAACGTGACAGAGATTTTGAGAGACCAAATCAGAACATTGGCTGGTGACTAAAATGACGAGCTCTCGTCAGTGCGCATCTTTTGCAGGAAAAAAAATAGTAATATAAAAACAAACAAACAAAAAAAAAAACGAGATCGACGTACAAAAGGCGATAGGAGAAGCTGCGACAGACTCTTGAAATTATACACTGTCGGACGGCGCTCGGTGGTAGACCACTGTCTCGATGAAACTATGGCGCCTGGAACGCGTCCCAGAATGGTGTGTTTAGCGTCCTATCCTTTCCATACATCAAAAGGGGTCCCAAAGAGGCGACAAATGACGTCACAGAAGCCGGAGTGTCGCGCTGTCGGACGTCGCAATCCTGGCGGTTGATCGTAGAAATAGCACGAGCGAACGCGAGTTTCGCTGTCGTTGCGGCGTCCCAACTGCTGGCTGCCGAAGCTTCCGTGGTCTGTCACACCAGAGAGCGACCTGCTGCAGTCGAACAGGCGTCTGCCACATCCGCTACCGCTGCTGGGACACCGCCAGGATCGCGACCGGCGACAGCATGACACTTGTATGACGTCATCAGGCGGAAATCGAATGACCACTTTTTGGACGCGTAAACACACCAGACGGAGTCATTTAAATTAATGCATACATTTCTTGATAGCACGCCATTTACAAAGGATCGAGAGAAAAAAAAATAGCTGCGGCACAAAATCGGATTTTTCGGTTTGCGCGAGGGCCGGTGCTTTTGTAACGCAGAACTCAAAATATCTGGAAGACAATAGAGCAGTTTCGGAGGAATACTATGCACTCAATAACACGACCAATCAAAAGCTTTATTTTTATTTTTACGACTAATGTTCAATATATTGGTTCAAGAAAGACCTGAACACGTATAGTGGCGGAGAGTGAAAAACAACCCACGTGACTTTCGAACCCTCTGACGTCACGCACCTCTACACTGATTCTCCAGTTTCGTATACATGAAAATGGGACCATAGCCTACCTTGGGTACGATTAACAATAAAACAGTGATGGCGCAGGCAAGCTGTTGTTGAGCCTCCAGTTTCCTCCTCTCCCTCAGCTTCTCGGTGCATAGGGCTTGATAGGGCTCGGGCTCCGCACGACGGGGAAATGAATTACTCCCTTCTTGGTCACACGGGCTCTTGAGCTGTCAAAAAGGGATTCGTTATTATAGGTAAATGAGAAAAAAAATGTTTTCACCGGGTAATTTGTTTTATCGAATTAAGCACATTCCCTCTGGGGTTAAACTGAAGGAACAGACACGCCGCCACGCACGTAGCCGGGGGGGGCGGGGGGGGGGAGGCCATGCCCCCCCCCTCCCCGAAATCTGCCATTTTGTCATTGGCAGCCCCCCCCCCCCCCCCCCCCCCCCCCGAAACAAAATCCTGGCTACGTGCATGCACGCCGCTCATACATGCGTGTTTGCAGATACGTCTCGCACAATTTATAACAGGTGCTACTGGTCTCGTATACATGTACGAGTCGCAGACAATTCTGCGATACATGTCTGCTTATATGATGTATCGGCAGTGTGACTATACCGCTTCAGCCACGTATGTCACAAGAGACGCGGTATTTTTTCTGCAGACATGACGACGGACTTATCTGCGGACATGACTCAAGGATGTGCCAAGCATGTTTGGATCATGTCTGAAGAACATTTCGATAGCACCGCCAGGAAACACGTCTCAGGATGTGTCTGCGAACGGTCTTTTGTATAACGTATTTGCCGTGTGACCGCGGCTTGGAAGGTGAACTTGAACGAGCTGCGCGAGTAAACGTGAGGTTTCAAAAATACGGAGACATTGACGGCATCGTTTTGCTGTTACGACCGACGTGTCAAAACTCCTCCGCGAGAAAAAATAAACAAACAAACAGCCCAAAGGTGTCTGGAACGCGGGTTCTTTTCCTTCCTCGGCGTCTGCTTACGAAGGAAACGTCGTCCGCAGGCAACGGCCCCTTCCGCCTGACGCGTGCCGCAGTCCAGGACAGATCATCGGGGAAGACGAAAAGGAAAACACAAAAAGGCCCACTCTGTCTCTCTGCGTGCAGCCGCAGCAGCAGCAGAAGCAACAGCGTTTCTGTGAGGAGCGTGACATTCCCGACCGCCATTCGTTATAATTAGCGTCGTCATCGTTGTGCGCTCGCATACTTTGCTGCCCGGACCGGCCGCGAGCCCAATCCATCATGGCGGCTGTCATGGAGGGACGCCAGTGTCCGCGGCCGCACCTTTGCCGCCTGCCCACTCCTGCGACGAGGCTGTGCATGCGGCGGGGCGCGCTGGGAGAATCGATAGAAAAAAAAATACCCGCACGACGAATGGATGACCCCATCTCGCTACCTTTCTTTCGTCTTATAGAATTGCCTCGCACCGTGGTGTCAAATGGACGTAGGCGAAGAGAGAAGTGCGGAACCGAAGGCTCCCGGTTGAAGGTTTTAATCGCTTCGGAGATGAGGACCGAGCGACCCCTTCTAAAAGTCTGGGTGCTTCTCGTGGATACTTGCAATAATGACGGCATGCGGCCAACGCGTCGACATGCTTCCAGTGACGCGGCAGGTGAAGCGGGGTATTCGCGACTCCAGCGAAATGGTTGGCACCTAGCGGGAAAACACTGAACTGGACGGTACGGGTCATTTCGTGATTTCTGCTCTTCTCTTGTAGCTTTTGTGATTACATGCTGTCGGCGGTGGTCGTGGTGGAACACTGGTGATTTTGTCGTTAATGTCGTGTCAGCGTGTTTACCAAGTCGCTCTGAACGCAACCACGTGGACCAGACAATTAGACCGTTTAAGTATAGCGTTGCTGGGTCTTACGTACGCAATACGCAATAGTATTGCGTATTGCGATTGCGAGCACATTGCGAGCTGTGAACATTTGCACTATGAACTCCTTCAGCTGCACGGCGATCTGATTCGACTGCAGTGTGTAGGTCCCGGAAAGAATTGCCGAGCTGAACACCACGTAATTTTCACGTGACAATGAACTTCGCGAACACCATGTCGCCCATGCTGCACCGGTGAGGTAACCGCCATCTTGAAACTAGTACCCTCGCGGGCCCCGAGATATCTCGAGAGCTTTCCGCAGACCGCAGCGCAAAATCCCCAGCGTTGCGTGCGTGCACAATGCGCCAGCCCTTGTATTGCGTTCCGCGCATGCGCACTCCCGACCCGCAGTTGCTTTGCCTACGCAGAGCTTTAGCGTATGCCCTGCTAAAACTGTTTATTGTGCGACGTCATCAGCACCATAGAAGAGCAGTAGGCAGTCTTCCTATCGCTTCCTCTAAGGTAAGTTTGAAACGTGGTGAACAAAAATCGGGGCAAACCATTTTGAATCTAATGCTTGCCTGCTGAAACCCGAGGGTTTTGTGTTGAGCTGACACGTGGCACTGCGCGATCTATTTTAGACCGCCATACTTGTCCGATAGAGGCGATCCTCGTAGGTTGCTGGAGTGACGAATACACATTTTACCCACAGTCCATCCTTCATCGTCATCAACATCGCCGTATTGTCCATATTATCAACACAATAACCGCCATCAGCATCATCACTGTCACCATTAGCATCATCCGTCGTCACAATCGCCCTTACCATCATCACTCTTACCGCCGTCGTCGTCGTAATCACTATCACCGTCATCATGATCATTATTATCGTCATCATCACTATCAACGGCATCGTGATCTCTATTATCGTCATTGTTAGTATTGTCGTGGTCATTATCATTACCATCATCACGATGACGGTCCTCGTCATGATCATTACCAATCATGATCGCCCTGCCCCACCAAGGGAGCCCCCGGCTCGGCTCGACACACAAAGCTCCCTCGCGCAGCTGTGGCCGATTACGCGAATGCGGCGGGCCCAAAGGGAGCCCATTGTTGCCGACCCATAGGTGTTCCGCGGAGGGAGACCTGAACGGCCCTGATTAGCGCCACGCTCGCCTTTTGTGTACCGGCGCTCTCTTGGGAGCACGCCGCGGCTACGGAGCGCCCGGCTGCTGTGCATGAAGAGTGGCGTTCGTAGTCGCGCTACAGGTTACGCGCTTTTAACTTGAAATACCTTGTTTTTTGTGTTTTTTTTTTTGTCTTTTTGCGGGGGTAATTTGGGCAGTAGTAAAGGCCCGTTTTCACACTCCAACGGCAAAGCATGTGTGGCGCCAGGCGACGAACATGATTAGATCTGCAGACACGCGTCAAGCATGTTTTTGCAGTCGGGCATGCCTGCAGACAGTTTTTGTATGATTTTACTAACAGTGTGACCGCGGCTTTAGTGGAAGGGCTGCGAAATTATTAGTTAATGATTAATACACTATCCACTGGTTACCTTCTTGACTGGTCAATCAACAGAGTGGACATCCCTCGGGGGTGTCA
The DNA here is from genome assembly GCA_013358835.2 of Ixodes persulcatus. Classification (NCBI taxonomy): domain Eukaryota; kingdom Metazoa; phylum Arthropoda; class Arachnida; order Ixodida; family Ixodidae; genus Ixodes; species Ixodes persulcatus. The sequence continues at coordinate 1,456,140 of JABSTQ010009452.1, forward strand.
TGATCATGACCTTCGTCGCTGTCAAACTAAGCGTCTAGTCGGTAGCGTCACGTGTGACGTCACACGTGGCTGCGCGCGTTGCATTATGGGATTCTGGGTCCCGCCGACACCGACGGACGCCGGATCTTTTGCGACACGAGCTTCTAAATGCTCTCGCGTTTAAATACACAAACCGCGAACTTGCCAATGAAAACACCAGCAGAGTGCAAAGTATGGAAAAGGAATATTTTGCAATCGGCAGACGGAACTATAATCAGTGACAGGTTGTTCCGGGGGAGGCTCCGCTTTCTACTTTTGCAAAACGACCGCCAGAGAGGAGGTTGCCTCCTCTCCCCCATTAGCTCTGCTAAAGGGGAGAGGGGCGGGAGGAGCTACCCCTGAATTCTTAGCCTGTCAACAGCTTTGTTTATGCACCTGGCAGCATCAAACGTGAACAAACTTAAAATTAATGTTGTGCCTGCATGTGCTGTCATTTATTGCAGTCGTGAAGGACGATCTATATGTAGTATAATGAGTTGATGTCGGCGTTGTTTCTAAAACGTTTCATATCATTATTTTAGAATGAACTCAAAGTGTCGTCTAGCACTTATTTATTTATTTATTTATTTATTCATTTGTTACATACAGTGCTTTTGGAGCGCTGTGGAAGATACTCTGGTGGAAGATACGTAGCTTATTTAGTGGCTCTAGCATAAACTATGAAGCTAAACGCATTTGCCTACTTCGCGAGGAAACAAGTGGCATTTGCTGCTAGTGATAGACGAGCAACACGTTGTGCACGCGTGCAGCAGCTGCGCTTTTGGAAGTGCCGCGATGTCAAAAGGCCCCGCACATTCGTGTTACTTTTTTTAGCTGAGGGCTGCCCTTATACACGACGCTTCTTCCGGTGTGAGCTCCGTACACGCCTTTTTTACCAGAACTAAATGACGTCATTCAGCCACTTCCGTCTGCTTGAAAACGATTACGAAGGGCACGTTTCAAAATGTCGCAAGTTAAAGAGCGTTCTTTGGCGACCGTCAGAAAAGACCACGCGATACCAGAAGCTGGGCCTTTTGAGCCGGCTTGCTGGAAATGGAATTGACCAGCATAAAAAGAAAGAGCAAACAAAAAGCGTTGTGAAGGGGTGGGGCTCTCGCTCATACAAGCGCTGACAACGGTCTTTCTTGAGCCTCTCGTTGACAAAACAATTTAAGTTCATTTCGAGCAAACCACCTCAGATCACAGGCGTTACCGAACGTCTTAATCCTGTGTGGAGTACGCACTAGGTGGCGTTGTTCCATACAAGCAAACTACACGGAGGTGTCCCGCCTCTATAGCGACAGTGCTGGCCTTCTCGACAACAAGCGAGAGAGCCAATAATACTAAGGCCTTTTGGAAGACCGTCGAGCAGACGAAAAGACGACTGGAGGATTGGTGGCATCAAACACAACACAGGGGGGGCGCTAAATTCACCCCCATTCTTGTGCACGATTAATCGAGCCCGCCCTTTATAAAGGGAGCAGCCGAAGTATCATCATCATCAGCATCATCACCATCACCGTCATCAAACTTTGCGCGGCATCGTACCGTGATAAAGTTATTCGTATTTCTGTACTCCCAGAGACACCTCTGTTTTGATAGCTTTCGCGGTCACAAGAATAATGATAATACGTTTTTTTTATAGATTATATATTTATTAATGAAGATGTTCCCGATTGGGAGCTGTGTCGAGGTCTGTGTCGGCATCGCGAGTGACCGAAGAAACAAGATGGGTAAATTACAACCGTTTCTCAATTGGTTGTTTCCAGGAGAACAGAAACGACTTCGAGTCGCACATTTTTTTCTGCAGAGTCGGGTTCCTTTAAATCTTTTAATATAAAAAAATATGCGTTCACATTCTTTTTGCCATTCTAGATAAGGCAACGCCACCCAGCAGAAAATACGTGAAGGTTGGAAGAGGGGGGGGGGGGGGGGGGGATGGGGGGGCTATATCAGGTGGGAAACAAAAATTGTCGCGACCGGGCGACAAAAATGTGAAACAGAGGAAAAGTGATTAAATATATCACGGCGTGTGTGTTCTGACGCGCGAGTCCGTTAACGCAATCGAGCGCCACATTTGTACAGAGACGAGTCGAAAGTGTCCCAACGTGCGGCGATGGAGTGCATGCAGCAGCGCCCCAAGCGGCCAGCTGGATCCGCCCTTGACCGTGTCTCGGGAAGCAAGCGTCGTCGTCGTCGTCGTCTCCGCTTATCCGTCAGCCGGATCAACGGGGTTACCAGTCCGACACTTTATAAGCTCGACTCCGATAAGAGATTACTCCGACGAGGCAGGAGGCACTCGTCGTAACCGCGCCGTTGTATTTTTAATCTTTCTTGTTCCTTCTGGCCGACGGCGGGCTTTCTCCACAACAGATCTTCCATGAATCGAACGGCGATCGGAGCACGTTACAGACTGGTTCAGACATACGCGTTGGAGCGTCGCCGACTGCGTTGCGACCGCGCATGACTGGTTACGACGAGATTTGCACGCTGGCGCCATCTATCGAGTAGCCCTGGCCACTTCCGGTCTGTTTCCTGAACTAGACTGAATGTTTTTGCAGCATTGGCGTGATCGATTTTACGCAATGTCTGTGAGAAATAGTCGCTCATAACATTTTTTCGAGCTCACTGGGAAAGAAAGAATGATGCGTAAAAAATTATACGGTCTTTTAAGTATCCCAGATTTTGGGGAGATGTGCGGTTGCCCGTAGAAAAACTTACACGAGATAACGAAGATCGCCGAGCTCTAGCCGTATGACGATCCAATTTGAATCGCACGTGTCGCAAATTAATTTTCTTGATTTTATTTTACTTAAAGGTGCCCGGAGGAGGTTTCTGAAATCGCCTAAATATGGCGATAACTCACTCTGCTGACTCTAAGCATCCTAGAAATGCCTAAATCATGACGATACGCGGCCTATTTTTTATTAGAAAATCAATCAAAGATTGCAACACACCGAAACCAGGACCACTGTCACACAATGGCAAGCGAAGGATCCTCGCGCCTCCGACCGGTGGAACCGCGGAGTGATATCTCGAATGCGCGCGGCTCGTTGCCTATACAGACCGAACTACGATTCAACTCAGCGAGCGCGCGCTCGAGACCTGACGACCGGACACATCACACCCGCAGAAAAAAACACAACAACAAAGTTTGTTGTTTTTGAGACGATTATTGTAGTATTATGCTCCCTGTCTGCGAAAAATATTGTTTTTCGACTACTCTTAGATGCTTCGGTCATCTACAAAACATACACATTTTGGAATAACAGCGTTTGCAATCTCAACGGAATGTCGCGTTTTCATTGGTCACTTGCCGTCCTGGCTGCCGGCACAATGCTCCCCCCATCGCCAGAGATAATTTCGACCTTTGATTGCTCTTGAATAGGGAACACGGTCGCGCATCGCTATGATTTATGGATTTCTAGAATGCATGCTTAGAGCTCAGAAACCTCCCCAGGGCACCTTTATATTATAAACGAGATTCTCTGTCCAAGCACAAGATGGGTTATACTTTCGATAGCGCGTTGTCACCATATGCTCATTTTTTTTTTTTTAATATTGTTGGCCGTGCGATGAGAACTCTTGGTATTATATTTCGTGTAACTCAGTTCAAACTTCAAACACCCTGCTTGTATGATTTTTGTTTTGCTTTAGTTTGTTTGCTGCTTGAATTTGCCTCAGTGGCTTGGAATTCGAAGACCCGCGTTTTTGTTTTGGGGCACATAAAATAAACAATATTACTGTTATAATATTATACGCCTAGGCAACCTGCAATGTTGTTTGGTTAAGCGCTATCTACGCTGAAACGTTCAACGGTGAGCTGTTAATTTGTCTGGTGACGTCGCTTAGCTTAGTGCCTAAAACAAGAAATGCTGGGAGGGCCGGGAAGCCGTGGGCGCAGAGAAGTTTTTCATTCCCTTCCGTTTTCAGTCACGTAAGTTCCGTAACTGATATGCGGGACGAATAGACCTGGAATATATATGCGAGAAAACATTGGTAAGGCAAAACAAGAATGTGCAACAATCACGCATATTTCGTGAACACCGTCCAGCGGCGTGGAAGTATCAAAACGATGTTTTAACGCATGCCAGAAGTGAGGACACTCAAGATGGCTGCGCCCTTGTGGAAACGGTGCCAGTACGGCGGAAGCTAAGGCGCCTGGGGGCCAAACGGAACAACGGAGGGAGGCACGTGGCTACGTATCGCCGAAGTACGCATTTACTACGAGCAAGTGTCAGGCGCTGCGTCATGCTCCAATATGTGTGCATTGCGCTCGTATACGTAGCGCATATCGAAGCCGTCAGAGCGCAACGTAAAAATAAAGTTCACCCCTCAAAACAAAAAAAAAAAAAAAAATCAGGCAGTTATTAGAATACTTATTCACCTTTTAACGACTCTTTCAACTTCCTATGCAGTCACGTCCTATCGACAATTTTCGAAAGACTTTCTATATACTTTCTTTTAACCATTCTATAGAGTACAGACTATAGAAATGCTATAGAATTTCTATCTATCACCACGTCTCAATAAACTTCCTGTTATCATATTTCTATATGATTTCGATGGACTAGAATCGATAGAATAATAAGGTGTAATGCGGAGAAGCTACATCACACCCAGTAAGAGCCTCCTTGCAGAGGCTGCTTTCTACGACTGTGTCAAATATAGTTAATTAACGTAGAAGTTTGGACTATTTGATAAGTAGAAATAATAACACCAAAACAGCGCAAAGACAAGGACGAAGTAAAAGGAACCACAGGACACAGCGTTGACTTTCAACTGAAGATTTATTCGTGTAGGCGTTGTTAGAACGATGAGGGCAAAGCAGTGTCAGTGTTGTATTGAAAACGTGACATGTTATATATCTTTGGTGTTTTTTTCCTTGATTTGTTTCTTGGGGTGGAATATTTGCTATTTATAACAGATGTCTACACGAATAAATCTTCAGTTGAAAGTCAGCGCTGTGTCCTGTGGTTTCTTCTACTTCGCCCCTGTCTTTGCGCTGTTTTGTTGCTATCATGTGTCCAATAATTATTTCATCTTGCAATGCTTTATAGTTGGAGATGCAGTTCACCAACCCTTATAAACCACATTTCGTATAAATTGTGTGTGAAATAAAAGCAAGATAATTGTAATATTTTTTTATCTTCTGCGATGGTCTTCGTTCAAGTAGTTGCCTTTCAAGTGTATTAATCTTTTTATCTTCTGGGATGGTCCTCGTTCAATTGGTTGCCTTTCAAGTGTAGTGAGTGCTCCGTTGCGTGTGCATCTGGGATGTCTGCGTATGTGCACACGGCAAGTGGCGAGTGCATGTTTCCATGGATGTATCGTGACTAACCTAACCCTGTCCTGTATGCCTCTTTTCTGTGTCCTGTTTTTTTTTAATTTTTTATAATTATAATTTTTTATTAAGAATATTCTTTTGCGGAAAATTGATATATTTTGGTTAGAAAGGGAATAGAAACACTAAAAATTTCTACTTCTTTTCTCAATTCCTGTCGAGTTTCCATTCAATCTTTATAGACTTGGTTGTATAGAAATTCTACATGAAAAGGCGGCCGAAAAGCTATAAGAGTGGATATAAAAGTCGAAACTATAGCGCGAGACACATGGACGGTAGAATCGTCCGATCCGACGTCTGATCCGACAGTCCGAACACCGCTCCGAATCGCCGCACGCGACAGTTTGGCTTCCGACCTTGTATGCGACACGACGATCCGTTCGGCTCCGCCGGAGCGAAATTAGAAGCTCGTTCTCGCTAGCGCGTGCATTCTTTGCTGCGACCATCTTTCTAAAATGGGTTAGCGGGATTCACGCGTCCGGCTTCCCGTCGCCCAGGTCATCCCGTTTTCTTGTTCGTCCCGCCAGACCCAGACGTCATCATGACGTTCGCGCTAGCTGGGCTGTCATTGGCTGGACGCTTCCGACAGTCCGTCCGCTGTGCGAATCTATCTGGCACGTCGAACGCACGCCGGATCGCCGATCCGACGTGTGAAGCGACCAAACTTTTCGGATCACGCAGTCGTATTGCCGGATCGGACGTCGGATCGGATGAATTTTTCGCGCATGTGCCTCGCGCTTATTTCTTTAGAATATCGATAGCCTCTATAGCCGATTTTCTATAGACATGCTGTAGAAAGTGGATACATATTTATGTAGGACCCTTTGCCAAGTTACAGCAACCGTGGGCTCTCACTCCGCTGGCGCCGCCTGGCCGTGGCCGGCTTGCTATATCGATCCCTCCACAACTTTCAAGCCGTTGTAACACTGCTCGTACATTATACATAAAAGACGCAGTATTCTCTACAGACATGATGATGCATAATCATATACGGACACGCCCCAAGCATGTTTCCCTTATACGTGTGTATGCTTAGAAACACGCTTCAGACACTGCCTCAACTGTCTTTTGTACGGTGTATGAGCAGTGTGAGCGTGGCTTAATAAAAAAACAAAACAAAAAAAAAACATTTTGTGTCCGTCCAATTGGAACGCCAGGAAAATTGTGCCGTTTGAAGCCACATCCTTGGGGAGTTCTATTGAATTGAATTCCATACGTATACCGAACTCTGCTGCTGCCGTCTCCTTTCCTTTCATAATCGAAATGAGAGGGGGCAAGGGGCCGTGCGCATCGCGACTCGGAAATTTTACGTGGAAAATTCACCGGACTCCGGGAGCCGGTGAACCCCCGAGCCGCGGTTAGATAGGACGCGGGGTGCACAACGCAGCTGCATCGCATGACATCTATAGCCCCGTACGTTGGGGGCGGCTTGTCCGCATGACAGCTGCGAGTCTCCGTCAATGGGACCAACGGTTTGCATACATTGCGCCCGTAGGTTGGGTGAAAGAGGTAGAAAGCAGGCAGGTACACGGAAAGTATGCAGGATACTGCCAGGGTTGTACGAACGGGCTCCAGGATCACGGATCACGCATGGGGGTCGGAGGAAACGACCAGACGGGGCTGACGCTCGCTTTAGTCTGTAACGTCACGTGACGGAATGACCGGTAGGGACGGTTTATACAGGAGACTGTCGACAAGGAGACCGACGACAAGGGGACAAGGGATCATCTCCAAAAGATCCTTTTGAAGGGACCATCACCAAGGAACCATCTCCAAGGAACCATCTCCAGGGAACGATCTCCAAGGAACCATCTCCAAGTGGCCACCTCCAAGTGGCCACCTCCAAGTGGCCACCTCCAAGTGGCCACCTCCAAGTGGCTACCTCCAAGTGGCCACTTCCAAGAGGCCACCCCAAGAGGCCACCCCAAGAGGCCACCCCAAGAGGCCACCTCCAAGAGGCCACCTCCAAGAGGCCACCTCCAAGTGGCCACCTCCAAGTGGCCACCTCCAAGTGGCCACCTCCAAGAGGCCACCTCCAAGAGGCCACCTCCAAGAGGCCACCTCCAAGAGACAATGAAGAAATAACCCCCATAAAACATTTTCAAGAAACCGTCCTCAAGAAACCAACTTCGCAATCCATTTCTCTGAGACCATCTCAACGGGACCTTCTCTACGAGTCCATCTCCAGGGTCGACTTAGAACCAGCGTCTTAAGGCGTATTCACACGATGCATCTTTTCAACGCGCCACAGTTCAGCGAAACCGAGATTTCGCGAAATCGGCCGGATGACAGGTGGAGTTTGACGCGCGAAACTATATTGACTCACAAGAATTTCGCCAAACCTTGTCATCTGCACAGGGAATATCAAGCGTTTCGCATCAAAATGTTATGAAGTATACGCACAGTGTGAAGAGACCTGTTTTATTTATACCACGCGATAAACTTCGTCAGATTCGGCTCACTGGGTGTGCTAGTCCTGCCAAACCCGGGAAAGACTGCAAACGTCAAAGAACAGGCGGATGATCTCGAAGCCTTTCGGACATTTTTGCACCGCTAAAAGAAAGTTATCTCCAGTCATCATGTTTAATTCGGTGCTTGCACTCGTCGCGACTGTTGATGAATCTGCAGCGCGCCACCAACCCGTACCGCTAAAGCGGCGTTCACACACTTGCAACCGAGTCGGACCAAGACTAATCGCCCGTATGCACCGCTTCTCCGCTTCTCGCTCGCCATGTTTGCTTTTCTTTTTTCGGCTTTGGCTCGGATACGGAATCGGCCAAAAATCAGACTCCTCCAAAAGCTCGCCCCGCCTCGAAGGTCACACGTCATAGCGAAGTCGAGCGGCTATTGGCAGCCTCCGCGTTTCTCCTTCAGGTGATTGACAGGCCTCGGTGAGGTTTCAGCAAAAAAATTGCTCCAGAAGCGAGGAACAGCCGTCACTTTTTTCAGAGGCGCGCCACTTTTTCGGTCGCGTTCCGACGGGAAATCTGTTTCCCGAAACCTAGTTTCGCGACACAAGATTCGCCAACAAGATGCATCGTGTGAATAGACCTATAACTTACCCTGTGTGAAAAAAAAGAAGCGTGACAAGTGCGCGAAAGCTTGAGACTCGACTTCACGTGCTTTGGCTTTGGCACTGCTTTCTTTCACACAGTCTCAGTCTCGCAAGCTGTCCCTGAAAAGAGACTATCTTCAGGATACCGTATACAGAAGGCAGTCCTCTGGAGACAATCCTCAGGAGACAATCCTCAGGAGACAATCATCAGGAGACCATCCTCAGGAGACGATCCTCAGGAGATGATCTTTAGGAGATGATCTTTAGGAGACGATCTTTAGGAGACGATCTCCAGGATTTAATCTTCAGGAGTCAAACTTCAGGAGTCAATCTTCAGGAGTCAGACTTCAGAAATCAATCCTCAAGAGTCGGATCTTCAGGAGGCAATCTTTAGGAGTCGATATGTCAATCTTTAGGAATGGATCTTCAAGTTTATCTTCAGGAGGCGATCTTCAGGAGGCAATCTTCGATCTTGTGGAAATTGCCTTGCTGCTACCCCTTAAAGAAATTACACAGCGCGCTGGTTCAACAACACGTAGTCATTTATCCACCGTCATCGCCGGCTCTTCGACCCCAAGAGCCCCCGTGCATATTCTGCGACAGCCTTTTATCTGCGGCGGAGCGCCGCTCGCGTGAATTGCACTTGGCACCCTCACGGTGGAAACGACCACTTACGATTTGGCATGCGGGCAACCTGGTCCAACGCTTTGGATCCCAGGTTGTCCACAACCTTCAGAAGACAATCTTCAGGAGACGATCTTCAGGAGACGATCTTCAAGAGACGATCTTCAGGAGACGATCTTCAGGAGACGGTCTTCAGGAGACGGTCTTCAGGAAACCATCTTCAGGAAACCATCTTCAGGAAACCATCTTCAGGAAACCATCTTCAGGAGACCATCTTCAGGAGACTATCTTCAGAAAACGATCTTCATGAAACGATCTGTGGGAGATGATCTTTAAGAGTCAATATAGGGACACATTCTACCGGCCATTCCAAAGGAGGAAGCCTCTGCCATTCATTTATTAATTTCCTTATTTTTATACTCGCTTTGCCTTGGACAGCGAGTTGTGAAGCATACTCGGCGATCATTTCAAAAGACTCCCGATTCCCGAGTCTGTTCATTCGAGTCTCGCCCAATACCGCTCAAAGCAAAGCGAATGCTCGTCCCCTTTTCCGAACTTCGAAGAGGAAAGCTCGTGACTCTACACTACTACGTGGTCATGTCGTAAAATGTTCGCCCATTTTGTTAGCTCTCTTCTCTGCAGAGTGCTCCACAATCCTAGGTCAGACGTGCATCTACGTCATAGAACGCATCTGTGGCTGTCGCCTGTCAGACGCAGGACCGACCGACTGCATTTACAAGAGTGGCGAGGAGTGCGTAGGCGGCGCGTCGCTGCGTTGGGCCTAGCGACGAGACCGCGAGGTCCACAGGGACGTCCATCGGCGAGGAGTTGCCAGTGGCCAGGACTCCTAGATCCCGAGGGGCCGAGCTCCTCCCGCGACGGAACGCGATTGGCTCGAGGGCCCTCCGTCGGAGACGTCGGGATCGATACCGGGCACCCTCGGACGCCGTCTTCCAGGCGTGGCTGGGGTTTCTGCCGACGCTGCATTTCCACTGCAGCAGCAGGCCTTCTGGGTTCGAGGGTAGGGATTATGGCGTCTGCGTCGTCAAGGCGTCCCCCTCCCCTTCCCCCGCCTGTCCGCTTCGACGGAGACTGGAAAACAAGGGGCATCCACTTCCCGGTTCGCAGGGTGGGGGGCGTCGAATGAATCCTCCTGGAGCGCTGAAATGAAAAAAAAAAAAAAGAAAAGAAGAAATGATGGAAGCAAACTCGCTGTGGCATCGACGGGACGTTCTGTATAACCGATGATGGATTTGCTGAGTTAAGATGGGAAGGTGCACTTCGACTTTTGTGTCTTTTTCTTTTATTTGGTTGCTAGGAATTGAAGACAAGATGGAGTCGGCTCTAAGGCGCAGTAAGGTTGCGATGTCCGTAGCAGTTGCCTGGGTGGACGATATTTATTTTTTCTATGGGTCGGGTTTTAAGTAACAATACACTTCAAAGTTAAAAAAAAGATTTTAGATGACGTTTGAATAATATAATACTCTGCAGCGGCTATACGCGATCTGCCGTACACGATCGCGTAGCCGCTGCAGCTTGTCAACTTGTTCTCTAGGAACCAAAGAGGTCTAGGATGTGCAGTCTGTTCCGTGGTTGCGACCGTGGAGCAGAAGAGCCTAGGAGATAGCCCAGTGAAGGCCTCGGTTCATTTTTGCGGGTTCGGTGTATACACGCCGGTAAACGAACAGGTACTCCAGGGCAGCAAGCAGCTTGGAGTGAACAAAGTGATTGGTGCTCGAGAACAGCGCACTAGAGAAAGGATTTTAACGTTCGGTTAAATCTCTCAACTTGACCATTGGCCTGTGGTTGGTAGTTCGCTACCAGCTGTTGGTTTATTCCCAGATGAGCCAGGAACTTCTTAAACTCGGTCGAAGTAAACTGCGGCCCGTTGTAACTGACAGTGCATTCTGAGTAACCCTCGCGTGTGAAAATAAGGTGTAGAAAGTTCGTCACTGTCTTCGTGGGGACGTTAATACAAAAGTGTACTTCTTGCCACTTGGAGAAATAATCCACCAACGTGATTGCGTAGCGGTACTCAGGCGGTATTCGCTCAAAAAGACCGACGATTTCAATGCCGACCTTTGACCACGGGCGTTCAGGCAAAGGTACCGAAGTGGCGTGGGGGACGTCTTTTCAGACGCGTCAGCTGTTTTGCAGACGTCGCAGCCGTGAACAGTGTTCTTCACCGTAAAGTATGAGCGTGTAGTGAATATGAGGAAGGGACAAAGAGACGGACAGTTGTCGTTGTTGTCCGCCCCTTTGTCCCTTCCTCATATTCAGTGTTCTTCACCTCCGCGTTAATGCGGGGCCACCAGTACAGCTGTTTGAGGCGAGTTCTGGTTCTTACACAATGCCTGCAGGACCCTCGTGTGCTCTGGCGGTGATTGCCACTCGTGTGCTGCTTGAGACGAAAAAGTGCTCACCCCTTGGCAGGAGACTATCTTCCACCATGAGCGCATCCTTCTAATCGTGGAAAATTGCTTCGTCCGCAGCTGCGGCTAGTCAGAGGTGATGTAGGTCATCACTGTCGAAAGAAACGAGTTAGTGGCAGTTTCTTGCTGAAGTTGGACTTTTGTCACGCATTCACCCTCCAGGGTGGTGAAATTATACGATCTCTTTGTCAAATTCTCTGCTTTCTTTATCACCTGGCTCCGGAAGCCTGGGAAGTGCATCCGCCACCTGGTTTTTGCTGCCACGCTGGTACTTGACCTGGAAAGTTGTACTTCAGTAGACGTGTCGACCACCGAGCCATTCGGAGCGGGTGAAATCTGCAGTTTCTCAGGTACTCAGGGCTAGCGAGAGCTTGATGGTATGTCCGCAGCGTGCACGAAGTGACGAGATACGTGTGCCGCTTTGCACACGTCCATAGACAGGCAATGGCTTCTCGCTCTCCCGTTGAGTACTACTTGCGCTCAGTTGGAGTCAGTGTGCGTGACGCGAAGGTGACCGCCTGGATTTCCTTGCCGTGGATCGTCTGCAGTACTGCTCCATCCAAGCCCATATGCAGACGCGATGGTCGCCATGATGATGAGTACATCGGGATCGCCGACATCCGGTCCTGACAGACGCCAGCAGCATCTTCACATGTAAGAAGCTGTGTCCGCCAGAAGCTGTGTCCAGAAAAACGATATTAGCGCGTCAGGTCCGTTGGGATGAGAGCCACTCGAAGAATGTCCACCTTTTGCTGCAGTGGGGCGATTCGAGTACCACTGACCTTGTGTCCGAGAAACGAGAGTTCCGTAACACCGAAGATACACGTGCTGTTTAGCTTCCCGCGCCAGAAATGCGCTTACGTACCTCGTGTAGACGATCTAAATGATATTGTTTGGTTCCGCCAAAGACAACGACGTCGTCAAGATAAAACAATACGCATTGAGAGCCGTGCAGGATCTTGGACATCCTCTGTTGAAACGTTGCAGGTGCACATCCCTTGGTGTGTGACGAACACTGTTATATCACGGCTGCCTGGATGAAGGCGCGAGGTCTAATTTTGAGAAGTGATATGCACCGTGCAAGGCATTCAGTAGCTCTTCGATGTGCGGTAGCGGGTAACTCAATTACCACCGCTTTGTTTGCTCTACGAATATCAACACACATCCGGATGGTTCCGTTCTTCTGAACCACAGCGATGGGGAACACACATTCTGAGGGCGTTCGATTACTCCTGCCTCCTTGAGACAGTAAGGGTACGGGAACAGCCGCTGTACTCCCTTTAGAAAACATCAACCTTAGCTTAAACTTTGTTGGAAAAGGGGGCGGGGGGAGAGAAAGAGAGAGAGAGGGAGATAGAAAGAGAGAATTGGGTACAAATTGCTTAATCATATTCTCCTTATTTCGTTTCCATGTTGGCGCATAAATCAAGGAGTGTGCAAATTCCACACTGACATCTAAGCCAACATTACAGAGATGTGGGTCTATGCATCGCAGCCTTTCCTTAGAGAGAAGTGATTACACGTTCACGCTGTGCCGACCTCACTCAGTTTGTTGTCGACTTTGCTGAATTCCAGACAGCTAAAAGCTAGATTTGTTTTCCACGAGATTTGCAGTGCACTATAAACTAGTACCATGCAGCTTGTCTTTCCAACTAAAAAAAAAAAGAGAGAAAAAGGATCAGTTTTATTTATTAAGATAACGTTAACTTCCCCAAAATATGGCCTTCTTATACTTCCACAAAGCGTGAAATTGGGCTGGTGGGCACACTGTATACTTCTACAATAAACAGCGAAAAGGCAAGAGCAGAGGTGAAGTAGGCACATACTGCGCCTTATGCAGTATACTTCTTCCGCGTGCTTAGTCCCTGGTGAATTTCCATAGCTCTACCAGAAACGAGTTTCTGCGCATGCGCACACTCACAAGTCTCGTGGACCAACGTGTTCAACAAAATGTTGATGCACGTCGTAAGTGAGGTCTTCGGTGTCTATGGCGCATAATACGGCCAATAGGATAGGCTAAATGATCCTTTTTGCCTTGTAGTCACTTGATTTCGAGCGGTTTTGTTTGTGTTCTATACCTATCGCTCGCTACAGAGATGAACGCTTGTTCGGACACCAAATCCTGAATAGTTATTCAGAGGAAATGGTCTCCGCAGATGTTGCCCAAAAGTTTCGATGGTCCGCCAGTGGGTCCTGGCGGGTCATCTAAAATTCCGTCTCCTCGGACAATGGTCTCCAACACTTGGAGTGTTTGTTGGGCGGCGTCTGCGACATTCTGGGAGTCCGGCCCGCAAGCGCGGCGAAACGGTTCCAAAGAAAGCGGGCTTCGCAAAGCGGACGCCGGAGAAGAGGAGAAAAAAAGGTCCGCGTAGTTTGTCGTCGCTGGGACCCCCGTGCACGCATGTATGGCCCTAGGTGTGCCCCTCGTCTGCGTCAGGGTGACACGGCAGCTGAGATCCCCGGTCGCGGCAGCGGAGGCGTTCTCGCCGCCGCCGCCGTTCGGAGGTACCGCCGTGAATGGAAGCGCATCTGCGCTGCTCACTTGGACAAAGGAGCGGATTATTATTGGGCACCCGGATTAAGGGACCGGGGGACTCGTTGGATACCGATATGGACACAAAGGAGCAATTTTTCGGGGGCGCTCCCCCCCCTCCCCTCGGCCGCCGCCGGGATTTAGCGACGACGGCCAACCGCCCTTCGTTATATCATGCATGCCGATGGCGGCCATGAATAGTTTCGGTTTCGGGGACACCCCTCCTCCCTCCCTCTTCTTCTGTCCCGCTCATTTTTAATCCCGAGGTGGGGTTATAATCCAGGCGGTCGTTCCTTCGGTCCCCGCCGCTGTGGGATTAGCGGACCCGAGGTAGCGCGCGGTAACAAGGGCCGCCTTTTGCCCGGGCAACAGGCGAGGGAGCGCGACTGTCCCGAACGGCCGCGCGGCGGCGCTACCGCCCGGGAAGCCTCCCTCCCTCTCCTTTCAGCGCTTCCCCATCGGTCCCCAGGCTTCGGCGGAGCACTCATCCCTCTCCCTCCTTCTTTTCCATCTTTCTCTCTCTCCCCATTGCGGCCGCGGCGGCGGCTCCTCCCGGTTTCCCCTAGGTTTCCCGGGTTGCCTCCGCGCGCGTGAAGGGCCGGAAGTGCGCCGACCGCTCCCGTTTCGCGCGGGGGTTTGCGGGAGCTGCGAGAGCCGCGCGGGATGTAGCATCCTCTCGGTGTGGCCGCTGGAGCGACGAGCCCTTGTCCGAGGCTGGCCGCTCGGTACCGTTCGTCGCAATTAGGGCTACCTTGTTGGCCCCCCGTGGCGGGGCGAAGGAGTGCGACGAACCGCCCGGCCCTAGAAGAGGAGGGGGAGGGGAGAGATTAGCGCGGGAGGGAGGGACGACCGGGCGACGCGCAAACTTCCGAGAGGAAATCACTTTCGCGGAGAATATAAAGACCGACAAGATTTTCTTTTTTAGAGTTTTGTGTTTTCCCCTTTTACTTATACTACGATGAAGGATCATTCAACTCCCTAATTTTGGTTTGCTTTCGTTAGCTTCTTAAGGAAATGCCGCGAATTGCATAGAAAATAACCACATTCGGTTTTGTTTAATCAGCGAGGACTTCGACAACCATTTCGTGACCAGAACAGTTCATAAATCAATGTGGAGCCTTATGCCTATCACAAGGTCTGCATAAGGATACCTGTATAACGCGCCCTCGAGAGGCTTAAGAAATTGGTAACAGCGCGCAAAAAAACGACGGGGGCAACGAGAGTAGAGCACAGGACAGCGCTTGTCCTGTGCTCTACTCTCGTTGTCGCCGTCTTTTTTTGCGCGATGTTCCCAATTTCTTAGGTCATGAACCAACTCGCTTGCATCGCCACCTTAACCTCGAGAGGCATCTTTCAGCTTGCGCTGCCCTGCTCGTGGCGCTTGCTGGAGGAGCGGACGGTACTTTCGGTTGGCCATGTGTCGCATGCACATTATACCAGGTTTGTTCCAGAAAATGAAACTCGGGCTTTTCGGCCCGTATAGATAAACTACGCATCCCAGAAAGCTGAAGCTCTGTGAGATTGTGGCGCAAGTGCTGGTGTTCAAAATGCGAAAATTTGAGTACGTGACGTTGCCTGGATCAAAAGATACAAACGAAAACAAAAAGGTATCTATGAGCCGACGTCCACCTAAGCCCGATATTTATCAAACCGAAATTTGAGATTGTGGGCGCCTGTATCATTTATTTCAGTGAACAACTCGTCAACAAAAAAAAGAAAACATCGTCTTCCTTGCGGCATTATAATTCATAAATCTCGTTAAAAGGCGCAGGACAGCAATCATCGTGTAAATATCGGGAGTTGTATTTTGTCGATGGTATAATTCGAGTTGGTTATCTACGCGTCAGACACAAATATCGACATCCCACCGCAACAAGTTGCAATTGCGGGTACACTGATCCCTTCGATTGGACTTCATGTCGTCAGTGAACTCAGAAAAAAGAGCACTTGCAGTTTGTTCTCGAGAGCGAACGTGTGGGACCACGTGACTCTGCAAACAGACACAAATCGTTTTCACAGATCCGAATTTTTTTTTTTTTTTAAGTCATTAGTTGACAGAGAAAAGCCATTCACACGTCCGTGCTGGGCCTCATTATATGGCTCGTTAAAGGTCCCACCGCATATGTCCCTTCGAACACATGACAATTACAATTACACGGCGGCTTTTAATTTATCACAGAGGTAATCGGTGCCCAGATTACGGGAACGGAATCAAAACTCGCACTTTCTGAGAGAGGATGGGAAAAACAGACTGACGATTGGACGCAGTGTAAACACACGAATGGATAGAAGAGCATATACGTCCCTGAAACATCTTGAGGAAGTGAGGTGGCGCCATCTAACGGCGAGGACAGGAAGCGCAGCAGTGGGGATCCCGCACTCATTAAAACGCATGCTTCAATGAGTGCGGCATGGTGACTAAAGATCGAAACGCGATGTTCCGTAAGCACGTGGTATGAGTCGCGGTTAAAATTGCGGACAAAGTCCCGCTGACGTCAAAATTGGAGTGGGGCGATTGTGGCGGCAGCTTGCGGTGGTGGATGAATGGGAGAATGACCGGGCCAAAGGGCTTACGGAAGGCTTAGTACACTTACTTACCGCGGAGTCTTTTACACACCAGCACACACAGACGCGTGTCTCTCTGTGTGTGTATACACATGGCGTAATGCGGCTCTGATCCTGTATACCACGGGTGTCAAATTCTTAAAGGTTTTTCTCCGGGAAATAAAAACTAGAAAAAAGTACGAAGGTAAACTGACAAAGAAAAAAGGAAAGAAGAATAAAGAAAGGTGGGCAAATCCTCTTGTGAGTTTGGAGAGAGCTTTAGCGCTGATCCGCTTCCAAGTAATCAGCTTAGCCCATTCAGAGATTCACAGAGTCCCTCTCTCTCGAATGACCATTGAGGAGGGATGACTCGCGCTCTTCTTCTTGGGGGAAGGGGCCGCTACGCGCGTGCTCGTGAAGGTCGATGCAAACAGCCTCGCTTATCCGGAGATCCCCGTTGTCCGGACAGAAGGGTTGCTCGACGGAAGTGACGTCGTAATGTCGGCGAGTTTCCGCTTTTGCAGGGTGCCTAGTGGATGTTAGTGCACAGTGCGGGACAGTTTGTATAGGAACAGGCGGTTCCCGGAATTGTTCGTTTTTCTCCCAGAGTGGCTATACACGCGGAAGCGGATGTTTACTTATTTCGTCGAGTTTATTCTTTTGTCAAAAGAAAGTCTTAACGTATACGCGGCAGAAATTTCCATTGTGCTAAGCAGTTATCAGTGAAACGTTAAAAAAAAAGGGGGAAGGGGGTATTTAATTACACAAAAATGTGACGCTGCCGTCGATTTCTGTGAGTTCATTGGCTCAGACCTTCGTCACAAGGGCGCCACTATCTTGACATATCGTCACTTCCAGTATGGGCGAAAACATCGTCTTGCCGTCGCCACTAATTCTGGATATAAGCGTAACCGTCACCCATTCTTGTTTTGTCTCACTTCTTTTTTTTTTTTTTGCTATTTGCAGGTTAAACTTTTATTTTTACGTCGCCCGTACCTGATATGCATACCTACCAGGTGCCCGGTAACGAGAGTAAGCAAAAAAGATCGCCCAACGGGGATTGCGGCTGTGGGGTATATTTGGTGGCGTTTACGGGGACGGCAGTGGCATTCCGTATAGTACATTTTTTTTTTTTTTTGTCAACCTTCGTCCTCAGCCACCTGCTCGGAATATTCTGTGTGGGCGACAAAAAATAATAAGACATTTTAACCTACGAATAGTAAAAGATAGAGGAGAGACAAAATGAGTGACGGTTACGCTTATATTCTAGACGTATTCTATTAGCGTGGCGACGGCAAAACAATGTTCGCCCACACTGGAAGTGGCGACAATTCAAGATGGCGGCGCCGTTGTGAAAAGTTCTATAGACGCTTTGCAGCACCTGTGCATGGGCGCCGCCATTACCGACCTTCAGTTTTTGTGCCCTCTTATTCCGCTCGCTTCACTTCATCATTGCCACAGCAGGACAGGTTATTGCCACTTTAAGTGCTACTGTGTCCTTCTCCCCAGCATAGGCCTTTCTGGAGGCTCGTCAACGCCCATTTCCGTGGCTCGGCATCTCGGTAGGACAAGAGAAGGCCGGCTATGGCGACTCAGCCTGGCGCGTGTGTAAAGCGTCTATACAGAAGCGAGTTTCGGTAGATCATTCCGATAACGATATCCTGCTACTCCGCCGGCGCCTTTGCGCGTACGTTATTTCGCCATTGCCGGGTATCGTTATCGGAGTTAAGACCCGTTCACATATATGCAACCGAGAGAGACCAGGCCGGTTTTTAAGCCTTTTGCGACTTCTTAGGACCGGATGCGCTGCAGCGGAGCAGGTCCCAAGACGTCGGTCTGGTCTCTCTCGGTCTAACTCGGTTGCATATGTGTGAACGGCGCTTTATACTGAAAATCACGCTCCAGTTATCTCAGTCAGTCCAGCTCCGTGATGCGCTCTCTCCGCGCCTCCCTGCGCCCGGTCTCCAAGGTTACGTAACATTCCCACGGCCATCGACTCTTGATTCAAGATGGCGGCCGGCCATCCGCTGCGGCCGGGCGTAAGGTGAAACGGAGTACGCACGAACTCAGCTCTTTTACGTCACGGCGCGGTGGTGGCGCGTCGGGCGCACTTCCGATCTGGGGCTGTGGGCGGAAGTCACCATGCGGTACGGGCATTCCTGTGTTCTTTTGGAAGAGACCATATAAAAACCTGCCTTCTCGTCAAAACGCCGCGACTGGGGCTGTACCAAAAGGGCCGGGAAAGGTTTGAAGGTCAGTTTTATGTGTTTCCTGCCTGCTCCGTTCGTCCGAGAACGCGGATATGAGCCGTGAAAAAGGAAAACCTGACGCCGCCATTCCACGATTGCTTGTGCGGGAAGCACTTTCGGTTGAATTCACGGATACTTGTGGTGGTCATATTTATTTGTTGTTCCAACATGAACGCGGGAAAACCGTCAAGTTATACAGACTACCTGCCGGGACTACGTTCAGTGCGTCTTCAAGCTCAAACGGCCGCCAGATCGTTCGAACTGTCGTCTGCTCTTTCAAGCGTTTCTGCTTGTTGTCGTCCGCCCTTTCAAACGTTTCTGCTCGTTCAAACGACAGCGCGCCCGTAGACCAGACGTTGACCCGGTGATTGCGAGTAAGTGCAGGCCTCAAAATAATTTTAAGTTTGAACGTTGGCTGGGGTAAGTAGGCTCGATGTAAGCAGTAGATACAAGGAGATGTTGATAATTGTTACCAGTGGCCGTCACCGACTTGTTATGCTTGATGCACTTGGTCCGATTCTGCTTGCGATTTTCAGCATCGACGTCGACCATCTCAGCTACGGTTCACGCTTTTGAAGCCTCAGCGACGTCACGACTGAAAATAGCGAGCAGAATCTCATCATGCGAATCTGGCTTTAGCGTTCATTCTGCGGCGTCCACGCGGAAGGAATCGACGCATGTCACATTCTTGCGAAGTTTTTCGGTGTAACGAGCCTCGGTAATTTCGCTGAGGCCGCTCAAGTAGTCAGGCATTGCCAGGAAGACGTAGAATCAATAATTCAAGTGCCAAAAAGAGCGCGGGGACTCACACCGACGCCGACAACGTCGCATTCCAATGATTCGTTTATGGGTAACGGTGAGCTTCTTGCCAACACTTTATCGCTCATGCGCGGCGCCGGTAGCGTCCACTATGGGGCGCTCCTGTTTGTTTGTAAACACAAGCTGGTCTATAGGGATGTCGCCTCGTTAGCAGCAACGCTGCGTGCGCATTAGCTAGCAAAAAGTTTCTACAGACATCAGGAACGCTACTCATCATCTTCCGATGGATGACGCTGCACATTTGCGGAAAGCGTTCACTGGGCTTGCTCATTTAGCGTCAAACAATGCCGAGTCAGTGATGGTAAAAGTCCCCTGGCATGCCGAGTTCTGCTATTTCATCGTATTTTAGCGGTACATTTCACCGTGCATCGCTTTAGCAGAAAGGTTAGCCGAAGGTTGGCGCAGCATTGGTGTCTATGTGCGTCGCGCTGGCCTCCGGAAAAGCAAGATGTTGACCGCACCCTCTTCCCCTCGATTGTAATTGCCGACGTGCGCGACCAAACGCGTCGGTGGTCGGCCTTCCACGATTGGCCAAATGTCCACTCTGCTTGAGAGGATGACTCATGTCTTCATCGACGGCGGTATGAGCAATGTGAGACTCAACTTTGACGGCGTCTCTTTAAAACCACGATGACTCAAAATTTCCACCGTACTTTTTAAACGCACCATCCGAGTCGTCGCTCGTGAGT
Source organism: Ixodes persulcatus (assembly GCA_013358835.2). Lineage (NCBI taxonomy): Eukaryota > Metazoa > Arthropoda > Arachnida > Ixodida > Ixodidae > Ixodes > Ixodes persulcatus. The sequence continues at coordinate 1,476,447 of JABSTQ010009452.1, forward strand.
GACGATCCTGGGCGTGACGTCGGGAGTAGGAATCATAAACGGGCGCCACCGAAACATCTCGTCTCCAATAGACGCTGTACCGGCGCCGATGGGGCCGCAAGTCACGCCTCTGCCTTGTCCGTGCACGCGTCATGATCACGCCTCTGCACGGTGTCTGGCACCGCCACCATGCCCTCCCTTCCTCCTGGTTCCTCGACCCCCGAGGGTCTCATCATCTCCCCTCCGCGCACGCCTCGGCTCCAAGACCTTGATGAGCGAAGGAGGGGTCCCGTCACGGCACCCGCGTCCCATTGGGCAGAGCCGGGCAATTAGTCGGGCCGCGCTGGGAGCACCCTGTTTCTCGCACCCTGCCGGCGCCTGTATATCATTAGCGGGACTGGAGAGCCAAGATTGTAAGAGGGGGACCAACTCAAACCGTGGAGAGAGCTTTGGCAATTTAATGGCGGGCGCATCCCGCGGAGATCTGGCATGGCTGCGTTCCGAATCCTACCCAAATGGACCAGAGTTACTCCGGTGGGTCGTGTCACGTGACAACACAGACCGAAAAACGCTGGTCGCGGGTAGGTTTTAGAGCGCCAAGGTACAAAACCCTTACCCTGAAATAAGATCGAGTAAATTTTGGAACACGGCCGCTGACTCAAGCTTCGCAGACGCTTGCAGTAATAATAGTAGCGTTATGTTTATACAGCCCGAAGTTAGTCAGCCCCCGATCGGCGTCTGGTGTCTCAGCTGTAGATGAGCGATTGAGTCAGTGCAGTACAACCGCTAGCCTGGGGTCTTCAACGTGCACCACCCAGTAGGGATACACGACCGCACGCAGCAGGTACAGTACTCGTCCAGATCGAAACGGGCAGGGGTGGGGGATTGAACACGCTTGCAGGCGATCAACGCATTCTCCGGCTCCTCGCAGCTTGTATTTCGAAGGCGGTCCATAAACCTCGATCCAGCGGTTGAAAGCACTCTTTAATCCAGGCACACTAGGATCGACAGCTCCGCGGAACGCCGAGAGCCACGGCGGCGCCTTCGGCCGACGCCGTGATGTGGGACGATGCGTCCACGGAGGGCCCTGCGTCGGGGCGGGTTTTACGTAATCGCGATGGATCGATGGACAGAGGAGTGGGCTCGGAACGTGCATTTAATGAGCCGTTTAAAAGCGTTCGTGTTTCAAACTCTTCGAAGGCTGGTTGCATTTGCGTTACAGACTTGTTTTATGAAAACTTAATTGGTTGCCCATGTCGTCTTTAGCAGTCGTGAGTGGCTGTGGTGCAGTCGGTCGTCGTCCTCAAACGCAGCTCTCTGAGTCAATCTTATGGCGTAAGAGTGTCGCCTACAAACTGGAAGGAGAAATTAACTAAACCCGTCAGACTTCAGAGAATACTTCAGAAGAGTCGGGGAAAGGTGGGGGATTCTGAGCGAGATATGTCGAGAGTTCGGACAGTTTGTGAATAATACCCTAGTTACACTATAGCTCTTAACTGTCATTAAGCCGACGACAGTTGACTCAAATCGCGATCGGCCGGCGTTACACGGCAGCACCAACTGTCATTGAGTCGCTGACGATCATTCGCCCAAATTGAGCTAAAGATGGCGGCGTTCGACGCATCGCCGCCCATGGCCAGTGCCAGCGAAGCACTTATTATTGCGGAAGTTCGGGGAAAGATATTTAGAGAGTATCGTAGCAGCAAATATTGTCGGAAAAGGTACGATTTGGGGACAGAGCTGCCGCTAGAACGATCACGGCACGTCGCGGAAGCCAAAGCTCGGCGACTCTGGCCATCGTGATGTCCGTGCCGATAAGGCTCTCTTGCTTGAATTCGTCTATAACATTCTGATTATCGTTTCTTTACTTCAAAAAAAAAAAAAAGTTTATTTTATTTTATTTTAAACGTTTATAATGAATGAAAAGTGTGCATTCAATTCACTGGCATCACTTCGTTTCGGTTTCAACTGGGTCCCTTGGCGCACTTTTCAACTGGGGTTGTTAGGCCTCTGTACCGTGAAACACCGTACAACTTAATTGAGCGAGCTCAATGTCGGTTGGGAGAGGCCAACGATAGTTGGCTTAATGACAGCTGAGAGCGCTAGTGTAACTAGGGCATAAATGTTACTTCTTGACACACGTTTTTCTTTTTTTTTTCCAGAAATATTGAGAAGAACCAAGTAACATATGCCGTATAAGTGGTTCTGTCTATAATGATTCATCAGTCATACAAGCCCTAACGAAACATCAAGACAAGCATGTTGTCATTCCAGGAAAGTGCAAGCAAGCATCTTTATTGTGAAGCCTATCATCCACGAACTATAGAGACCGCGGTTGTCACACCGCAGTGCCATCGTTGTTAACATTTTGGAACATCAAGTCATTGTTTCTAAACAAGCATGTTCACTGAGCCGTAAGCAAAGTCAATACTTTCTTTTTGGTTTGTATTTTGCGTACAAGTGAAGCATCTGTGTGTGCCCTGCCATTGTCACCAACTTGAGGTGGTCTCAGAAATATGGCTTGGTGAATGAATGAATAAATGTTTATTATAGAAAATTACGCTGATCCCTCTTGACTTGTGTCATACGGGTCGGCGGATGGTGGGATGGGGTAGGACAGGGAGGGGAGGGGGAAAGGGGGGGGGGGGAGTAGGCCGGGACTTGCCGATTTGAAGTCGGGCGTGAAGTCAAGGGTACTGTCCCGCGGTGCCCTGCTTTCACAATTGGACTGATCCATTCTGGCCATCTCTTTGGGTGGTCTTCGAGCGATGGGAATTTCGTTCAACTCTTCTTTCCTGTGCAGATGGTGTTTAGGGCATTCCCAGAGTGTGTGGCGTAGACTTTTTGATGCATATATAGATGGCTCTGTTCAAGTACGCGAGGCGTTGCCCGATGCTGATGCTGATGGCGTGTGTCTTGTTGTCTCTGCTGCAGCGTCAGGACCGGCGCCCCGCAAGCAGCGTCGTGAGAGGACGACGTTTACGCGTGCTCAGCTGGACGTGCTGGAGGCCCTGTTCAGCAAGACGCGCTACCCGGACATCTTCATGAGGGAGGAGGTGGCCCTCAAAATCAACCTGCCGGAGTCCAGGGTCCAGGTACGGACACTAAAATGACGATGCACATTTCACGGGGGCGAAAGGGCGTCTTTCGGTTCATGCTGCTGCTGTGTGCGCCGCCTTTTACTGCTCTATGCGCCGCCTTTTGCTTCCCCACACCAGCAGGGTCAGGCGCCAGAAAAGTGCGATGGAAACGTTTTCCCGTACACGGCACTACTCAGAACCCGCGGACGGTGCCGGAACTGCATGCGGTTTCTTGTCCGATGACATCTCCCTCCCTCCCTCTCTCTCTCTCTCTCTCTCTTTCTTTCTTTCTCCTCTTTCAGTGTCGGATCGGACACTGAAAGAGGAGCCAAATCGGAAACGAATCGGAACAACGAATCTAGAGCTAAACAATGCAGTATGGAAATCTTAGTCGCGGTGTACACCGAAGACTGCGGGTGCGGGAGTGGCGCTAAATTCGCGGTAACGATTTACTAAAACCAAAATACATCTCCCCAAGCATAGCATATTCCAAGTTTCAAACAGAGTTATTGGCAACACTTAAAATGAAACAGTGTCGATAGTCCTAGTGCTTACAAATCCATCATTTCGCAAAAAAATAAAACACTGTTGCGATAAATATTTTTAAAAACCAGCAAGGTTGTATTTTTATTACACACTGCGGCGTTTCGCTTTTCTCCGTGGTCGAATCGCCATCGGCGAAAGGCGCTCTTGAAGCTCGATCGCGCGAGCGGCTCGAGGGTCCACTCGACTTCGCGCCAGTGAGCATCGCTCGTTGACGCGTGGTGCACCCGGACACAAGCACGGTCGGGCAGCCTCGCTTTCTCGCCCCGCCTTTGCGAAAGGTCTTCTAGAGAAGAGCGCGCGCCTACTCACCCATCCATTCTTGAGAAGGCGCCCGCGTTTCGCGAGAAAAGAACGTAACCCCAAACCGCTCATCTGTCAGCCATTTTCCTTTCCGAAGGTGTTGAAACAGTCGTGTTTACTGTCTCTGCACCGGGATGTTTGCACGCGTCTCACCACGAATGCGCGGAGCTCCTTTATTTCTCTATCGCGCCAACGGACTTGGTTTAAAGGATATGTTATATTATCGGACTGCCAGCACGGCTTCAGAAAAGAAAGGTCTACTGAATCGGCTCTGCTGTTCCAGAAAGATGTGATCATTAATAACATTGAAAACAAACGGTTGACATTAGCGTTCTAATCCACTTGACTTAGTTAATCGCAGTATTATTAAAAAAAATAATAATACTACGGTATACGGGGTGAAGCACACTTATCTAAATCATATACCTGTATGAGCGAAGGAAATTTGTTCAAATCAGTGATTCAGTATCATCCAAAAGAACAGTGAATGCAGGTGTACCTGAGGGAAGTGTCTTAGGTCATTTATTATTTCTTCTGTGTACTAATGAGATAAAACATTGCATTCCAGGCTGTAAAGTCGTAGCCTATGCCGATGACGCTATATTATTTTTCAAGGGCAGTACATGCGACAAGATTGAAAAGACACCGTATGCTATCTTTGAACTACACATGTGGACAGAAATAAATGGATTACGAATTAACGCAAACAAAACGCAATGCATGCTATTACGGGCTAAGGACATGACATTTGAATCAAACCTACGTATAATTTTAGGTGGGGATGCAATTGAGGTGGTGAAGACCTTCAATATATTAGGTGTTATTTTTACAGAAAACTTATTATGGAATGAGCACGTCGACCACATTCATACCGCACAATTTTCACCCCGTCAGTTAAGATAATAATTTCCAATGGTCTCGCGCACTCACACTTTTTGTATCGTCACCTCGTATGGGGTACCACTACCCTGAAAAATATAAACACAATTTTGACACTGAAACACACACACACGCGCGCGCACACGCACACGCACACGCACGCACACACACACACGCATACGCACGCACACACACACACACACACACACACACACACACACACACACACACACACACACACACACACACACACACACACACACACACACACACACACACACACACACACACACACACACACACACACACACACACACTAAGACTGGTTGAAAATGTGTCCTACTTTTATCACACATATGCTCTTTTGACTCAATTTAAGGTTGTTAGAGCCATGAATCTACATTATTACCGGCTCCTATTATCGTATAAAGTAGTACTAAAAATAAACGCAGCTTTCTCTTTTACAAACATCGAACTTAACTAAAAATACTGTCACCTATCACACGGCTATGTGAAGAGTGGCGTGTACTTAGAAAACCATGGTATCGCATCCATCAGATTCATTCTACCATCTTTATTAAACACGTTGAAGCATAGACACTTCAGCCATAATTGCCCATTTGGTGACTTCATGCAGATATACCTTCGAAAATATATACATATTTTGTATTTTTTATTTTTAGAGACGTATTTTGTCAACTAATGCAAGGTGGAAGACAGCTGTGTACATAGAATTAAGTAGGGAAGTTACTATTTCACTGTGTTAGATAAGCGCTGAACGTGAACTGCCATCTTGGAGCTAGGGGCTTGTCAAGCTGCACTTACTGCAGCTTTTTGCCCAGCTACCATCTTTGTGGAGAAAGAAAAACGTAATTTATTAATTAATTTATTTATTTATTGATATACGGTCATCTAGTGCGGAATACTCACAACTATGAGTTGTACCAGTACAATGGTTTAATTAAATCGGCTCTCACACGAGCTGGAGCTACCGAGTTCCAAGCCGAACTCTGAAGCAGCTCTCTCGTGTCTAATCACGTGGCGTCAGTGGCGCTCAAAGTTGCCTTCTCTGATCAGCAGTCGCGCTGCGATCATGAGCTTATAGCCGGCAGTGCTGTAAAGGCCTCACTCCTCATTTAGAATGCCTCATTTCAGCGTGCATGAGCCTCCGATTCTGCTTCGGTTTCGTTTCTGACGTTAAAGCTCGGGCACTGTTCAAGTGAGGTGGTGAACACGCGTTGGAGGAGGACAACTAAGAGATGTTCCACGACATTCTAACGTTGCATTCAGAACGTCTTAAACTATCGTTATGTGTAATACCGTTACCGCTACCGCCACGCAAGAACCAGGCCGGAAACATATCGGAAATGATCCGCGGCACCATTGATTCTCACTTTCACTGTATCTGTTTTCTTGGCAGCGCGTTAAAAGAAGATGACTGGCTAGAACGGTTTCTTCACGGTACGTTTCCCGCCCGATATTGACATGGCTGTAACGATGACAATATTACCATATGCTAAAACATTGGAATGTGGTTTCCAGTCCACGAAGGACAGCTCACTGGCGATCATAACCTCCAAACCCATTTTTCCTTTGCCCCACAGGTGTGGTTCAAGAACCGGCGGGCCAAGTGTCGGCAGCAGCAACAGCAGCAGCAGAACGGATCCTCCAAACCCCGTCCCAAGAAGGCGAAAAGCCCGGCGCCGTCGACGAGTCCCACCTCCTCGAGCCGGGGCGAATCGCCCTACAAGCCGCCAGCACTAGTGGCGCCCCTCCCGTCATCGTCGACGGCCTCCCCGCTCCAACAACAAGCCGCCTCGTCCATCTGGAGCCCCGCCGCCATCGGACCTGCCGTGGCCGAGCTCATGTCGGGCGCCCAGAGGTCCTCGTACCACCACCACCACCATCAGCACCACGGACCCCACCAGCAGCAGCAGGCGACGTCCTCGGCCCAGGGCGGTCCAGGACAGGGACAGCAGCAAGTCCAACTTCAGAGCGGCTGTTACGGCACGAGCCAGTACCCGTCTCCCTACTACGGTGGCATGGACTATCTGGGGGGTCCAGTGCACGGTCCCGTGCACGCGCCCCTGCACGGGCAGCCTGGCGAGAGGCCGCCGCTGAGCGCGAGGACGCCTCCCGCGCCGCCGCCGGACTGCAGTCTCGAGTACAGCGCGGACAAGGCGACGGCCGCCTGGAAGTTCCAGGTGCTTTGAGTGCGCGCGCGCGGGACCGTCGGCGACTGCTTCCCTTCCTCAGACATCCGTGGGTGCCCCCGGCCGCTATTTATTCCTGGGACGACGCTTTTTGTGTGATATACGGAACGACAGTGGGTGCCCGACAATCGCTCTGTACATAGGACCTTTTGTAGATGTTTCTTCGGTTCGCCCCGCGGACGTGGTCGCCCTTCTGCGCCGCCGGTGGACGGTGAAATAAAGGCCGCTCTCCGGGGCTGCTCGGATGCGTGTGTGGTTTCGCTGAGAGCGGCGGATGCCAACTAGGCCAGCCGGCTATCGCCGGCCGCCATCGACGGCCCTGGAGTCGCGGCAGGGACGACCGGTGCATCCCTCGCCGCCGCCGCTGTCGCCGTGTGCCCCTCGTGGCCGTGTGAGTGTATGTGTGTGTGTGCGCGCGCGCACCACGCTGAATGCCAGATCGGCTCTCGGTCGCGCCGCTCTCTGAAGCGCGCCGGGACGGACGGCGGCGCGGCGCCGGGGAGTCTGTGGTCTTGCCGAGTTCGCTGGGGAGGCCTTGTCGACAGGCGTCGACGAGACCACAAACACCGAGGACGACCTACATCATTGGGATCTTGCTAACCCTCAGTAACCCCAGAAATGGACGTACAAGGGAGGGATGTCCTTCTTTTTCTTTACTTCCGATAAACTGGGCAAAGTAAACAAAAGTGATTTGGAATGTTTTATTATACACACCATTTAGGTACGCAGAGTAGCTACTTCTCCACGTAATTACCGCACAGATTTAGCCACTTATCATGATGTGGGACAATCGTGAGCCGACGGCGCTCAAGCAGCTCTGTTCGCGTGTTCTACAGGACCCTCGGTCGCACAGACTCAAGGCACGTTCACACACTTGCGTTTGCTTACGACCGAGTTCTTGTAATCGCTTACGACAAGAAAACACGGGGACGCTGGCGCCATTTATGAAGTGGCCCCTGCCTACCCGATAGATGGCGCCAATTTTTTCTCTCTTTCGCTGTAAGATACCAGATAAGATGACCCATGTCAAGCTATCTTCGTTTTTCTTTCCCCTTAATAAGCGTATTCGACTACTACTATAGAAATTAGGTTTTAAGGCACACGGTCATAACCAGTCGCAAATATGTGAACCAGGCTTCACAAATGCCTTTCGTCCTTTCTGAAACCCTTGGCACAATTCCCACATGGAACCGTCACACACGCAGTTTCTTCCGTACACATTACAACCTCCGACGAATTCTTCCGGCGTTGTTTCTTTCTGCTTGCAGAAACTGAATTACAGAGCGAACCTCGCATTTGGCGGTAATCTCTATCATATATGCTCCATGTTTACACAACCACATGGACTCGCACCGAATGAAACGACCAGCCATATCAAAACGGGGCGTGCGTCTCTGCTGCGGCAGCTTTCCCTTTTCAAGCCATCAGAAGTTGTAAGCAACAACACATTTCTGCCCATCAGGTTGAGCCGGTATTTAGGGCGTTCAGATCACTCTCACGTGTGCTTGTATGGAGAGGCACGAAAGATTTTTAGCTTGCCAAAGTCGCCTTGGCGCGCAAGCTTCGCGTGTCTGTACTTCATATCGTAGCATCCCTGGGGTTTTCAGCGTCCGCGAGCCCTGGCTTTTTATTTTCCTGTAACGGGAGAAACTCAGTATGTCAAATAATACGCGGCTTTTAGAATTCAAAATACTGCATCTTGACCTCGTACTGTTGTTATAATAGTTTTTTTAGTACAAAGCATGCACTGTTCTGGAACCTCTAAACAAAGTAAAAAATATCATTCCGCCTAGGTTTTTGTATATTTATTATTTATTGATTTATCAATACTACTAATCCTCATTTTAGGATTTTTGTAGGGGGGTTACAATCACAGACGCACAACCGCAAACAAGATACATGCGTAGAAAAAAAAATCAGTAAAAAAGAAATAAAAACATTGGTGCTGTTGCGTTAAAAGCACTCCCGTCGCTGACAAAAAGGGAGAGCGAGCCTGAACGCACGGAGCTTTCGTGCTCGCGCTTTCAGCTTTGCCTTCGCTCGCACATAAGGTGAAACGAAGTATAGCGTGGACAACGTGTTCGGGCAAATTGTTCCATTCCTCAATGGCAATCAGAAAAAGAAAAATAGGCTGGAATTTTTTTTTAATTATTTCCCATGCTTTGATCGGTTCGTTTGCCTTTCGTTTGGAATGAGGTATTTAGTTTATCTTTGTCACGTTGTTTACTATTGGAATAGATTAGGTTTAGCCTTACCAGCTTAGCTTTGTTCTCTAGTGACGGGATACCCAGCCTGCGACTGAGTTCTGTGGGTGAGTCATGCCTGCTGAATTTATTTGTTACGAACCTGACAGCAAGCTTTTGTGTATTTTCCTAGTTTTGGGATATTCGTTTTCGTTAAGGAAACCAGACAGGATTAGAGTATTCAACCACGGGCCGGATTAGGGTTGTATGGGTCACAACTTGAGTATCGCGCGATGCATATTTTATACCCCTGTTACACGGGCACACTTAACCGCGGTTAACTCAGCTTAACTGCTGTTTCGCGGCACCACAGATGCCGCAGTATACTCTCGGACAGCTATTTCATAACACGTGAAGAGCGCGCGTGCACATCTTCGATAGATGCTCAAGATGCTCAAGCGCACGTTCGCCCATAGCTTTGACTGCATAGCCGCAGAATGTTGTTGGTAAGTATTGTGCGCTGACGGTGGCTTAGCGTAACTGCAGTTAAGTTTGCCCGTGTAACAGGGGTATTAGTCACCTTCGTTGTTAGTGCGTCTATGTGCATGGTCCAGTTAAGATCGCTCGTGATGAATAGTCCCCAGTGCTTGTATTCGTGGAGGTTGCAATGATCGAGTATAAGGGAGAGTAGAAATGTGAATCTGGTTCACAAAAGGAAGCGGAATATAACGTGCTCCGTGTGTTCGCCCCCCCCCCCCTCCCCCCCCCCCCCCCACACACACACACACATTTTTTTTTCCCCGCCACCAGGAATTCGGTGTTTTGGAACCGGACAGGAAAAAAAAAATATATATATCGGCGTCTATCAGGCGAATATATTTCGAACAAAAATAGGACCCGATAAGCCTGAAAAACGACTTTGTAATTCATGAAGCCGCAGTCAGAAGTCAGACTACATCATACGAAAGACAGGCTGTTCACTGCAGCCATCGTGACTGAAGTATCTCCAGTCACGCCTCGTGCATCTTAGAAGCAGCTTCATACGTGCTCCGAGGATGTCTGAAGGCAGTTTTTGCGCGACAGTGTAGTAACAAAGCTTAAGAAGTGCCTGCAGTCCACCTTCTGTGTGCGAAGTGTGCCTTTCGGGCTGGGGAATCGATCGATCAACCTTCCTACTAATCGATCCATGCTTTAATCGCGATTAATTTTATTCAACCGATTAATCGGTATAGGAGTTAGAAATTTATGGGAGGAAGTAAAAATTCTCGAGTTACTTCTCGTTGGAGCATCTATGTGCTTTAGGAGGCGACACTGTTGTATTCCACGGTAAAAACACTTCAACGTTCCCTACGTCTGTAATTCAGTGTTTATCAGGTTAAAGAAAAGTAATATAAAACCATTTCATGTTAAAAATAACTTACTGTAAAATACAGTTAGGGAGGAAGTCGTATACTCCCGCGCGAGCAGGCGTACTTTTCTGAGCAGTGCTTGACTGATGGCTCTCGTTCGAACGTTACGAGCTCGCCCTTGTGTAGTAGACACTGGGAGGAGGTGGGAAGAAGGAAGGGAGAGCCAATACACCAACTCATGTTCACAAACAAACCGGAGCGCCCCTAGCGGACGCCACCGGCGCCGCGCATGCGCGATGGAGTGTGGGCAAGAAGCTCGCCGTCGCCCATAAACAAACCATTGAAATGCGATGTTGTCGGCGTCGGTGTGAATCCGCCTGCCCTTTTTCGCGTTCGAATTGTTGATTCTGCGTCTTCCTGGCAATGCCTGACTACTTGAGCGGCCTCAACGAAATTACCGAGGCTCGTTACACCGCTAAACTTCGCGTGAATAATGTGACATGCGGCGATTCATTCCGCGTGGACGCCGGAGAATGTACACATTGCGACACAGTTAGCGCGAACACGACATCGGCGCATTTTCGCATTTTACTTTTAAATAGTATTAGTGAGCACGAAATTTTATCGCTTACATTATATACCTAAATGAGCTCTTTCCGTAGCAATAATAACTTGGATGACATCCCTTGGTTTCAAAGAGAAAAAATGGAAAAACCGGCGATCGCTTGTTCGCGCTAACAGTGTCGCGCTCTGTACGCTAAAGCCTGATTCGCAAGATAAGATTTCGCACGCAATTTTCAATCGCGACGTCGCTCGGGCTGCAAAAGCGTGAACCGTAGCTGAGATGGTCGACGCCGATACTGAAAATCGCAAGCAGAATAGGACCAAGTGAATCAGGCATAATAAGTCGGTGATGGCCACTGGTAACATTGATCAACATCTTGTATCTACTGTTTACATCGAGCCTGCTTACCAACCTTCAAACTTAAGTTTTTTGAGGCCTGCACTTACTTCTTATCGCAAGTACCGGGCCAACATTTGGCCTACGGGCCGGTGTTGTCTGAAAGAGCAGACGACAAGCAGAAACGTTTGAAAGAGCAGACGACAGTTCGAACGATCAGGCGGCCGTTTGAACTTGAAGACGCACTGAACGTAGTCCGCAGGTGGTCCGCACAACTTGACGGTTTTCTGGCGTTCATGTTGGAACAAAACAAATAAATCTGATGACCACAAGTATCCGTGAATTCAACCCAAAGTGCTTCCCACCCAAGCAGTCGTGGTCCGATGGCGTCTGGTTTTCCCTTTTCACGGCACATATCCACGTTCTCGGACGAACCAAGCACATGAAAACTGACCTTCAAACCTTTCTCGACTCGTTTGGTACAGACCCAGTCGCGGCTTTTGACGAGAAGGCAGGTTTTTGTCTGGTTCCTTTCAAAACAACGCAGGAATACACGTCTCACATGGGGAGTTCCGACCACAGCCCCAGACCGGAAGTGCGCCCGACGCGCCGTGACGTAACATAGATGAGTTCGTGTATAAAGGCAAACGAACTGCCCGTTACCATTTGTAACTAGATCACAGTTGTCTGAGGGAAAGGGGAAGAAAAAGGGTTCACAAAGTTCACGGTAAGCAATCATAAAAAAGCGCTATACGGCAAAGCCCCCCCCCCCCCACACACACACACAGACATACACACACACAGGAAAAAAAATTATTGCCGCTCTCGTCTTTTCCGAAGTCCTCTAAACTACCGCTATCACTTCTGTCCGTGTCCTCCCCTTCCGTTTATTAGGGAGTTTTCGTAGATCGTTTCCGCCGTCCCGCAACGCCCTCTGCAACCAGCTACGATACCCGAACCTCTACAGCCAAGGCCATCGGCGCGCAGTCACAGTAACGGTTTCTTCGTTGCGGAGGGCTTAGCGGAGGGGGAAACGCGGTCACATAGCCCAGCCCGTGACGCAGTGGCGTCACTATAGTAGGTTACAAGTCAAGAAGGTAGCGGCAAATGCCCCTCAAAGGGAATCATATATCCCTCCGCCACCTCCGCATCCAATAGCGTCCCATCGTTTCCGTGACGTTGCGGCCAACGCGCGAGGAGGGTCGTGCCTTTCTGTACATATTTGCTTTATCTCTCGACTTTGACTTGGCATTGTGGAAGCCACGAGAGGGAAGTCTTCCCCCTTCCGATGGAAACAAAGACGACTTTCGGGGATTAGCTTCCCCCTCCGATTGATACAAAGGCTGCTTTCAGGGGCTCGGTTCGTTCTCCGATGAATACGAAGGTCGCTTTCTTAAAAAGTGGGGGTCGGAGACAAGTTGGCACCACTCTGTGGCCGTTATCTATCCATTGAAGCGGAACAAGGAGCGTTTCCAGTGAACTCTTCTTTCGATTGCGGAGGCATTTGAAACCGGCGCACCACGCTTGTGGGAGGAGCTTCTCCTACCTTCTTAACGTGTAACCGACTATAGGGTCAGTGGCACCCGGGGCGGTGGCCCGCCGCGACACCCCCCTGAGCGCTGCACCCGGGGCGGTCCCCCCGCCCCCCGCCTTGTGACGCCACTGCCGTGACGTCGGCACCAGTTCGAGCAAACGTTACTATACACGAACTCAACTCTCCTACGTCACGCCGCGGTGGCGGCGCGTCGGTCGCGCTTCCGGTCTGGGGCGGTGGGCAGAAGTCGCCGTGCGAGACATGCATTCCTGTGTTCTCTCGGAAGAAACCAGACAAAAAACCTGCCTTCTCGTCAAAATGCTGCGACGGGGGCTGTACCAAGAGAACCTGGAAAGGTTTGAAGATCAGTTTTCATGTGTTTCTGCCCCCTCCGTTCGTCCGAGAACGTGGATAGTAGCCGTGAAAAGGGCAAACCAGACGCTGTCGAACTACGATTGCTTGTGCGGGCAACACTTCGTGGTCGCCAGATGTATTTGTTTTGTTCCAAAATGAACGAGAGAAAACCGCCAAGTTGTCCGGACCACCCACGGGTTCAGTGCGTCTTCAAATTCACACGACCGCCTGATCGTTCGAACTTTCGTCTGCTCTTTCAAGCTTGTCTGCTTTTTGTCGTCTGCTCGTTCAAACAAAAGCGGCCCGTAGACCAAACTTTGACCCGGTGATTGCAATAAGAAGTAATTGCAGGCCTCAAAAGACTTAAGTAGGCTCGGTGTAAACAGTAGATACAAGATGGTGATTATTGGTACCAGTGGCCATCACCGACTTGTTACGCTTGGTCTGTTCCCGCTTCCGATTTTCAGTATCGACGTCGATCATCGCCGCTACCTTCTACACTTTTGCAGCACGAGCGATGTCGCGACCGAAAATAGCTAGAAGAATCTCATCATGGTTTTGGCGTCCATTCTGCGGCGTTCATGCGAATGAATCGCTGCACGTCAAATTATTTACGCAAAGTTTAGCGGCGTAAAGAGCCTTGATAATTTCGCTCAGGCGATTAAAGTGGTAAGACATTGCTATGAGGACGTAGAATCGACAATTTCAACGCGAAAAAGAGTATGCAGACTCACACAGACGCCGACAACGTGACATTCCAATGGTTTGTTGACGCGGGACGCGGTGCTTCTTGCCCGCACTCCATTGCGTATGCGCTTCGAACTGTCGTCTGCTCTTTCAAACTTGTCTGCTTTTTTCGTCACCTCGTTCAAACAACAGCGGTCCGTAAACCAAACGTTGACCCGGTAATTGCGATAAGAACTAAGTGCAGGCCTCAAAACACTTTTGAAGGTTGGTTGGGGTAAGTAGGCTAAGTGTAAACAGTAGATACAAGAAGGTGTTGATCATTGTTACCAGTGGCCATCACCGACTTGTAATGCCCGATTATACTTGTGGTTTTCAATATCGACGTCCACCATCTCAGCTACGGTCCAAGCTTTTGCAGCCCGAGCGACGTCGCGACTGAAAATAGCGAGCAGAATCTCATCGTGGGAGTCAGGCTTTAGCGCCCATTCTGCGGCGTCCACATGAAATGAATCGCCGCACGTCACATTATTCACGCCAAGTTTTGTCTCGTTAATTTTGCTGAAGCCGCTCAAGTAGTCAGACATTGTTAGGAGGACGTAGAATCAACAATTCCAACGCGACAAAGAGCACGGGGACTCCCACCGACGCCGACAACAACGCAATTCAATGCTTTGTTTATGGGCGACGGCGGGCTTCTTGCCCACCGTCCACCGCGCATGCGCGGCGCCGGTGGCGTCCGCTAGGGGCGCTCCGGTTTGTTTGTAAACATGAGTTGGTGTATAACGTTACTTTTTTTATAGATTACCTCAGTTGTGGAACTCCCGCGGAAGGGGGTACCCCCCCCCCCCCCCCCTCACTCACTTCAATCCGCCTGCCGTCGTTCGACGCGCCATCTAGATTTTCGTTTTACGAACTGTGTGTTCCATAGAGTGCGGTACAACGCCATCTAGACGCTGTGCTTCGGTATACGTACGTATTTTTTGGAAAACACTGCAGTTACCAACCAAAGCAGCCGTCCGGTGCGTCGAACGACGAGAGGCGAGTCGTGGTGAGTGAGGGGGGGGGGGGGGGGGTGTACTGCTCGTGCATGCAGGCGTCTATGAGCAGTTCCGTAACTGAGCTAATCTAATAACGTTGGTTCGAGTAGGGTGACTTCATGTGCTCTTTGCTTGGGGTGATGACATCTGGCCATTTTGTTTTCACCGCTTATTTTTATTTTTTTGTTCTGTAGCGCGTGAAAGAGCGCGTCCCTGCACGCGCTCGTGGCGCTGACTATGCTAAGGCGACATTTTGTTTCCTGCAATTTCTTTGTCTTTTTCCTGTGAGCGTGTGCTGTCGGCATCGGGTACTACAAAACAATGGCATCACCCTAAACAGAAGGACATTGAGGCACTCTATACTCTGTTTCATACTTAGCGTGCAACGCTGTCAAAGCTACTGGCGCGAGCGCGTGGCTTCATCTATGGTTTTGTTTGCGCGAGAACGCGTGCAAATGACCAACGAGATCAAGCCCCACGCTCGCGCCAGTAGCTTTGACAGTGTTGCACGCTAAGTTTGAAACAGAGTATAGGTTCGAGCGCAAGCCACCGGACAAGCGCTCTTAAAATATTAAATAAAATAAAGAACGCCCGCTCGCGTGGAGTAGCTTGACTACATTGCGCCATGGATCGGAAAGCAAAAATAGTTAAAACGAAATAATGTAGTTTCTCTAGTTTTCTGGATATGCCCGATCAATTAATCGATTAAAGCGTCGCGATTAATGGGGTAACACTTATTATTCGACACCCAGCCCTAGTGTTCATAAGAAAAGAAGAGGAAAGTGGTTCCCGGGGAGATAGAAGCAGATGGAGGGACAGCTCATGCATTGCAGCTGTGTATCCCGCTCAACAGGAAATGAAATTTCAGTATAGGTAAACGATCTCCATCCCGCAAAGCTTGAGTTTCTTCGTGGAGAAGGACAGTTCCAACTCGGAGTTTTTAGATTTTCCTCGATTGTGATAAAACCGGCTCGGGTGTTATCAGTATTTACCGGAAGACACACGACCCCAGTTATAACCGCATGCTAATAGATCACACAAAAGACATGACGGCAGACATGTTCGAAGGGCGACCACAGATAAATCTCTCATCATGTCTGCAACGAACGCTGTATCTTTTGTATTGTGTATGAGCAAATGTGAAAGATGCGAGGGACTATTAGTCAGACGCCGTTTCAACAAATCAAAGATAATTCAACGTGCCATAGCCAACGTTCCTATGTCTGTCGGTTGATAATGCTCCACAAAAAAGCGTCGTTCGAAAAAAAGTTTTAATGGCTCGCAATAAAAAAAGATTAAAAAAGCCGCTTCGGTGGATTTGAGGCAAAGCGACGGTATACGGAGGTGGCGGGTTCGAATCCCGGCCGAGGTGCCCGCCATCTGACCGAGGCTTATTGCGGTAAGGCGCCGTGAAACCGAGATTTCTGTTGCGATTTCCAGCTGGTCGAAATTAATCATTCACTGGGGTGTGCCGCCGGATGCCCTCGGTGGGTTTGGAGCGTAAAAACCTCACAATTTGACTTCAAAATGGTTATGTTGCCCTCACGCGAGCAGGTATATGGGCGGAAAGCAATCGACACCACACCCACGGGCAACGGAGAAGGACCGTTTTATAACGACTCTCTTGTTGCGGAAACTTTTTTGTTTACCACAAAAAGCACGACATAATCACTTTCCACTGCGGGCAATATGTACATCCAATATTCCACCGATTTCATCGCGGGCTGATGGCATAACTGGCGCCACCGAGCGGACGCGAAGTCACCAGGCGTTTTACTTGTTTCGCAGACCCCTTGTGGATCGGCGGAAAGATGGAAGATCCCCTTCATGGTGAGGGGAAGGAAAAGGTATATGTTAATTGTAATAATGATTTAGTAAGTGGATATATAACTGACGGCTAGGGTGAAGTAGACTTCTCATTGACATACACACCAGAAAACTCACCCGAAAACTGAAACACCTCTTCTCAATCCGAAAAAAAAAAAAAAAAAAAATATTGCCGGACTTGACTGAATAGGCAGGGCTTCGCGGACCTCTAATAGAATGCCTTCGCGGACCCCCATTTGAGAGCCACTGGTATCGCTGACCGCCGCTTTTATTTACGTGATTGCTGGTACAACATTGCAGGGATCACTTCGAGCTTTCCGTTGGCGGCGATGGGAGTAGAGCGTGGGAGCGCACTGAAGGGGGGTCGTTCGTGTGGCCATGGAGCGCCACCTGCGAGGGGGCTCACGCACCTTCGACTTTCTTTAAAGCGTTAGCATCACACGTGAACTTGCACAGACATTGCTCGCTCAATTCGTTTCATCAGTAAGGCGCACACATATGTTGGCGATAAAGCGGATCTACCCCTAGCCAGTTGACTAGTTTGGGTCTATTAAAATAAGGCGTCTGAGGCAGTGAGCAACGCAGGTTATTAAGAAACTAGGAGAAAACAGAACAAAAATACAACACGACTTGTATAATCCTAGGAGACATACTAACTTCACCAAGGCAAGAGAACGGTTATGGTGGTGAAGGTGATTTAAAAAAAAAAAGCAAAAGGCAAAGTGTTGTGCTTGGATAAAGTTATGGGGTCACCTAAGCTCGTTAGGCAGGCAGTCTTACATTTTTGTGCCACAGAATTGGGTTAAAGGGGCGATACAACAATTTTTGTACTTTGCGCAAATACCGCTTAGAACGGATCCCTGACGTTAATGACCTATGAAACACGCGTTCGTTTTTCATCTCACGCAATAGAAGTCCCAGTAAAAAATTAAAGAAAAACGAGCAGCGTTTACCCCCTCAACTCGCAGCCAGAACAAGCGGCCACGTGATCTGGAGCCGATTATATGCCACCAATGTTGATCATAGCCACGCGCTGGGGTTGGCAAAGCACAGGACACGCGCTGAGTTCCAGACATTGTTATGGCTCGGCTATTATCATCATTGCGGCGATTGGACACGGGCCACTACCCGAATGCTTCTCGAGCTAGTAATTATCACGAGCCCGAATCGAGTGCCCACGCAATGCTCGGGTCTAATCTATGAACCGCATTCAAATATCTTCATATGGGTGCCCCCACTTTACTGCGATCCCCACTTTACGTCATCAAATTTTGCAAAGGAGAGATTGAATGAAAATGATCGCTTTTGTCTCTGAAATTACACCGCAACAAAGGGGTTTCTTGGCCAGTGGCGTTGCGTGCGAGTATCCTTGAGTCCCACTAGTGCCAGTAAGTTCGAGTAAAGTGAAAAACATTCCAATTGAATATCGTTGCACCGCTCCTTTAAGCCGGGGTCACTCTGCTCGTACATCATACAAAGGACAATCTACAAACACGAGTCAGCGCATTCTCGGTGGTTCGAATAGCGCGTGCCAAGTTTTCTCTTTGACCTCATTGCCATGAGGCATTCGAGGCACGGATCTCGCGCTGACCCCGGCTTTAGTATTTCCGCAGTATGTGTTACGACATAATGGCAGATCAAAATGCCCAGATACATTTATTCTAGTTAGACGGACACGTTTTAAGAGGATTGTTATTGGAAATGGTTTGTTTTCAGTCACTATCCTATATGGAACATCCTAGCAATTTCGTACTTTACCATTTCCAAAAATCTAAAAAAGTAAATTCGATAAAAAAAAAAGTGATTCTGATGGGAACTGTGAGAGGGATATAATTCTAACTGCTCTGTTTCGTAAATCAATATTTGCCACGAGGCAACTCTCGTAAGTTGTACCCCATGCCTCCGTGCAGTACGCCTGAGATGACTTGTTGGTCGAATCATAGCACAAGTCCGTATGTGAGCGAGAGTCAGCGTAGCTGTTGGCTCGGCGTCATTGGGCCGGACAAAGCATGGACTCCTGTGACACAACAACTTGCCTCACAGAAGCCGGTCTGTCACGCTGTCGGATGATCATGGCGGTTGGTCGTAGAAAGGCTGGCGAAACAAATCATGAGCCATTCCACTCTGTGAAGGTGGATGACCAACTTAGCTGTTTAGCACACAACACATAGTTTTGAACAAAAGTTCGAACACGTTTATGCACGATCTTCATCGGTGGTGTTTGCTGCCCGTCGCTGCCGCTGACATTCTCGTTGCCGTTCCCGCCGTTGCTCTTCGTAGACGCGTTGCTCTTCGGGAGTCCGGACTATACGCGGCCTCCCCATTGCGACGAGAGAAGTGAAATTGAAAAAGGACAACGGTATCTTGTCTCTCTGGTTTTGTTATATGGACGTGGACGACTATCGCCGCCCCGCGGAGCCGGAGGAAACTGGACACGCGCGACAGGACAGCCACCCCGGGAGAGCGGAAGGAAACTACCCTTACAAAAACAGGTCTCAACATTCTTTTTAATTTCTTTAGACTTTTTATTGACTTTCCGGGATCCTATTGAATTCCTTTTTAAAGCACTTTGTTTTGATTATTGTCAAAAAAATTTCAAAAGAAAAAATACTGAATTTTTTTGTAGACTTATTTATAAAAAGATTAAAAAGAAGTTTTAATTACGTTTTTCTGTAGGTTATTTTCTAAACAAATTCAAAAGGAAAAACAAGATTTTGTTTTATAGACTTATTTATAAAAAAATTAAAAAGAAGTTCTAACAACTTTTTTTTTGTAGATTATTTTCTAAAAAAATCTTATTGACATTATTTCTTTTTTATTATTTTATAAAAAGAGAAAAAAATTAAATTTTATATGGTTTGCGGTTGTGTGCAGGGTCCGGCATGACGGCGATGGATACATGGTTCTGCAAACCCCTATAAAAATGTTTTTTTACTTTTATTGAAAATGTGTTGACTTGTTCACCCTGATTACTTCCTTTTGACATTGACTTCCTGTTGACATGGTCAACAGAAAGTTTGCTGATTTTGTGTTGAAACTTTTTTTGATGATTTTCTTCCGCCTGAGTCAGAAGAAAAGCTGTTGACTTTCTATTAACTCTACGTTGATCTTTTTCTCTTGACTTCCTGTTGAAAGTGTCTTCAGAAATACTGCAGACGTTCTGTTTACTTCGTGTTGAAAATATTCGGTTGACTTTCTGTAGCCAGTGTCAACAGAAACGCTACAGACTTTCTGTTGACTTTTTATTGACAACGGTACATCTTGACTAAATGTCAAAAGTCACTAAGTTTCTCAATACTCTCTGACAAGTTGAGAACCGCAGGAAGGTGCTTCAGTTCTCCTGCCTCCAGCGCGAGCCTTCTATCATTGACAGCGCTTCGACATCTCGCGCCCCTCGAGCTCAAGCGCGCAGTCAAAGCACGACAGAAGGCATGGGGCGCGTGCTGGAAGCCAGGCGTTCCGAAAACACGCTCTGCCGTTCTCACTTTGTAATGACTATCGTGACTTTATTGACTTTATTCAACTAGTCAACTAGTAAAGTAAAGCTAAATAACTATTTTAAAGTGGAGCAAACGCCTTGACTCGCTTCGTCCTTAGTGGTGCTGTGCAGAGAAGCGATAACATTTGTTCTAGGGGCGGTTTTTGTGGATGTTGTTTTAGCGACTACGCGGAATTAATATTAGTTGTACCAATGCTTTTTAGTAAGAGATAGAGTCCACGACCTTCGAAACACTGTCTTCCCTTTGAAAGACTTTCGAGAAGGAGATCAGACACTTGGAACCTTAGTAAGTGCTGAGGTGGTCACCGGCCAAATGATTACCTTCAATATGTAGGCTATATAAGGCTCTGGAGCAGGGAACGAGACTGTGATTCTGGTGTTGAGTGCTTTATGGTGTTTGTGTTTGTTTTCAGCGCTTATTTGTGGGATGTGTATGAATCAAAGGGACACTATTTCCTAACAAAACTCGAAATATATATAAAAAATTGAGTTTTTTTTAACGGCAATCTGCGGAAAAGTCAAAAGGAATTCAACAAAATGTATGTAAGAAGGAATTTTAAAAAATGTATGTAAGAAGGAATTCTAAAAAATTTAAGTGGCCAATTTTAACTAGGAGTTAAATAGGTTGTCAAAATAAAGTCTAAAAAACATCAATAAAGTTTAAAAAGAAATTCAATACGATTCCAGAATATTTTCAACAGAAATTCAAAAGAATTTAAGTAGAGATTTTTGTAAGGGTAGTCACGTAAGCGCTTGGAGCGACGACAAAGAGAGGGCGCTGCGAGTTTTTGTTGACGCACATGAAAAATCCACGGAACCCTAGTCATAAACAGCTTCGCTGTAAAATGGCGAGCTAGCGCATGGGTCTCTGTCGTCGCAGCGTCTCATCGCCTGCTTCGGTTTCCGTCGACCTTCCGGCCGCAGAGTGGCCTACAGCATTACAGGACGTCTGCCGCGTCCATCCGCGCTGCGCTGTGCCACCGTCAGGATCGCGACGGGCAGCAGCGTGACATGTTTACGACGTCATCGGACGAAAATCGAGGGACCAGATATGAGGACGCGCACCTGTCGGAGGGAGACTCGCTCCAAGCACCACACTTGTCTATGGGAACATCGGGAACTGGGAACATCGGTAGACCTAATAGCGGTTGGGGTCAGTCAACGTGGCTACACGCCGCTCGCTCATTAAAGGTCACACTGCTAATACTCGATAGAAGAGACAGTCTGGAGACACTGTAGTCTTCACACTGTCTGGAGATAGCTTGGAAGCATGTATATGCTTGACGCAAACATACTTCGAACAAGCGTGTTCACAGATAATTCGGTCACCCTGTCTGCAACGCACACTGTCTATTTTGTACGATGTATACGAACAGTCTGACAGGGGCTTTGTGTTTGCTCCCGAGCGATCGTGGGACTGCAACCAACTCCGGCAGCGCCTCACTGCCAGTGTGAGCTGTGCGCGATGCGACGGCAGATGGTCTTCACCGTCAGACGTCGGGGCCTTCGACTGCGTCGCCCGGAGGCTTCGCTGGCTGTCGGGAACGTCGCGTGATACGCGTGCGCCATAGCGTCCCGAGCTCCCGCTGCGGAGCACGCGGACGCCATCTGCGCGCCGACCCTAGGACGAGGGATCCCGATGCTGTCACGTGATGTCGTCACGTGACGGTGACATTCGTCTCCCCCTCGTGTGCTCGAAACCCGAGACGATAAGTGTTTCAACCGGAGTTCAGGGGGAAAGGGGGGAGGGGCTTTCACGCACGCGTTCAGGTCGGAGAGCAGCGTTTCGCCCGACTGGTTTTTTTCGGGGATAATTGAAACTTCCCCGAATGGTGGTCTCCATCTATTATTCAGGGGGGAATAGACCTCTCGTCGAGAGTCGCGTGCCTTTTGTCTCTGACTTCAGCTGATGGCGCAAAGAAAAAATAATATGATGGTGATGTTAGTTCATTGAGATGCCCTGACCCTCACTCTCGAGGCACTGACACAACGGGAAAGTGTTTTTTGCTCTTATATGCACAAGGCGATAAGAAAAATAATACAAGGATGTGGAGACATCGACACCCTTAAAGAGACACTGACGGGGTATTTATGCTCGCCGAGGTGTTCATTTGAGCATGACCTTTTAGAGCCCAAGCTCAGGATTGTATGAAAGTTTTTTTCTGTAATCAAATAATGTTATCTTATCTTATTATATCTTACCCGGAACGCAATTTGCGGCTCGATATTCTTTTTTCTTTCTGCCAAAAACAGCCGGTTGAGAATTGGTCGGTTTCTGTCGCGCTCACTTTCTTTTCCGTAGTCACGTGACTTTCAAACAATGAGCACCAAATATATTCAAAGTCGCTGGTCATCTAAGGCACACATTCAGTATTAAAAATAAAAATGAACTTGAACCCCATTTTCGTGGCCTCCAAGATTGCTCCGAAAAAAACGGAGTTTGCACAGATCACAGGAAGTACATGTACACGTTACTATCAATTTGGCGAGCAGTTGAGTTTTTTTTTTTTTTTTACTTTATTAAAAATATACGGGACTCTGCAGCAAACTATTTCTTTGGTAGTCTCCTGACACCAAGGCTGTGTTCCAAAATTTACTTGATCTAACTCCAGGGTAAGGGTTTTGTACATTGGCATTCGAGGTAACTCGGATCCATTCGGGTAAGATTGGAAACAGTGCCCATATAAAATCGCCTGTCAAAAAATACTTTTTTTTTTTTTTGGGGGGGGGGGGGGTTAGTGTTTTTTTAAAGAACGGCACAGGCTAATTGGCTTATCATGCACAATCTTCAAAGGTCTGACTTTTAAAAAGCGCGAAAACAGAATTATCAAATTAACGTTTGAGGCTTCAAGCTTTTCTTTTTTTTTTTCTTTTTAGCACAGTTGAGAATTGAGAAATGTGGTGACCTGTTGAAGCAGGCGCGTAGCCAGGGGGGTCGGGGTGCATTGGAAGATTTCGGGGGAAGATTTCGGGGGGGGCATTGGGCCCGCCCCTTGCGGCCCTCCCCTGAAATCTTCCATTTTGCTGGTGTCTTCTCCCCCCTCCTCCTCCTCATGCAGCATTTTGTCATGGGCGCCCCCCCCCCCCCCGCCCCTCCCCCCCCCCGAATCACTATCCTGGCTACGTGCCTGTTTTGGGGTCATATGCGAAGGGTCACTGATGTGATGTTCCTGCAAGCAATGTCGCTCAATATACTTTAGGTGCATTCTAATACGAGTAGTTGCATCTTGAGTACATTTCGGGGTAGCATTAGGATAATAATAGGGAATAGAGAAAACGGCGGGGAGAGAAGTTGAAAGAGATAAAGGGTCAAAATTTTAAAAGATAATTTTTTTTTACAATTGAAATTTTATTTATTGCTAAAGTAAATTTCTATGCTGTCGAAGCGTTGCACTATATACATACCCTGAACCTGATCCTTCTGGCCTCACAAAATTATTCATTGAGGCTCTCAAATGAGACATGGTCTCAAAACGTTTCGAGAGAATAGGCTATAGACACCCCACAAAAAAAAAAAAAAAGTCGCATTCAGCCTATAGACCTTTTTTTTTGCAAGTGCGCCGCCATCTTGAATTGTCGTCACTTCCAGTATGGGCGAAAACATTGTTTTGCCTTTGCCACGCCAATAGAAGGCGTTTAGGATATAAGCGCAACCGTCACACTTTCTCGTTTTGCCTCCCCTCTATTTTTTTACAATTTGCAGGTTGAAACGTTGGATTATTTTTTTATCTACCATACCGAATAGGCCTATTAGATGGCTGGGGACGATAGTACACAGAAAAAGGTCTACAAATTACGGTAAAACGAACGTGTCAACCAGAGTAACTCTCCAAATGTCATGTAATTTCTCTTTCTGTCTTGACTGGATCAAACATCAGGACACCTCGTTCGCTCGGAGCTCTTCTTTTCTATCGGTCGATTAGCATAAATGGCGTCAACAGCAGAGTGGGGAGTGTTAGGTGGAACTTTCAAACCAAAATTATTAACCATACCTACTGTTTTTTTTTTTTTTTTTCCTTCTTTCATATTGCGCGAATGAATACACTAAATATTCATTCGCGCGTCTTTTGGAGCCATGGTCACACTGCTACTAGATGATACAAAAGATAGCCTGGAGACACTGCTTGTTTCTTCATTGTTTGATGGTCCTGTCAAAAAGCTCGTGCGAAAACCGTCTGCAAACATGCTCGAAGCAGACGTAAGTATGAGGCAAAAATGCTTCTATTAAAGGAGCGGTGCAACGATATTCAATTGGAATGTTTTTCACTTTACACGAGCTTACTGGCACAAGTGGGACTCAAGGATACTCGCACGCAACGCCACTGGCCAAGAAACTCCTTTGTTGCGGTGTCATGTCAAGGACAAAAGCGATCATTTTCATTCAATCTCTCCTTTGCAAAATTTGATGACGTAACGTGGGGATCGCAGTACACCCATATGACGATATTTGAACGCGGTTCATAGATTGGACCCGAGCACTGCGTGATCACTCGATTTGGGCTCGTGATAATTACTAGCTCGAGAAGCATTCGGGTAGTGGCCCGTGTCCAATCGCTGCAACGACGACAATAGCCGAGCCATAACAATGTCTGGAACTCAGCGCGTGTCCTGTGCTTTGCCAACCCCAGCGCGTGGCTATGATGAACATTGGCGGCATATAATCGGCTCCAGATCACGTGGCCGCTTGTTCTGGCTGCGAGTTGAGAGGGTGAACGCTGCTCGTTTGTCTTTTAATTTTTTTTCTGGGACTTCTATTGCGTGGGGTGAAAAACGAACGCGTGTTTTATAGGTCATTAACGTCAGGGATCCGTTCTAAGCGGTATTTGCGCAAAGTCCAAAAATTGTTGCATCGCTCCTTTAAGCTTGAGCGGCATCCACTAATACTTTTGCCATTGTGCCTGCAGCGAGCACGATGCCGTTTGGATGATGCATACAGCAGTGTGAGGATAGCGATTTTAACTACAAAACTGCGAAAATCACGTCGCAAAGCTTCTAGGAGAGACTCGCAAAAAAAAAACAAAAAACACACCCTTCTTTTCTTTTTTTCCGGAAGAATAAATACAGTTAAAACAAAACAAACAATCACTCCACATAAAAAAAAGGGAACATTTTTAGTTGCTGCGTAGCTTCGCTACACAGCCTCGGGCTGGCTTATGGTGCGCGGCTTCGATCCGGCGTTCGGTTGCCGTGGCAACAAGCCCGCAGAGCGAGTCCTACCAGCTCCAATCAACAGCGACGGTTCTTTGCGCAAGACGTCGCCCCGGTTCCGTGACATCGGGGCTCCTCCAGTTCCTTCCCCGCGTCTTAAAAAAAAGAACGCAAAAAAAAAAAAAAAAATGTGCAGGCGCGGATTGTGCGCCCTTACTGAACATGTTGCTGACGGCAGCTTGGTCGAACACGACAAAGGACGAAGCTCCTAGCTTGATTCTACAAGGGGGGCCAACGAGAGCGTAGTACTTAATTTAGTGATAAAACAAATCGATTGTTTGAACTTTAGTTATTGTTCTAAAAACGCACAAAAAATGAGCAGGAACGGATGAAACATGATTCGCATGGTGCGTTTTTGCTCGCGATTTATCAGTTGCTACGTCGCCCCTGCGGCAAAGAAAAGTCTGGGGGAAGGTGCGGATCCCGACGACGCA
Source organism: Ixodes persulcatus (assembly GCA_013358835.2). Classification (NCBI taxonomy): domain Eukaryota; kingdom Metazoa; phylum Arthropoda; class Arachnida; order Ixodida; family Ixodidae; genus Ixodes; species Ixodes persulcatus. Next base: position 1,502,457 of record JABSTQ010009452.1, read on the forward strand.
GCTGCGAAATCGCAACTAAAATCTCATCACGCGAATGGGGCTTTACATTCGTTTGCTAACGTCCGATTCCTCGTGATCTCGTACGACCAGAGGGCTTCTGTATCTCCGTGTCACCAGTTGCGTGCAGTACAGGCGAAGGCAACGCAGGGCGAGGGGAAGTAGGGCAAGTGCTAGAAAGGCTAGGGATGAGGAAAGAAACCTCCTCTCCTTTCTAACGTTCCTAGTGCTCTCCCTTTCTCTATTGACCTCCTATCTCGTCCCACCCTCCTAGTGCTCACTCTTTCTCTCTTCTCCTGGCGTTGCCTTCGTCTGCACTGCACACATCTATGAGTTGGCCCTTGCTGTAACTGCATTTCGCTATAGAGCGACGGTTTTGCAACATTTCCGAGATCAAATGTGCGAAATATTTATCAGAAACGGTATGATGTATAACACTCAAAAGTTTTTCAAGCTAAACAAGAAAGAATGATGCGCGGAAAAAAAGTAGAAAATATACGGAAAAGCCGAGTTTTCTACCCGATATATAAAGTCAGTATGTGCTCTCGTCATAAGAGATCATATGTTTTAACGCAGTCGGTCGTAGACAGTCGCGAGTGTGTAATGTAAATCGCTTGATTCTGCAGGGTGTGCCAACGAGGGCGCAATATTTTATTTCGCGATAAAAGGCATCGCTCATTCAAAGCGTGCTGATATTTTTTTTCTAAATATAAAATGCACAAGCATGCGATTAATTGTGGAACACAATTCAAAGTAAATTTTGATGTCCTGTTGACGGCTACCGGTCATTTACTGCCTATAGTAGGACCTGTTGTTTTCTTAGTCACTACTTAAATATTTGGACATCGAACCTGAATCCCGACTCACTGCCGCGACTGTGGGTTTGACTAAGCAGAATGTTACACGCACACACAAAGCAAAATGCAGCAACCGAGAGACAACGTCAAAATATGTTGTTTTAAGGTGTCATCGCGTTTCAATAATGAAAACATGCAATCGCCGAGAGCAGGCGCCACATATACACCTATAATTGCGCATGAACGTTGTATTTCATCATATCTTATTAAGTAGCGCTAAAAACGCAATTAATACATAGTTGCCCCTCTAGTGTTAGTCTGCAGCATTGCCAAACCTATGTTTGTGAACGACATTTGTATTTTCCTTGGGCCTACGAGGTCCTCGGTAAATCGATCAGTTTGGTTATATCACTTCGCATCCTTCTCTTGACTATAGTAGAAAGTGGTTATATAAGTTTATGCGAAAAAAACATGCATGCAGCTTTACAAGCGAGTAACGCATTTGAAATGCCCGAGCTCCTTCGAAATAACCTGACGAGAATGACGAGAAATGGAGATACAGTTGTAGGTAGAAAAAGAAAATCGTATACAGACGGCAAGGCGGTAGCAATCTACACCGAAACATGGCGCACTCGACCGTTCTCCCAGAAAGGGAGCGCGTCGAGCGCGCACAAAAGGCGGAAACCTTCTGAGCGGAACTAGCAAATACAGTCCAACAAGCCCGAAGAAAGGCTCCTCGCTTTGAAGTAGCGGCGTCGCCGCGGTTATTTGTCCTTTCACTGTGGCATGTCGCACTTTTTCTCTTCCCCCTCCCCACTTTAAAAGATTGGTGCGTAGACAGCGCCACATAGAGGCGCCGCCCCACAATTCGAGCAGTGCGCGCGCGTCTGCTTATTACTACGTGAAAAGAGAAGAAAAAACACGGTGACAGATGTGGATTGGCCGAGTTTCAGCGCCGGCTCGACTTGGCTGGGTTACCTCCGGTCTGGATCACTCCGGGACAGCGACGGCGGCAGTGGCGCCCCCTAGGGGCTACTGCGAGCATTGATGGGGTGACATTAGCCCGTTCGGGGTAATGCGTTCGGGCGGACTTCCCCCGTGGTGGGGGGGAGGGGGGGGGGGGGGGGCTGCTCGCTTTCCCTACCCGCCGGTAAACACCGGAGGGGGGGGGGGGGGGGGGGGGGCTTGGGTTAAAACTATTACCTCCATTAGCGTTGTTAATGATGCATGTTCGGGGAAATGGCACTCGCCCTAAAGAGCCCCGCGCAGCGTCGGGATCGCGGCAGTTCGTTCGTCGTTTCGTATACTTGGATATTCGGCGATGGAGGTTCGTTAGGTGTTTTTAATATTGTGTTCGTGCTGTCGTAATCTTTTTTTCTAATATGTGTGTCCACTTTTTCGTATAATACCCATTCGGACCCTCAAGGAAAAATAAATGGTGATGATGTTGATGAGTGGGTACCGAAAGGAGTGACTTTATCAAGAATGACTGGATATATGTTGCCTTCTTTCAACGCAATTCGCTGTTGCCACAGCTGATTTCACCCTAGCACTGGGTTCGATTTGTCACTGGGCATCTTTAATAGGGCCCAAAAGGTTCAAAACAATTAATGTTTTGTTTCTTTGCAAAAATCGCCTTCTGCGCGCTGATATTTTTGTCTGCTGGGCTGTGGAACACCTCCTGAGCATGCGCTGTTGGTCTGCGGTGCGGTAGATGAGACTCTGCGCCCGCGCGCGTCCACAGCTCAGTGACTCAGCATTTTTCTCCCGGGTGATAAGCGATGCAAAGGTCTATAGACCAGAGGTGGATTTAATGGGAAGAGGGGTACCCCCCTCCCCCTTTCCGTCTTAAACGTCACTAGGGTAAATCTTTTTATAGCACGAAAACGAACTACACTAACCCCTTTTTAATGAAATTATCGTCTTTGTTAAAGTGGCCATTGTTTGTCAGTAAAATAGATCTATAGGCAAACGCTTCGCACCTGACGTCAGATCCAACCGTGACGTCAGGTCATAAATCCACCGCTGATTTAGGCTCGAGCGTCCGACCGCCGCTTCGAACCCTGAGGAATTAAGTGATCCTGTCCAATTCTTGCATCTCGGTTAGTAACTTCAACCCGTATATTGGCCTCCCCAATGTTTCATCTTCAGTCAACTGACAAAGAATTGTTCTATGTCCTGAGTATATTGTTCTCAGCATGAAACTGTGGGCTGAGAGCGATGTTCCGGTTTTGCATTCCTACTCCTCACGTCACACCACTGGAACAATCAGGGAGCGTACAGGCTGTGAGGCGCTGTACTAATAATAATAGTTATATGTATATTAGTAAAAGTCTATTTCGTAATCGGAAAGGAACAATAACGAACAAGTGTTTGATTCCGCTACATGACTGTTTGGAAATTACCGGCACATTGTTTCAGCCGTGGCCAGCTTCTCATGATTTATAACTGGACGCCATATTTGAGCGCTTAGTTTATAGCGCATGTTCAGAGCGAACTTTGTCTTATCGACTACCAAGAACGGTAATATTAATTGTAAGGAATGCGCTTTGAGGAAGCGTTGCGGGAGATTAAAAAAAAGGTAAAAATATAAGCTTATCTTAGGAAAAAAAAAATGTTATGAAATGTATTTTACTTAAGCAAATATAAACACAAAGTAGGAACACAGAGGTTTCGTGCAATTTCAAAACGTTGGTACAGAGCGCGACACTGTTAGCGCGAACAAGCAATCGCCAGTTCTTCCAGTTTTTCTCTTTGAAAGCAAGGGATGTCATCAAAGTTATTATTGCTACGGAAAGAGCTCATTTAGTTATATAATGTAAGCTAAAAAAGTTCGTGCTAGCTAATACTATTTACAAGTACAATGCGAAAATACGCCGATGTCGTGTTCGCGGTAACAGTGTCGCGATGTGTACGTGTATTTAACGTCTGTACTTTAGGAGCTGTGAACGTGAGTTTTTAACGCATTGCGGTTTAATTTTGTATACCTTTGTGTTGTACCGTGCAACCATTATCTTGCATGCATTTCTAGGTTGCTGTGGCTGAAACGGTGGCATGGCCTCTTCAGACCCTCTGGTTGTCTTTAGTGATGTCCTCCGAGAAAATACCTGTTTTGAATGAATGAATGAATTAGAAAGATTACCGTCAGCACGCGCTTAGCAGTAGAAGATGGTTATGCTCAAAACAATTCACAAAAATGAGCAGCCGTAAATTTCTCGCCTTTAATTCTCGCCCTCAACGACGAATTGCAACGATATAGAATAATGTCTGACGTGAAGTTTAGGATAGCGTAAAACGTGTTTCTTGCGCGACACCTGTGTATCAAGGAAAGACTTTTTTTTATCTGTTTGCAGAGATTAATTTGGATTGTGTGCGGAAACCGGTCCAGGTTTGGCTGTGATGAGTTGCCGCGAATTTATTACACGCGTTTCTCCATCGAGCGGTTCTTGAATTACAACAGAGAGCACTGACACACACACACACGCAAAAAAAAAAAAAAGCGAACGTCTTTAAGTTTTTTGGACGTTGTGCGATATTGCCGACTTACCATTAAAAGTGTTATTTGGCTAATGCGGATTCTTGGGCGAGTTGGTACTGAAACTTTGAGAACATGATAGCGCTTCAAGACAGAACCGAGAGCAGGAACCAGACAATGTCCGATTGTGTTGCCTCGTTCCTACTCTCGTCCCTGTCTTGCAGCGCTATCGGATGCGTTCAAACCGGTACAAACCAAGGAAAAATGTGTTTTAAGTTATTATTGCGACTGAAGATGAGTAAGAAGTAGGAAAAACAACACTCATACCGTATTTGCTCAAATGTTCTGCGTACTTTTGCACATTTATTTTTGGTGTCACACTAAAAGTGGTTGTGGTTCTGGTTTCACGCGTGCTTCATGGCGTCTATAGACGCTTTACACACGCGCCAGATTGAGCCGCCATAGCCGCCCTTCTCTTGTCTTACCGAGATGCCGAGCCACTGAAGCGGGCGTTGACGAGTCTTCACAACTTCCTATGCTGGGGGGAAGGACACAGTAACACTTAAAATGGCAATAACCTGTCCTGCTGTGGAAATGATGAAGGCAAGCGAACGGAATAAGAGGGAACAAAAACTGAAGGTCAGTTATGGCGGCGCCCATGCACAGCTGCTGTAAAGCGTCTATATTTGTCATTCCGGTGCATGCGAAGGCCCGTTCGCAGACTTGCGACCGACTACGACCTACAGGTGCATTCACACGGTGGACAAACTATAGGGGACCAGGTCCGCGGACCAGAAAATGTACGTATCACGTGACCTTGACGTCGACATTACAAAGAAATCTGCAGGTCCGCGATTGCCCGCGGATCTGGCTCTAAATCCCATGGTTACCATGAACCGAAGTAGGGACTTCGAGTCCGAGCTCGTAGCTTCGGTTGCTGCTTTCGCTGCACGTGCTACCAAACAAGATTAGCACCTCTCAAAGCTGTGACCTTGCGCCCATAACTTTCGCTGCACTCCAAACTAAAAAAAGAACCACCAGGCAGCGCACGTGATGCTGGATTTAGCGTTTGGCCCATCAGACAGTGAAGAAGACAGAGTGACGAAACGGCGTTCCTTGCTCGTGGAAGAATTTCTTCAACAGCGGTGCCTCCAATACGATCAGTACCGAAACGACGACATAAAATGCCAGCTCTGGCCTCGGCGAAGAAATGCAGTGGCTGCTTCTGCTGGTGACTTACATGGCAGGTGAGATCATTGAACGCTGACTGATTCATGCGAACCGCGCAGTTCTGTTTGCCCGGTTATATTTAAAAAAAAAAAAAGTAAAGCGTTGTCTTGAAGAAAAAAGAAGAAGAAAAAGCTAGGCGTCTTTAAGCTAGAACAGGAAAGGTAAAAACAAATGGCCAACTTGCTGAGCGCGAATACGCGGGGAGGTTCTACCGCGGCCTCCAGTTCGCAGGGCGCAACAGCCTGTGCTTACTGGGCATGCACAGAAACCTAGCGGTGAGAAGATGAGGATCCTTATGCCGTGAGTAACCCACAGGCAATTTGATGTCTCCTTGCTTTACGTTCAAGGCTGCCGATGTCTAGCATATAGATATAGCTTTGCGCAGCACCGCTGGCTTTGAACCCGTCCATGACGATGCTCTGCATATTTCGGCATTTACTGAAATGCGAAGTAGACGCCGAGTGAAGCTGCTAAAGCTAGTAATTGTCAGCTACGTCTTACATCGAAGTCATGCTTCATCAAGACGACAAAGTTGGAATGAGCATGTTCAATCATAAACGTTGCCATGGAGAATCCACCTCTTTACGAAATCACCGGTTCAAGAGCTTTTGGTAGAGAACGCGCGTCCACACCACGAGCGCTCTCACGAGATCTCGCTTGAAAGCATGCCATGGCCGCTCGTGAATCCATGGAACGCGAACATGTGTTTTCATACCAGAAACTCTGGAACTATGATTTCGAAAGAGGTGGATTATAAAAGGTACGCACTTATACGCACTTAGCAGGTGGTTTGGTGAAATAACTGACGGGAGGGGGCTCATGACGGTTAAGAAACACGGCAATAACACATGAATTTCTTTTTACAGCTATCCTGCAAAACAGAGTTGAGATTTATTGTGGCTGATTATACGACAGCATCCTGCATTGACACGCCTCACACACATTGTGTGCAGCAACAGGTCTGATTGTGGAACCATCAGGCTTGCCTGCGAAGTGCCCAAATAGAAAGAAAATTGGAGACAAATACTCAGCCTCCACATAAAAATTGCGCACCGATGCGTTCAATAAAACTACCGAAAGCTTCGCGGCGAAGGTAATTTTAAAAGACGGTGGACCACATCTGAAATTAAACGAATGACGCTTTATTTGGTGTCACATAGAAGTGTGTAACTAATTAAATGTCACCTAGACCATCCGAGAATAAATAGCTATGTGTCCTATAAGGAATATTCACTGGGCGCCATATTTGTGGGTGATGTCTAGAGCGCATGCTCTGAACGAGCCCACATCAATAGGCTGCTAAGACCGGCAATCTTGAGGGTGCGGAATGCACGTTACAAAAGAACTGTGGAAGCTCGCCATCAGCACGCGCTCAGCTGTGCACACAGCTATGGCCGCCAGTGAATACTTCCAATAGCGCCTAAATCCTAATGTTCCGCAAATGATAAACATGTTTAGGAAAATTAATTATTCATCTACAAAGTCAAGTCGATTTCACAGCGTTTTATTCTTCAATGCATCGAAATTGGGCTGTAATGTTTATACAGCCTAAAACTTGGTCTGCCTCAACGGGCGACGAGTCTCCCAGCTGTAGATGAGAAATTTAGCCAGTACAGTACAACCGCTAGCCTGGCGTTTTTAACACGCACCACGCGGTAGTGATACACGACCGCGCGGCGGTACTATATTCATCCAGATTAAAACGGGCAGGGGTCTGGATCGAACCCAGGATCCCTGGGTTCTGCAGCGCGAGCTTTCGCTCCACGTGCTCCAAGCTGGTGTGCGCTAGCCCACTCGGCCACCGATCCCCATATTCATAGTAAAGTTTCCTTTGGGACTGTGAACAACAATATTTCTGCACCTTCATTATCAATGACAACTACAGAGGCCGAATTTCTTGCACCAGAGATAACTAGATTACTGATACCTCGTCGGGACGCCAGCGCTTTTTAAACTTTTATATTTATAGTAAATTCCCTTTCTATTTTAACAATGCTCTCCTTTCCTTCTTCGAGAACGTTGAAACCTTTGGGGGGGCGGTTTTATAGTTTGTGCCTTTCTATGTTGTTGCTCAATAGAAGAAGTCATGTTTCTGTCCCCGTCCTCGATGTTTTATCCTTTCAAGTATTCGTATAACTGGTAATAGTATATCCAATTAATATTACACCCTGAGGGTAAAACAAATAATAAATAAATAAATAAATGAATAAATAAAAAGATAACTAAATTTCATAGCTGGCATCTTTGATGACAAGGGAGTCTCGGTGCAGTGCAAGCCGGTTTCCTCTGTGCGCGGCCAGAGGTCCACGGATTCGGTCCGTCGACCGTTTTGTCGCGCCTTCCCCGTCCAACACAAACGGGTCTCCTTTCGGTGTTTAAGAAGGGTCTATCGAAAATCTTTCGCTCAATTGCCGATCGCTCTCGCAGTCACTTGGCAGGTTTCCGGGTCTTCTCTCGCACGCACCCATTGTGCTCGTCGGACGCTCCTCTTTTTTTTTTTTTTTTTTTCGCAGTGCCTTTTTGCGTCGCTTTCCTTTTCCGTGTCACTCCCGAAGCAAAGCGACTTGCTCCGTGTTCGGCGACCTCGATAACAAACTAGCTTTTCACTGTACAGCTCGGGTGCGCAAGCGGGGATGGCGCGTTGCTTCACTCTCCTTTCCATCCTCACAGGTGCATGGTGCAAGCCACCACCCAATTCAGAGGAAACAGCCGCCATGCATCCATGCATCCATCCATCCATCAATAGGCAATATGCAAAATCTTTGCCAGTTATCATCATCCTATTCGGAGCTTCCATATTGTGGTTTTTACAGCAAAACAGTTTATGGCTAGGGTTCCGTAAATTTTTCGTGCGCGTGACCAAAAAACTCATAGCTCGCATCACTGCACGCGCCGCACGCGCACGCCTTCCCCGTATAAAAGATTCGAAGTAAATAACCGAAATAAAGCGGTTGACGAACGCGCGTGCAAGATGTTATTTGTTTTAGGCTTTTGCTTTAGAACAATTACTGCTGCAGACGCCGGCACGTGCGGCGCGTGGAACACCATTCCCTGCATTCTCCTTGATGCTTGGGAAATTTACCAATAAGTCTGTTTCACTTCTCTCGTTGTAATAGGGAGGCCGCGTGTAGTCCGGACTCCCGAAGAGAAACGCGTCTATGAAGAGCAACGGCGGGAACGCCGTTGCTCTTCGTAGACACTCTTCGCCCGCCGTTGCTCTTCGAAGAGCAACGGCGGGCGGCAAACACCACCGACGAAGATCGTGCACACATTTACGCCAAGCGCATGCGGCAAACCAGACAAGACGACGAACGTCGCGGGGTGGAGAACGCATAAAAAAGGACGCAGGTACCAAGCTGCTAAATTGGACAACTTTAAGGGAGCATACGCTAAATTCTGTGTCACGTCTGTGTCGTGCGTAAGCAGCTTCGCTGGTCATCCACCTTCACAAAGTAGAATGGCTTATGATTTCTTTTTTCCAACTCTTCCAGCTGTGGACGAGGCGCATCTGCGTTTGACTCGGATTTCGTGATATCAGGAAAGTGTATTTGTGCACTCAATGGGCGACTGTTTAAAAAGAAAGACAGCCGCGAAATTCTCTTAAAAGAATAAACTACTTCCATAAATCCGTCACCGCGCGCGTTGCATTTTGGGAACCTGTGGGCCGGGGGCGGAACGCGTATATAAATTTCGCTGCCCACTGATTCCCTTAATGCATAACGTGTCATTGCGCCGCGATGAGACACTTAGAGTTTTGGAATAAGTTTATTGTCAGCAATAAGGTCGCAAGACTCGTCACTCAAGCAGTGGAGCGGGGCATCCAGGTCAGTGAACGGTCTTTATCGAACACGTTGTGTGAAGGGTTCGTACCGGACTTGCAGCACGTGGTCATATTTTAGATCTAGGACTCCTACTCTGCCGGGACCATTGTCTCTCGGGCGAAACTATCGGTAGGGGAACCCCCCAATTTTGCGGAAATTTGATAAGTGATAATCAGTACATTAGATGGCGTTTTCCTTTTTGCAGATGGTCATTGCATTCTCATGGAAGCAGACTCAGATTTCGCGACCGCGTGAGGCGCGCGTTGCGTGGCACAGGAGGTGGCAGAGTTGGCCAGCTGCCAAAAACTTTCGGAAAAAATAACAACAAAAGGGAAAAGGTGGGAGTAGAGGACAAGGCTTCGGAAATATGGCGCTTTAAAAGCTATGATAGTTGGTCAGCTGCAAACAAGTTTTTAAAAGAACATGACAAGTAAAAAAAAATGAAACGTTTACAAGTCTTTGTAATGCGAAATTAGAGCGCAGCGCTTGAGGAGCAGGACGGGAGGGTACAAAGAGGAAGGTATATGCCACTAGGTATATGCAGTGGCGTCACAAGGGGGGGGGGGGGCGGACCGCCCCGGGTGCAGGGCTGAGGGGGGTGTCGCGGCGGGCCACGAGAGCGGGGGGGGGGGGGGGGGGGGGGAGTCGCGGCGGGCCACACAAAAGCAGGGGGGGGGGGGGGGGGCGAGGCGAGCTACCGCCCCGGATGCCGCTGACCCTCGTGACGCCACTGGGTATATGCCACTCCTCCTCCTCCGTGCCCTCTCCTTCCCCTCCTCCTTTTTTTTTCAATTTATTTATCAACGTCTTCCGACCCGATTGTTTCGACCGTTATCACACAACCATAGAAAAAAAAAATTACGGTGGCTTAGCTCGGCTATGCCAGGATATACGTAGCGTGAGCTTATGCGCACAAAATGAGCGGCGCTATCAAGCGGCTCCGGTGCAGCGTCAGACTTGGCTACTGCGCAACGGAGGCGCACTGCTGGGCACGCGGCGGCGCCAGTGCGTCTGCCGCGACTATAACGTCACTCCTCTGGAATGCGCAGACCGGCTAGGCGCGCCAGCTGTGCGCCGTGTGACGTCACTGCTTCTCGCGCTTGCGCAGCACGGCTCTTTGAAAGCCACGCGAAACTGCTCAACCTCGGCCAGTGTAGCTCACGCTACAAAAGAGTTTAGAAGTTTGAATCATCCTTATCGTTTTCAAAATGACAATCCAAAACCACCATCTAACTATTGTACGGTCATTGCATCGAATTTAATTGGTCAGACATATTAGTGGTTTTGGCTCGTGACAGGGACGCTTCTGACTCCAATGTTGGGCCACGGCATCTGAACTATTCCGCGCAGTGTATTCGTATACTGTCAAAGGCGCACGTCAAAGTCAAAATCAAAGTGTATATTGATTGGCATTGAAACTCCGGCGAAATATTCATGGTCATCGATTCTTATGACATGTTCAGCACGCACTATATATCCACCACTGAGTATGTCTATAAAAATGTCTCACAACAATTTATAATTTTCTTTCGAGAAACAAATTTTGAAGTTTACGCGTACACCTCCGAACCGCTGGCTGCCGCTCTACTGGCAACAACGAGCATGGAGCACTCGTGTCGTCAAATGTTGTATCCGAGACCAGACGACGCTCCCTTCTCCACGGCGTTGTGCACAAATGCTCAACGTGCAGGCGAGCTGGTGCGTATGAATCCTGGTGTTTAAACCCTGAGGCTGGGAAGGAAACTTGAAGATAGATTAGAACAGACAGAAGAATTAAGGTGACAGACAAGCGTCTGTTGTGCGTTGTAGTGGCGTCTGAGGTTTTGCGGATTGTGTCTGGTTTAGGATATTTGCGGCACGCGATGGAGGGTGGAGAGAACTGGTGATGTGCTGTGGTGTGCAATAGCGCCAAAAAGAAATATAGCAGAGTGACATCTCATCTGTTTCCGACCGAGAAGTCTCTGTTACGAAAGTGGGTCCGATCAGTACGACGCGAACGCCGGCTTCTACGTAGTGTTCGCGTCGTGCTAGAAAACATTTCGCATCATGCCAGCAAACAAAACCTCTGAAGCAACATGTAGGTCCATATGTCGGCGGATCGCGAATTCAGCTTCCACGGGTGGCCCCTCGGAGGCGATGCCGGCAGATCAAATGCGAGCGGTGAATCGTCTGAAATCTCGTGCTGAAAATCTTAAAACATTTGCTGGTCATTCCTTGACTGGACAAGATTGATGAATCGTAGACCAATATTTCCCACGGATGATCACGACGTCCTTTTGAGTGCCTCTGACGCTGCGCAAAACAGGCTCAAGCTGCGTCCGCCAACGTTATTAATTACCTCAGTTACAAACTGCTCATGGTCGCTTCTTGCACGAGCCGTACCCCTGCTCTCGCACCACAGCTCGCCTCCCGTCGTTCGACGCGCCAGACGGCTGCTATGGTAAGTCCAGCGTATTCTATGGAATGCTTACGTTTCGAGCCACAGAGTCTAGATGGCGTTGCACCGTGCTCTATGGCCAACGTTGTCTATGGCACAGTTTTGAAACGAAAATCTAGATGACGCTTTAATCGACGGGAGGCTAAAGTGCCGGGAGGTGGACTGAAGTGAGTGAGGGGAGGGTACCCCTATCCTTGGGAGCTCCACACCTGAAATTACCCAGTAATGTTGCTGCGTGCTGATGTTTTATACAATATCTGACGGCATAACAAGACGGCAGATCAGTTGAGTTGCAGTTTCGTTTCGGTTTCGGTTTTATCGTATTTCTACGATTAAAAATTAGATTAGAAGTTTTAGGAAGATCTACTTACGGCTCCAGGGCCCCATTTCTTGTGCTCTTTCAGAAAATATGCTTAGTTGAAAACGTTCAAACTGACATCCGTATAAGGCCCGTGAGCCGGAGGCGACCAAAAGGCAGAAGCCCCTGCTTACAAATGCTGGCTGCCTCCTCAGCCTTATACGTTAACAAGGGACGGATGATTATAAAATGGAATGAGTAAATACAAAAATGGACGAGCTATGTGGAAGGCGATGTTGCAGAAATAGATACATATTCACTTGCGATGCCGCACTAGATGTTTGAACTCGGCAACGCTAGGAGCCTTGCGAGCACCGTCAGGTTCCACGGTCCGGGGAGCCTGAACGAATAGGGTGGAGGAGGGCCAGGAGGCACTAATGGTGCGCGCAAAGTGCTGGTCGAGTTTCAAAGGGTTACGCCTTGACTTCCGTACGTAGCCGTCAAGGATTAGGGTAGACAGTGAGAACATGAAGGTATCTGTACAAAAGTACTCGCATGGAGAGCAGTCGACACTTGTCAAGTCTAGGCCTCTAAGAAACTGTAAACGTCTCTCGTAGGGTAGCTTGCCAGCCCTGCCGTCCTGTATGTAAAGCGCTGTCTTAGTGGCTTTTTTTTTTTTTTATGTCGACTCAAGCCTCTTGTGTCGGTCAGCCTGGCGGGGGCTCCAAATAGAGGGTACTCCAGAACCGGTAGTACAAGAGCAGTGTAGAACATGCAAAATGCAAGTTGAGGCATCCCTCTCGATGTAGTTCGTTATGAGTCCTCTGTTGTATTTAAATTTTTCGCAAGTTCTATATACACTACCTAGATGGTGCCACTGTCCACCATTGCGCCCGTGTTGTCAGGGTCGAGTCCTCGTGGCGCTTGACCACCATGTTTGTTTACCGTTATATGAGTGAGTACGCTACCAGCCACCATCCGTGTCGGACGCCTCTTTCCTTCCGGGGCCCTCCCGCGCCCCCGGCCCCGCCGGTCATCACTTCGTCATGGGAAACCCTTCGTCTTTTCCGTAGGCCCGCGTGGGCACTGCTCTTCTTTATTTTCTCGGGTGACCGCATTTTCTTTTAATTACAACATTTTGGCGACGAGATTTACTACATCCTGTCAATTTGTTGGCTTTTTTACAAACGTAGTCCACATGCAATCGAAAGGACAGGCTCCTGTCAAGCCACACTCCTCAAGAACCATAGTAAAAAAAGTCCGGCGCCTCGCGGAGCATTACTAATATTCAATTGTATCTGGATAATTAAGAGATATGTAGGTGAATTTTAGATTAGATACGTTATCTTACCAAGACGTACGCGTTTCAAACGCCAAAAGCATCGTTTTTTTCCTCCGACAACCAAATCTTGTAAGAACTACTTCGCGCGGCATATGAACAATGCGCAAGACTTGCTTTTTGTGCCCGTGACCTGGTGTATCCGCGTCCCATCGGCACTGTACGCAAAGTCGTCCAGTTTTCGATTTCGGCTTATTCTGAGCAATACCGACTTGTTGGGGTTTACCATTTAAGTGACAGTCCACTGAGTTCAGACCACTTACAGATCCGGAGGAGGTCGAACTGCAGGACCCTCGGTCGTTGGCGGAGCGAATGGTTGTGTAGAGTAGTGCACGTGTGAGAGCGTATACACTCTGTAAGATGCTTATTTTTCACGAGCACTCGCTCAAGAAAATAACAATTTCTAAAGCCTTGTACTTTTCACTCGCACCAAAATTTATCTATCGAAAGTTACACCAAGCGGTGATGCTAAATCCGAAACAGAGCATGCGCAAAAGCTTCATGCTTAAAAAAAAAAAAGAAAAAAATTTTTTTTTACGGATGCACAAAAAACGCAGGGCCCTTTGAAAAAAAAAAGAAAAAAAAAAGTGATTGTTTTGGAAGGTTAGCTGTTGTGCAAGAGGGGCGTTGTGGCATAAATATCAACCGATTGCCAAGAAAATTTAAGAAATTAGGATCAGCGCTGTCCTCGTCTTTTTGCGCGCGGTTCCTAACTTCTTAAGTCATGAACCAACTCGCCTGCATGACCACCTTAATCCAAGACAATTCTTCGTGTTTACAGAAACGTCGCAATCCTTGGTTAACAAAAAAAAAAAAAAGAAGGCGCGCACCAGGTCTTTTGCGTTCCCACATCGATTTTTATTTATTTTTTTTTATCTCAGTTTTTTATTTTCTGTTTCTCTCTGTTTCCTTCCAACTGTCTGGTAAAGACAACTGGCCTCACCCGACAACTTACCCAGAAAGTGTTGCCTCATCAATTCTCTATTTATTGTTTCTTCGTTCTGCCTACTGTACCCAAGCACGATGTGGCGTCTGTTGGAAGTGCGATGATTAACGAAAATTTTGTGATCAGCCAATAATAAATAATTGTTTCTCTCTCTCTCTCTTTTTTAACGTGTTTAATGTAGGCGTGGCGTGCGGTAAATGTCCGATAATCATCGAACATATTGTGACCGACGAGCAATTGCTACTGGCTTCTATAAATCAGACTTAGTAAATAAGGAATTCCTACCGCGTTACCTGCGGAGACCGATCATGCGATTAACTAACCGATTAAGTGCTAATCGACTGGATTTTCTTAATCGATCTCCTGAACCGCGATGCTATTGCGCACCAATGCTTCGCTCGCGTATTCCATCGCATATTTATACGTTGTCAGTTATAGGAGCGAGCTCGATCGCCCACGGTGATCTAGGAATTAGTTGAGGCCGCTGTACAGCGTTCGTGGCCGATCCAACGAAACGGCGAATGTAGCAGGCCATGCATGGAACATGGGAGCACGACGTCACGTGATCGCACTTGGAGCGTTGTCACGTGTGCCGCTGCGACGCTTGCTGGGACTTTCGCCGCTTATCAAGCTATACTAAATCGTGGGGGAGAAGAATGACACATTGCATGACCACCGAGGGCACTAGGTTCATGCAACCACGTTACGACCCAAAACAGCTGTCGCAGTGTCGTTCTTACGCGTAGTAGCAGACCTAATTCGAATTGTGACGTCACGTTATGATCCTGTTTTAAGAAAAGACTGTCGGGGATAGAAAGTACTCCTGCAGAGTCCCGGTTAGTGCTAAGGCTAGAACACCCAACCACAGAGCTGCCTTTCATCAGCCAACTGACGATAGAGAACAACGTTTCTTCCTGCGCTTCTGTTAGGCTTCGTGTGGCGACGTTCACGTAGCAGGTCACCCACGTGGGCTATGCATGCACTGGAAGCAGTGGCGTCACAAGGGGGGTGCGGGAGGGGGGGGGGGGGACGGTTTGCCCCGGGTGCAGCGCTCCGGGGGGTGTCGCGACGGGCCACGAGGGGGGGGGGGGGGCTGTGTCGGCTGGCGACAAGCTGGGGGTGTCGCCGCGGGCCACCGCCCCGGGTGCCGCTGACCCTAGTGACGCCACTGACTGGAAGTCAGGACTCAAAAGACAATACAAGATTTTAACAGACTGTGGTAAAGTTGCATGATCTGTCTGTGGAAACAGTCGTTCCTGGCGCCAATAAAACCACCTTAAGATCCCAAATGATATCATCATTGACTGCCGAGGTTACGAGTCGTCGACGGAACGGTGAATTGTGCAGGAGTGCTAAATTATTAGCTAAATGAAGGCTGTTTTGTCTTATCCGTTTTAGAACCAGCTGGTCTCATTACTCACTCGCTTTGTAAAATTGGTGGTTACGGGGTGGTTGCTTGAGAGTTTGATTTAATGTCTACCCAAGGACGGCTCACAAGGAACACACGCAGAAAATTTATTTTTCATAGGATGCATTGGTCATCAATCCTTCCTCTCGGTGCAGGGGAACCCCCCCACACTGGCGCTTAAAGTAGGGCCGATCGAGCTTGACCACGCCTCGATAGAAGATGGCCAACGACGATCAAAAGCCCACAGCGTTTGGGGCAAAACGGCGACGAGGTTTGTTAGGTTTGGTTTGGTGTTAACTTAAAAGTTCATTAATTGCTGTTCAAGTTCTTTCACTCGGCTAACTTCAAACGCCAACAATACATTGAGCCATTGAAAGGCGCTTTATAAACAAATAACACGATCAAGATGTGAAGATACGGAGTGGGCACAAAGACTACATGTAGTGGACACAAAGACCACCGTTAGAAAAAGCTAATCCTTCAAAGGTCGCGTTTATCCAAGACCTAATAAAAAAATAAAACATATATATATGTCAACATTTCATGAAAATGAACAGCGACCAGCTCACTTTTCATTATTATTATTATTATTATTATTATTATTATTATTATTATTATTATTATTATTATTATCACCGGCAATGTGAACAATGAACAAATGCCGACTGAATGGAGTCAGGCTCGGGAGGTAGATGGTGTCATCTGGCGTCCCAGTTTAGAACCAATACCCACAACTCACCAAAATTATTTTTAGTAGAATGTTTTTTTAGATTTATTAAATTATATCAATTTCGCTTAATTTATAATCATATGTGGGAGAACCAAATAATGACGAAAACAGAACTAAATTAACAAAAGGCCGACTTGTGGGGCCATCTGTGAAGAAGCTAAAAAGACATCGGTTGAAAATGGGTAGCGCCATCTAGTAGTTTTATTTTAAACCCTAAACACTACTAACTAAAATCGAGTTATAACATCTAGTTGATTCAACTCAAAATAAAAGTTTTTATAAAACACGACCTTTCATATTATATTTTGTATTTTTAGCTGCTTAAAAAAGCGGCCCATAAAAAGGTTCAAAGATGTTATGGACGTTCCTGGAGCAGAAATAAAGTAAAGCTGGCAACCACCTTTAATGTTTTCTTTTTAAGCCAAGCCAATTTAATCCAAACCGAGGAGAAAGATAAACAAAAAAAAAGCAGGGAAACGCCTTCTACTACAACCCAAACCGGCGAGGTACCCGAGGGAAAAAAGAAAAAGTTATCCGAGCTTCATCGTCCGCAGTCCAGAAAAGCATGGCTGCGACGCGACACTCGCTCCAATGCGAGCTGTTCCGCCCCAACGATGAACGGCTCGTCGACTTCGTAAACGTGGTGAAGGCGACCAAGAAAAAAAAGATGAGTCTCCTGTGCGCCGTGGTGAGCACCGACAAACCGGTGCGCGTCACCATCTGCCAGGTGAAGAGCAGCGACCGCGACCTGTACAAGAAGAAGAACAGCTGGTCGCTCCGAGACCTCAGGTTAGTGGACGCCCGCAAAGAAGACACCGCCGAGTTCGACCTCCACTTCGACAAGGTTTACAAATGGCAGGCGGTGAGCGTCCAAGAACGGAACGACTTCCTGCGTTGCCTGTACAGACTCTGCGCACACTACGCGCCCCACCAGCAGCGACCGCGGTTCGAGCACGTCCCCAAGAGCGTCCTCGAAGAAGACGACGCCGCCTCGAGGGTCGTCGTGCCCGACAAGGCGACTGGCGGCGATGACGTCGACGACTACCAAGCACTGACGGCGCGGGAAGAGAGCGACCTGGAAAGTCTGATGGCTAAGTACGAGTTCGCCATCAACAACGCCGAGGCGTTCACCGAGCAGCTCGCGCGAGAACTGGCCACTCTAGATGCCTCGAACGTCTACACCATCATGGAGTCGGAGCGGCGGGTTCAGGGACTGATGGAAATGACGCAGGCGTCGCTGGACCAAGTGAGCAAGTTGGAGCGCCGCCTAGACGCGTATGACCACCTGCTCCGGACCGTGAGGGACAGTGTTCTTCGGATGGAGGAAAAGGACGCGGTGATCCATGTCCAGAACGAAAACAATGCGCGACTATTGGCTGAGCTGGAGGGGCTCGTCAGCCAATTAGACCTCGCGCATGGCCACCAGATGGCACTGCTGAATGGGGACCTGCGAACGCAGGATGGCATCCGCGCCTGCACGGCCGCCGCACGCGCCTTAGAGGACGCCTGCTCGGCAAACACGCACCCTGGGCTTTCCAAGATGGCCTGCTGTCCAGGAGCAGACGAAGCTCCTTGAGAAGCTGAGGGACAAGTTCAGCACGAGTTTGTCACATACACTCAATAAGCTCTTCCTCCGTCTTGCCTCGGAGACGGCCCCTCCGGCCGAACTGACCTTAGTCAAGCATTCCGGCTGTCATAACGAACTGAGGCCGTACTCGGACCTCATGCGTTGGCTTTCAAGGGCCGACGCGTCGCGGTTTCAGTCTCTCCAGCAGCTTTACATCTCCACCATGGGAAAGTTGTACGAACGGGAGTTGAGGACCTTCTTTGAGCAGGCACGAGACCGGTTGTCTTCCAAGACTGCTACTTTGGAGCGCCGTGGCACCTGGAGTTCCCCTAGCAGTGGTTCTAACCAGGACCTCTCGGCAATAGAGGCCGCCGAGAATCGGGATCGCTTCGACTCGGTCCTCGAGCGCATTTTGAGCATGCTAGAGCCCGTCTGCTTGGCCGAGCAACAGTTCTGCGCTGCCTTCTTTGGCCTGGCATCGCCACGTATTCATCCATCTGCAAGTGGGCAGACGGCGTCGGCACTGATGGCTGCTGGTCCCGCCCGTGCCTCTTCAGATGAAACTTTGGCTTCGGTGCATCGCAAGGAGCGTCAGCTCAACGAGGAACTGCGGAAGATGATGGCGCTTCTGTTTCCTGCTCTGGAGTCCGAGTTGCAGGGGTTTTTGGAGACGTACGACCGAATGGACGGTGCATACTCAATGCATCTTCTGGTGCGTCTCAATCAGCATGTGATGTCTGCCCAGGACACGGGATCCTTCCTCAGCATGGCATTTGGAACTGTGGTGGTGCAAGCCAAACGGAACTTCGACCGATTTATGGCTGACAAGGTGCTCACTCTCATTGCATTTGTAGTTCATGCTAGCGCTGAAAAGAAGGTTTCAAAGGGTTAAAAAAGTCTTTCACGAAAATTCCTATTTAAGGCTTTATGACAGACAACTGCACTGGTGTGACAAGGCACGAAATTCTACTTCTCAACATAGCCGCACTTATAGCTTAGGCACCTTCCTTAAAGGCTGGGCTTCATGAAGCAAATATGTGGCAAACAACTGACGAACTTCACCCGATGGCAAGTTTGCTTTATGCGCGGTGACAAGGGGCACTACTTCGATGCCATGCACAGACCGAACGCCGCCAGGTGAAATTTGTAACATATTTGTTCCATGAAGTCCAGACTTTTAAGTCGGACAGTTCATTTTCATGTCAGAAGTGCCTGTGATGCATATTTAACTATAGTCGGTGACAGGTCAAGAACGAAGTGGAAGCTCCTCCCACCTCTTTCCACTTTAGTGGAGCGAGCGGTGGAAAGGAGGCCACCTCCTCTTCACCGTTCGCTCTGCTGAAGTAGAAAGGGGTGGGAGGAGCTTCAACTTCGTTCTTGACCTGTCACCGACTATAGTATCTTTGCCATTGCAGCAAATAGTATGTTTTAGCCACCTTGTGGCTAAAACATAAAGCTGCAGAAGTAGGTCGGGGGAGCACGATGGGAGGTCAAAGCACCCGTTGCATGATCATCATCTCTATGTGAAAGGCTTACGTTCGCTGCTCTTCTTTCCTTCCATGATACTGAATAAGGTGTGCCATAATGTCTCGTTCACAGCCGATACAGGCATGGGCGTACAAACTGGGGGGGCAAGGGGGGTGCTGCTTCCCCAGTTTTCAGAATGGGGGACAAGGAATGTGTTTTGCCCCCCCTGAAACAGCCGCCACTGGGCAGGGCAAACACTGGCCGGCGGCGCCCAAAGGATATCAAGGGCACCGCCCTGCGGCCCTTGGGGGAGAGGGTCTGGTTTGCCCCCGCCACTCAAAAACAAGCTGGTATGCACTGGATACAGGATAATGCTCCTAAAAACTGTCAAGGACAAGGAGCAGACTACATAATTACTGCAAAAGCAGATGTGTCACTGACTTTTGCCAACCAGCCCGATACAGAAGGAGCTTTACATTTGTCTGCTTCTTAAAACTCTGTACTGCAACGAAGGAGCAAAGGTCTTCAAAATCCTTAGTGTGAATGCAGGGTTCGATTTTGAATCCGTTGTTCGACGCCACCGTAGCAGCGATGCTCTTGGCTACAAAATGGTAGGTCTCGACAAGAAGCTGGTGCGTAAATAAACATGGGGTTACACGAATAAATGAATTACTGCCGTCAGTGATTCGAACGACATACAAACAAATTGTCAATTATTTTTGGGTATCCCTCGAAAGACTCTAGATGCAGCTTGCCTCTCTTTCTCTTAAATTGACTACTCTTCTGCTACTTGTTACTCTTGGCTATGTTTGGCTACCCTTAGCTACGTTTGACTACTCTCGGCTATTTTTGGCAAGAACTGTGGCTTCTTGATTTGTTCTGGACTTGTTACTCCCTTCTTGGTGCAGGTGAGATCTATAGAGGAGGCCAAGGCCCCCAAGAAGTCCAAGTGTGGCATCCTGCCATTCATCAGCCAGTTTGAGGAGTTTGCCCAGCAGGCAGAGGCAGTCTTTCGGGGCTCCGATCGCAGGGCGGACCTCGACAAGTGGTACACACGTCTGGTGCGCGCCATGTTCGAGGCCATTGGGCGCCTTGCTTCCGACCACCAGCGCACACCTCCCGAGGTAATACCATTTTCGCAAGTACAAATCTATTTGGTGAGATAATAAACCATTGCGATACCATATTTTCTCGCATATTGAAGGCCGCCCTCCCGCACCAGTCAATATTTTGATTTTTGTTTTCTACGCATAAGGAATGCACCCCTATTTTCGACTTCTCAAGCCTCGAACTGCGCTCGACTAAGCCAGCTTCAAGTCAATCGATCCGACAAGCGGCCAGGCCAAGCCAAGCCAAACATGGCAGCTCCCGCACGCGCTATAGCTGAAAGTGGAAAGATAGACGTGATGTACAATGTAACTGCGCGGCGTTCACGGCCAATAAAGCTGGGGTCAAGGAATCGCCCAGCCCTCAGAGATGCTTCGTCAATCAGACAGATTGCATGATGACAACAAACGCGGCATTGTCCGCAATCTGTTTTCGGCTAGTGAAGTCGCCAAAGTTGATAGGCCTTGGAATGGTTGCATTGCTTTTCACGATTAGTGCCACCGATGCGGAAACTGCGTCGAGTGCTGTACAGCGCTTTTTATTTGGCAAAAGGAAGGCCGAAAGTACCCTAAAAAAGGTTCGCAATTTGTAGAGCATCGTTACTCTGGCGTGCCTCCGTCGGCAGAGACACGCCACAGTAATGCTCCTGTCAGACGGGCGCAAAAAGGACATTTTTGCGAAATAAGTAAATGCACAAAACATCACCCTTTGTAATGAAAGCACCCCCCAGATTTGCATTATTTTTCAGAGAAAAAGAAAAAAATGTCTTCATTATGCTAGTAGTAACTACGATACTTCGAGGAACCATAATTCAAGGTCCAGTTCGAGAACTCGTATTTGGGGGTTTACACTTGTACTAATTTTCCTTTTCTTTATCTTAGTCTTCACATCGACATTAACCGCGAGACTTGGGATACTCCCATCTTTGCGTCTGCATTGTTCAGGTGGTGCGCATGGAGAACTTCCACCACCTGTTCACACTGCTGTACCAGCTGAAGATTGCCTGCCTGGAGCCAGAGCGTAAGGAAGCCAAGCAGCGCTACTCCGAAGCGCTCCAGGCATACGTGACCCACTACTTCGGTCGCCCGCTCGACAAGCTGAATCTCTTCTTCGAGGGCGTACAAGGAAAGGCAAGTCGGTTCGACCAATATAAAGAGGCTATGAGACAATTGTTTGACTCAGGTTTGCAAACTGTACAGTCGCGGACGATACGAAAAAGCCCAGGCGAGCGCGTGTCTTAGAAGGCCTGCAGCGCTATATCTATCCGAAGAAAGCTCACAACCGTTATTGAGGCTTCAGCGACTGTTAAATTTTTGTGTTCACTCCCCTGCCGATTCCTCTGTCCCCGAGTTAATGCTGACTTCAGTGCCCAAAGTATAGACGCAGCAGAAGGCAAAATCAAGCCTGGCTGAAACTATCGGGTTGGCAGCGAGTTTTCGGGCGTTGATACGTGGGATAGATGATGGTAAGCGGTTTCTTAGAGCGCAGCTCTTAGGCGCCCGTTTCCGGCTTGAGCGGCGTCAACGTAACCGCGAGCCCCCCCCCCGAGGTCATGTGACCCCCCCCCCCTCGAGGTCACGTGACCCTCCCCCAGGTCACGTGACCCAGTCATGGGCACGTTACCAGTAAAAAGTAACAGTGTTACAGTTACAATTACCTAGAGAGAAAAAGTAACTCTGTTACAGTTACAGTTACCGGTTTCAAAAAGTAATGTGTTACAGTTACAGTTACTGCGAAAACAGTAACGCAGTTACTTTCTCGTTACATTTTTTTTTTGCGTCATTCGCCGTTTCAGCATTTTGATGTGCATAATTTATATGCAATAATTGTTATAACTTAAAATCAACCGTTTTTAAAAATTGTCATTGGCCCGCGTCAGTGAACGTTTTGGTTTATTTTTCACTCTGAAACGAATGAGGACAGAGATGGTCACATAATTAGATTCTAGTATTTACTCGGAAGCAGGCCTAAACATAGCATGTCAAGCAGCTTCCAAAGAATATAGGCGGAAAGGGGACAATTAGCTTCAGGTACTTTACGAGTGTGCGACGACCACCCTGGCGTCTATGTCCGAAACGCCAACTGTGGAAGTCGTGTTCACTAGAGCGGCTTCGAAGAGAAATAATAAATTAAACAAGCGCCGGCTTTCTGCACAATTTGGGGACGGCTTTCTTGAAATCTATTAGGGATGAGGAAACGGCGAACGACTGGTAGTAAAAACGACAGCACGGACATATCCCAGACATAGCCCAGACGGAATACTCGGAGAAATTGCACGACCACCAACACCCACAGATGGTACGCACGAGAGAAGAGTGAACCACAGTCGGTGAAACAGACATTGTTTGCCGCCCCTACCACCGCGGGCGCCGCTTCCTTTATCTCCCGGTTTCGTGCTGACTCGAATGTCGTACATCCTCGGTCGTGGGCTGAACCAGGCTGTTTTTTGTTTGTTTATAGCGTAGCCACGCTTTTTTTTTTTTTTTTGTCAGCGAGAAGTTTGCAGAAAAATACTTCAAGATGCCAATTTCTCCATGTCCGCGGCAGTGGGTTCAATTTATATAGTAAAAAAAAAGTAACTGTAACGGCCTGAACAGTTACAGTTACCCAATAAAAAAGTAACAGTGCTACAGTTACAGGTTACCAGTATTAAAGAGTAACGCATTACAGGTAAAAGTTGCCGGAAAAAGTAACTAGTTACCGGTAACGCGTTACTAGTAACTAGTTACTGCCCAAGACTGACGTGACCCCCCCCTACCCTTCCCTCCTCCTCCTCAAGAGCTGCGCTCTAATTCAACGTTACAGCGAGTTGTAAACGGCTTTCACTTTTTTTTTAATTCACAGAGCACTACTACTATTGGTGTTAACTCGGCAATTGTTTGCCAACCATGTGGGGAGTGACGACAAAAATCAAACGGCCACTGAAATGCTGCTTGTTTACAAAATAACCTCGAAGATAACTTCGCTGTCTTTGTTCGGTAGCGCCATGGCTCTTTGGAGCCACATGCTCGCCTGGGCTTTTTCGTATCGTCTGCGACTGTACCTCGTGTAATACATAGCTTGCACGTGACAACATTGCATCATGCTGCTGGTCATTGCTACTTGTTCTTGCCATGAAAAACAAAATCAGTAATGCAAAACGCACGCTGCACAAGGTACATCCTCGGCAGTAAAGCAACCACGGTGATGAACGACGTGACACCAGTGCAGTGTGGTGCGAGTGCATTGAAACATAACAAGATTTATCTAGTCATTTGGCTAAAATGGGATTGCTTTCCAGTCCAACACCCGGTGTGGACTCATCAGGAAGCTCCTGATGAGTCCACACCGTGCCGTGAGTGCTGTTTATATAAATATTGTGCGGTTTTCTCGGTGGAGGGTATTTAGTATACAATATTGTATTCTAAATAAGCACACACAGCTGTCACGTGAAAGACTGGGGTTAGAACTCTACTTGACCCGTTTCTTTCTTTTATATTTTTGAAAGAAAGTTTCAGCTCATTCTCGGCTGTCATCGTGTGCTCTGGTTCGGGACATTCCTGAACTTATCGATTGTATAAAAGCAGTAGTAATGGGCTGCTTTGGTCAATCACCCTCTTGTCGCTGAAGCAGGATGCTCAATCTGTAAGCTCGTAGGTGCAAGTTTGCCTCATTAAACATTTGTTTTCAGTTTTACGTCCGTGACAATATGATTTGAAGGATGCCTCCAACAACCTTAACTTCGATTCTCCTTCCTTTGGGTGACAACACAAGCCCCGTCATACACACACAACTTTCTTTCTAAGCCGAGTTAGGTGTGGCTATTGTTTTGTGTTTCTGGAATTTGTTTGTTGCACTTATAACTGGCCAGACGTAATTGTGAGCCAACTTTATTTTGTATAACGGCGCTGGCAATTGCTGCGGGACGTGCGACAAGTATGTCTGCCGCCTGTTATCTGACACAGAAGTCGTGACGTCACCTTTGGCATTTGCGGGCTAGCTTAGAGGCAGGTATCTGACACCGCAGATGACGTAACTTTTGGGAGTGTTCCTCTCTCGTTTCATCCCGTGCTTGGTAGCAGCGGGCAGAGCTGCACCACAATTACAGTTGGTGATTACGTTGCTGCTACTAATAAAATTGAAAGAAAGATTTACATATTACAGATGTGTTCTTTAGAGTGCCTATACATTCAAACAGTATTTTTGAAATTGAGAAACCTATTCCCTTTAAAGAAGTATGAATTTTGAAGTTCCAGAACCAGTCTGTGTTTGAGACCAGAGAGGAATAAATCCTGCATATTCTGTGCACCTAATAAAATGTTTGCATTGTTTTTCACTCTTTCTCGAAAGAGCTCATCGTGTGTTTTGTTGTCCGTGGCACCGCCGATGACATCACTTTTGGGAGTGTTCCTCTCGCTTTCTCCCGTGCTTGGCATGCAGCAGCGGGCAGTGCTGTGGCACAATTACAGTTGGTGGTTATGGTGCCCTTACTGATAAAATTTAAAGAAAACTTTACATGCGTGATCTTTATTGTGCCTACATTAAAATTTAAAATTTTTTTTTTTTCAAATTAAGTAAATATTTTGCTTCTCTTTAAATAAACACTAACACCCACCCAAAAATGCATTTTTCTGACGGACAGGCAATTTAATATGGTGTCCGAAGACTACCAATCAATATTTTGCTACAGTGACGCATTTATTTTAATAAAGTAAAAAACGCAACTTTTCGGAACTGAAACTGAACTGGGGGGGGGGGGGGGGAAAGAAGAAATGTAAAGGAGGAGATAGTTGCCAGAAGTGTGGTGGCTGCACCTGACCACATATCTTTTTTCCTTTTGTTTTTCTGGCTGCACAAAGCAGACAAAACAAATGGGGCTCCAATCCACGCTGTGAACGTGGTTGGTCAGCGAAGCTGTGGTATCACCTGCAACGATTGCCTACTGCACTATACGGAATGCAGCCGCCGGTCGCAGCACGCTGCCGCTCGTCGTATTGCCGTTTCTTTTTCCTTTGCCGCTCCTAGTATTCACGCTGCTCCTCGGGAGTCCTAACTACTATGCGAGGCCTATTCATCGCGGTGCTGCAGCAACAATGAAATCAGTTGCTATGCTCCGTTTCATCTTACGTTTAAGCGCAGCGGTTGTTACGAGCCATCGGAGCCAATCGGAGGCCGTGTGAGTGTCACATGACCTTAGAGAGGGGGCACAGCGACGCGCGGAAAGCCTATCACGGGCCTCGTCCACAGAACGGGATTGGCTAAGATAGCTCGTAGCATCCGCTGCGTCCGGACGTAAGGTGAAACGGGGTGTAGGCGGGTTCTTTTATATATGAAAGGCTAGTGACGTCACTCCCCACGTTGCAGGCTGCCGTCGCCGCGGCAGCTTGGGCAACAGTAATCTTCACCGGGAACGTATGCGGTGAGCGCTACGTGCTTCGCATTGTTTTCAGGAGCTCCTTATCATTATATGGTTAGGATGCTTGTTTTGTGCTTATTCTTTTTTGAAACGAAAGTTGTGCTATATGTTGTATGCGTGGTGTTTGTACTTTTCGCTTCAATCTTCTGAAGTCTTGTTTTCCGTCAGAAAGCCGACACGAAAACACATGCGGGAAGAAGGAACGTGCTTCGCATGGTTTGCAGGTGCCGTTATCATTCATTATGCAGTTTGCACTTCACACGAGGGCTTCGAATGACGTCAACCCCTTTCGAAGCAGCTGCAAACCTAATCTTTACCGGAACGCGTGGGAGAGTGTTCCTATAGTTCACACGCGCCTTATCATCCATCATGGGGTTTTGATGCTTGTTTTGTAGTTATCTTTATTGAAACGGATACTGGGCTGTATGCTGTATGCCTGATTTGAAAGAAGATATGCTGTTTTGCCTTCGATTGTTCGCCGGGAGTTTTTTTGCTTACAACGCCAACGACACGAAAATTTCCTTGGCTGGTAGAGGTATACAGCTTCGCTGTAGAACGGCAACGTGGCACGAAAAACGCAAAAGTCAAGCACTTCGTGCTTTACGTTGGCACCTTTTTCAAGGTCTTGCCAATTTGTGTTCGTAAGACGAGCGATTTTCTTCAGCCAGGAGAAGGGGCGACGACTCGGCGATGTCTTTGTGCGAATCAGCTCGGTGGTCGGGCGTGTCGTACGGAATAAGTCCTAATTGTTTTGATCGGTAAAGGATTTTTCTTTCGAAGCTAGACAGATTCGCCGGTAGCGTGAAAAACAGTTCTGAAGTAGAGGTCCCACGCCCGTCATCCGCCGCCATCGCTTAGTCCGCTTCGTTAGCCATCCAGCCCGCGACTCCCATGATACTACGCTATGTTGAGAATTGCAGAGAAAAAACGTAGTGCTTCCGGTTTTCTGTGCAGCTTTTTTTTTTTTTTCAAGCGACGTTTTCGCAGTTTTTTGGAAGCCACAAAAAATGGGTATCATATTTTTTTTTTAATATTTTTAATATTGAGTGTGTGTTTTGGATGACTCACAACTAATTATATTTGGTGTGTGTGTTGAAACCGTAGAGGACGGCACGTGACCACAAAGAAGAGAGTGAGCGCGACTCAAACCGGCCAGTTCTTGATCGGCAGTTTTCGGGTGGAAAGATTTCGAGTCACAAAATGTGTTCTGGGCAGTTGGGCTCTCATATGTCATGTACAAATAAAAACCTTGGCAAGCATAAATACTTCATCAGTGTCCCCTTAAAGAAGTATAAATTTTGGAGTTCCAGAAGCTCCGTGCAATAATTTCGAAACCGAAAAGGGAAGCCACGCAATCTTTGCACGTTCTGTGCACTTAATAAAGTGTTTACACTGATTTGAACTTTTTGGGGAAAAAGTTGATGGTGCAATTTGCTGGCTTTTGGTGAATGCAGGTGGCCCAGGGTGTGAAGGAGGAGGAGGTGGGCTACCAGCTGGCTTTCAGCAAGCAGGAGCTGCGCAAGGTCATCCGGGAGTACCCAGGCAAGGAGGTCAAGCGGGGACTGGAGGCACTCTACCGCAAGGTGGAGAAGCACCTCTGCGAGGAGGAGAGCCTGCTGCAGGTGAGGGCAGCCCCGTTTCTATACTCTGTTTCCCCTTACGACCGATTGCAGCGGATGCTACGAGCCATTGGTGCCAATCCAGGGCCAAGCAAGTGTTACGTGACCTTGGAGAGGGGGTGCGGTGACGTGCGAAGAGTGTATCACATGCAACGTTCACAGAGCCGGATTGGTTGGGGTGGCTCGTAGCATCCGCTGCACTCGGATGTAAGCTGAAACATAGCATGTAGGGCTGCGCAAACATCTTGGAATAATTTGCCAGTATTGTTTTTATCCAGTTCGAAGCACGCTTTCACTGTTTAAAGTATTTTTAAATTTAGGAATATTCAGAAATTACAAATCCAGCGGAACCCTGTTCAAATGTTTTTTGCGGCACAGCGGTGAAAAAATTAAACACGAACTGGAAAAAGGTAGGTTTTCTTACTCGTTGCAGATGAGCTTTTTTTCAAAGTGTCAGTCTTTAACGGGGTTGTGAATTTGCTCGTTCTCACCCAGGTGGTGTGGCACTCGATGCAGGACGAGTTCATTCGCCAGTACAAGTCACTCGAGGCGCTAGTCCAGCGGTGCTACCCGGGGTCCATGATCACCCTGGAGTTCACCATCAACGACATCCTCGCCTTTTTCTCGGACATTGCACGCTCGCACTAGCGTTCTTCGTTGAACGCCTGTGTTGTTGGCACACTTGCGCAATCAAGTAGTGGACTGCTGCAGACATTCTTGGGTAAAGTTGTGAATGTGCTTTTTCGGCTTAAACAAATCCTGGCAAATGACGTGAACCATAAGGTCCAATTGTGCACCAAAAGTCTGCTTTCTGTCCTTGCAACTAGACTATGCTCCCAACCTTTGATCGGTTCGGATGACTCGCGACATTTGCTAACGTCGACTTTAAGGTGAAAAAAAATGTATACCTATACTAGCGGCGAAACAATACCACCGAGATGACAAGGCCTGTGCATGACGTCGTCGCTAGTGAATCCCCGACCCGCCCAAGTGGCAAACACGCTAGAGCGCAACGACAGATGCCACAAAGGGGCAGACGAGTTCGTCCAGACGTCGCCACATGCTAGCATAATTATGCTGGTTGCGAGAAGGTCGGGTGGTATTGCATGAATCCACTAGTGATGAGGGGGGGAAAGGCCTTGTCTTCTAGGTGGTAAGGTGCGAGAGTGGCTTTTGGACCATGTACGGATAAGCCAGTTTACACAGAGTGCCTTAAAGAACAAGCTATAACTAGTGTTGAGTTTATGTTTGGGAGACCGACAGAGATTCTAGTTTCTCCGTGGAGACTTCCTCCGATACTTCCAACAAACTTTTGCGTTGAGGGAAGGCGCATGCAAGGCGGTGTCGATATAATGTGATAACAGTAGGCTCGTTCAATTTACCCGCGCCAGCCTGCATCAGTGCAGAAAAGTGCAGGGTAGTGTACTTCCGGTAGGTTTTTTAAGATTGGCTGCGCTCGCAAGTCAAATCTGGTGGCATGCATGAAGGTGCTGCGGGTAAATCAATCGAGCCGTTTTCGTTTATAAGCATGGAGGCTTATGTTCTAGATTTTGTTTGTTTCCTTCTTTTCTAGTATGCAAATGTTTTGCTTGTGAAACAGGATAGAGCAGAGTTGTAATCAGCTCGTCAGTTGGTCCCCATAGATGTGACGGAAGTGTACAATGCTACCCGGTAAATATCATACTGTCTTACTTACCTAACGAAGATAATGACAATAATATTCCCTGGAGAAGGGGATTATTATTGTCTTTTCCAGCTCGCTTGCACCTTTGCATTAATTGCATTATCACCTTACTTACCTAGCTTGTTTGATGATTGCAGTGCTCGTTTTGTTGTATTTTCATCTACATTATTTATCGAGAGGAAGGGCCTGTGACATGGACATTTATAGGATGTTCGGAATGAAGAATTATGAATAAGAGTTTGTTTATTTAAGGTTGTAAATAAAGGTTCCCACTGACCAAGGTCTATTGCCTAGTATTTTTTTCATGAACAAGTAAATAGGTTTTGTCGGGTAATTTGCTGGAGACAAAAAGAAAGGAGGATGCAAATATTGTGATGATGACAGTTGTATTTTCATCGGTAAAATGCCTCCCAGCGTCAATTTGCACTAAATGAACGCACCAAAAAGATTGTAACCAAACTTTCCTCCTTTCACTATTCCAAGATAGAAGGAAGACAATGCATCCCAAGCCTTTTGTGCCCAAATGTTATTTTATTTTTGTTGTTTTAGAAACAGCAAGAACATAAGGTCATTTACGATAAATAAAAACGGCGAAGGCGGCGACATCTGCCCAAAAACGTTGCACACACTGTCGGAATATTCTACACGCCGGTCTCCCGGCCTAGTCGTTGGTGTGCCAAAGCGTGTCGACAAAAATTATGCCTACAAAATGGCGAAAACGGAAGGGGGCCTTCGTCGGTATAATTACAACAGGCTATTAACATTACGAAACAAGGATCCCACGAGTCCATCATAAGGGCGTCAACATGCGGTCCTGGTAAAGTTCCTCCGTGCAAGGGTCATGGACTCTGAAGTAGCCCTTGTCGTTGAGCAAGAGCGAAGTCTCCGCGAGCGATCTCGCAGAAGCGTTCACCAGGAACGCAGCTTGATGCTCGAGGAACACACTGCATGGCAGATTGTCTAGATGGATCCTGTTTGACAGCCTCTTGCAGAGACCGGCTCTCTCGATGTCCAGCCAGCGTTGAAGATGACTCGTAAGCTCTGCGGGCCAGCTGCGCTTCAGCAGTGCCCACGGCGCCCACAGATAATACTGAAGCAGAAGCTTGGCCCACGAGAGCGCCTGTGGTTTTTCCTCGACCAGCAGTTCCATGACGATGCCAAAGATCTTGAAGCCACTCTGCGAGGACAGGTCGCTGTCTTTGGAGCAGCGGAGCAGTTGGAGCAGCGTTGCTTGCACGTGCTGGCAGAGGGATGGCTGCGAGCCGTGCGGAGTCGGTGCTCCGCTCGCGCTTTTGCAGTGGAGGTAGACAAGTTGAGGCTGGTGTTCGTCCCACTGCGCCAGCCAGCAGTTTTCGATTGTTCTGTCTACTCGGGTCACTCCAGAGCACTGTAGGCTTTCCAGCGTGCCGATGAGCTGCAGAAAGGGACACACATCATTTTACTTTTAGTATAGTAAGTCGATAAATATCGCGTCTTGAAGCAGTGAGTGTTCCGAAGAACATTGAACTATTTATTTGCAGATATTGCTGGTCCCTCGTTAAAGGTCCTGTAGAGATTTTCAAGTTGTTCTGGCCACAAAAAAGGCATAATTCTATTCATAACACCTAAACGTAAGCAGCTTTAGCTTAGCTCAGATTCACACTACATAAGATTCATGACAGGTGATAATGAAATTGATGCCCAACTTTTGGTTTAGAGACTGAACTTCCTATTGATGGCAAAGAGGATATGCTGTGCAGCATAGGGATGAGAAAAACTGGTTGCAGACCTGATGAGTTGTCTATTCCATGCATAGTCCTATCTGTTACTGGCCAACAAAAGGAGGGCAAGCTATTCCGGGGAAGCCCTCCAACCTTTGCACTTTAGCAAGGCGAACACCAGAAAGGAGGCGAGACGAGGCATTGTGTTTTTCTAGACTTCCGTAAGGCGTTCGACACTGTGTCGCATCCGCACCTTCTTAGTAAACTAGAGTCGTTAAACTTGGACTTAAAGGGGCGGTGCAACGATATTCAATTGGGAATGTTTTTCACTTTACACCAGCTTACTGGCACTAGTGGGACTCAAGGATACTGGCACGCAACGCCACTGACCAAGAAACTCCTTTGTTGCTCTGTAATTTCGAGGACAAAACCGAGTGTTTTCGTTCAATCTCTCCTTCGCAAAACCTGATGACGTAGCTGGGCGGTAGCAGTACCGCCCAGTGACGATATTTGAATGCGGCTGATAGATTGGACCCGAGCATTGCGTGGGCACTCGATTTGGGCTCGTGATAATCGATAGCTCGAGAAGCATTCGGGTAGTGTCCTGTGTCCAATCGCTGCAACGACGACAACAGCCGAACCATAACAATGTCTGGAACTCAGCGCGTGTCCTGTGCCTTGCCAACCCCAGCGCATGGCTATGATCAACATTGGCGGCATATAATCGGCTCCAGATCATGTGGCCGCTTGTTCTGGCTGCGAGTTGAGGGGGTGAACTCTGCTTGTTTTTCTTTATTTTTTTCTGCGACTTCGATTGCGTGTGGTGAAAAACGAATGGGTATTTCACAGGTCATTAACGTCAGGGATCCGTTCTAAGCGGTATTTGCGCAAAATACAGAAATCGTTGCATCGCCCCTTTAAGAGTGTTCCGATGGATCGAAAATTATTTATT
Source organism: Ixodes persulcatus (assembly GCA_013358835.2). Classification (NCBI taxonomy): domain Eukaryota; kingdom Metazoa; phylum Arthropoda; class Arachnida; order Ixodida; family Ixodidae; genus Ixodes; species Ixodes persulcatus. Next base: position 1,534,426 of record JABSTQ010009452.1, read on the forward strand.
TCAACGTCGCCAATGTGTTGTCTTGAACGGAAAAAGTTCGGAGTATGTTAACGTAACGTCAGGAGTCCCACAAGGCTCGGTCCTGGGACCACTTTTGTTTTTGATTTATGTAAACGGATATTTCCGTGGGAATTTCCTCCTGTATACGGTTGTTTGCTGACGACTGCGTTGTGTATAGGAAAATTAAGGACAAACAAGATGCTGCTACGTTGCAACGAGACTTGGATTGTATTAGTACTTGGTGTTCCAAGTGGCAGATGAATTTAAATCCAAAGAAGTGTGTACACCTGAGTTTTACCAAGAGAAAGAAAAAAATTGAAAGTACTTATCAGATAGATAAAGCCCTAATAAATAACGAAACTACCTACAAGTACCTTGGTGTCACACTGTCATCCGACTGTTCTTGGAATGCTCAAGTTGATGATGTCATCCTAAAAGCTGGCAGGGCGCTCAATTTTATTCAACGGAGTTTGAAATGTTCACAACCTGAATTAAAGAAAACCGCATACTTAACATGTGTTAGGCCGATTTTAGAATATGCCTGTGCCGTCTGGGACCCTCCGCACATAACCTTGATTGATAAATTGGAAGGAATTCAAAATAGAGCTGCTACGTTTGTACTGGGTCGTTATGGGCGGAGGGAGAGCTGCACTAAAATGAAAAGCGAATTGAATTGGGAACTGCTTTCTTCTCGACGAGAAAAGTTGAGACTGACGTTTTTATTACTCATATGTAATAATAAAACTGGCATTAACAGAGAAGTATATTTAAAACACCCACATTATGTTTCTAGGCGGACTGAACATGCTTTCAAAATCCGAGAGTACCACGCTAGGACGAACATGTATGCAAATTCTTTTTTTGTTAAAACCATTGCAAAGTGGAATAGGCTGTCTGAAGACCAGGTGTGCTCTACAAATGAAGATGTATTTTTTTCAAAACTGTAACCCCCCTGCAATAACGCCTCCGGGCAATGCGGGGTAATCTTTGAATAAATAAAGAAATAGAGGGACCGTCCTCTGCGGCGTTTGATCTGCTAAAGTGGAAAGGGTGGAAGGCTTCGGGGGGGAGCTTGTCTTGCTTTTCTTAACTCGCAGCAGGGTATACAGTCAAACCCGTTTATAACGAGCAGCAAGAAATGCTACGATCAGTTCAATATAGGAAGTATGTAGTTTGATATAGCAAAAATATTTCACAACGAACTTCCACGATGCGTTCGTTGTAAGGCGAGAGCTTCTCTTTCTTTCTCATACCTTCGCTTCCACCTTCTAACAACACGCTAAAACTTTTTTTTTTTTCATGCATGCAGATTTTTTTTTTTTTTTGTTTTTTTAGCTTTTCTCCCCTTCTGAATTGCTTCTTTTCGTGGGCTCGTTATAAACGCTTTGGGATGAATTTTTTTTTTTTCTGTGCGTGTGTGCAAAGTTTTTTTTTAGCTTTCTCCGTTTGTGAATCACTTCTCTTGCTCAATTTTGTTTGTGGCTTGAGCTTCTAAAATTTTCTTTCTTTCCTACTTTTTTTGGGGAAGGGACAGGCTAGAAGACGATTGTTTGTGTGTTTTTGGAAGCCTTCTTGGGAGAAAAAGTTCGATATAGCCAACATGTTGTTTGTTATAAAAGGTACTTTTTACATGCATTTTTATTTAAATTTTCCGCGAGTTCGACATCGACAATACTTCGCTGTACATGGGTTCGTTAACGGGTTTCACTGTAGTACAGTAGATGTCATGGGCACTGGCTGCTCTCTTGACTATCAAATATTTTTCATAGCCAATGAAGAAGATAAATAAAATTGTTTCTAACTGATTTTGAGCCTGGTCGAATAAACAGAATTGAGATATTCATTCAACTGGGCTGCAGTCGCAGAGCATTGTGGTACTGAAATGACTTGGTCTGATGGTTAGCCAACTTCTGAAGCCTCGTTGGCAGAATGAGCCATATATCTCGTGGATCTGCATAGACTCTGTGCGATGGTTAGCCAAAATTTGAAGCCTCGTTTTCGAACTTAGCTATGTAGTCTCTTTGTACTGGTAAGTCAGTCTACAGACATTGTCTGAAGCATGTTTCTTCCTTGTATGACGGTCCTTTCACGTTGGTCATACAAAACTGTCTGCACGCATGTTTGAAGTATTCATATGTACCGTATTTACTCGAGTAATAGCCGCACTGTTTATGAAGAAAACCTGAGGGTTCGCTTTTCCGCGGAGCACGCAGATTGCTAATCACCGCGATCGACAGCATGAGTCCAACTGTTTACAGGACAGAGATAACATCTTTGCGCGAAGATACCATCTGTGAAGATTGCGTTTGTATGGAGAATCGTGTTCTAGATCTTGTTATTAGCCATGCTATTTATGCGCAATGCAATGATTTGCTGTATATGTGTTCAGTGGGAAAGTAGACGCAAGGGCCTTGTTCATAAATAGTGCGGCTATTACTCGAGTAAATACGGTATGAAGCAAACATGCCTGGGCGTGTCCGCACATAATTCTTCCATCATGCCTGCAGCAAACATTGTGTCTTTTGTGTGATGTATGAACAGCGTGACTGCGGCTTAACAGAGCTGTAGCCAGAGTCACAGACAGCAAGCACGCACCTGTAGGAGGATGTAGGCCACATGCTGGGGGCTGGTGTGCAGGCTGCAGTTGCCGACGGACGACACGGTGCCCCTTGGCAGCACCACCACGAGCGCGTCTCTGCTGCTGTCCACAAAACTCAAGACCGTCCGGTGGTCCATCGCCTGGACTGTCACCTGGCGGGACTTCTCGAATGCCTGGACGAGACAAAACACCCGTCAAAGCAAGACGGGTGAGGAACTCTTACATCTTTCTCGATTGTTTGCCAAGGAAGCCCTCTCGGTCTCGGCACTGATGCTGAGGCTGTGCAGAAGCCTATAAGACTTTGTAAAAACGGAAATACACACTTTTCAAGCATCACTCGATTGATCTGAATTACCTCACAATCGGAAATTTTCAAAAATCATCCCCGCATATAAATTTGGAGACCCCAATGACCTATCTAATTACAGACCCACCTCCCTTACAAACATACCATGTAAATGATTCCAGCACATCATCTACTCGCGAGTCACGAACTACCTCACTAACTTCAGCTATCCTCACCCTCATCAACACGACTTTCGGAAACATCTTTCTTGCGAAATTCAGCTATTCAAATTTGTAAAAGACTCGCATAATACTTTTAATGAGTGTTGTATTATGGATGCTATTTTTATTGATTTCGCTAAAGCATTTAATACTTCTTTTTGAGCTCTGCATGAGGCCAAGCCAACCCGAAAGCCCGGGCTGAATAGCACGGATCGTTTTTGGGCCTGGGCTGGGCTCAGGCAATGGTGTAGTTCACTTTCCAAACCGCTGAAAAGAAAATGCTAACACATTGATCATTTATATTTTAAAGAAATGAAAAATCTGAAGTGCGAACTTGGGTACAACGCCACTAAAAATCATCTTAGAAATAAATAAAGCTGTCTTGGACTAAGAAAGCCTAAAAATGCTGTGTACTCCAGCCATAAGCGCCACCAGTGAAAGAAAGTGTAGCTGAATAAGTCATGAATGAACGACAAACCTGCCTGAAGCATGAGTCCCTGGACAATCTTGTTTCTACATAAAAACACGTAAATACTGAACACCTTTAAGCCATCGTGACTTCAGTTCATACTGGACTGCATAGAATCTGTGACTTGTATATGCCCTATAATGTCTCGAAGCTTTTCTGAATGTTTTGAACGTGTGCTATTAAAATCTCTATGTTGACATTCACATTTTTATGCCGACACATAATGTCTTGACAGCGTCTTTCATGTAAATTAGGTGAAGCGAACCAAATGCCCCAACACCTTCCCAGGGCAGCTTTGAATTTAAGAGACGAGGCATGCCTTGGCCTCTCATTAGGCCGGGCCTGGGCCGTGCCTGATCAGGTAGACATTCCATCGGGCTGGGTCCGGGTCGGGGAAGGCTAACAGTCAGAGGGCCCGGGCCAGGCCGGGCCTCAAAAGGTAGGTCTGTGCAGTGCTCTCCTGTCCCTAACTATCATTTACTCCTGAAACTCTCTCAAGTAAATATTAATAGTCATGTTATCAGTTGGATTTCATAATTTCTTACTAATCGCAAGCAGTCTGTTTATATAGATGACACTTCATCCTCCCCCATCACTGTCAATTCCAGAGTTCCCCTGGGCAGCGTACCTTAGGACCACTTTTGTTTCTCATCTACATAAATGACCTACCTTAGCTAATCGCGTCATCCATGAGACTTTTCGCCGATGATCGTGTTTTGTCCTGCCGAATTTCCCATCCTAGTGACTCAGAGACTCCTCAACGCGACATTGTCATCTTGGAAGAATGGTGTTTAACATGGCAAATAAACATCACTGTTTCTAAAACCAAGCAAATTTCTTTTTATTGTTTTAAACACTACATTCCTTCTAACTCTAATTTCTCCACTTCTATTTCATTTGTTCCCTCAAATAAGTACCTAGGTAGTATCACTTCCACTGAAGATCTGACCTGGAGTGCTCGGATCAATAATATAGTTAGCAAGGCATCAAGGACACTTAGGTTTCTTAGAAGACATTTGTATTTAGCACAGTAAGACATTAAACTTACTGCATATGAAACCCTCATCCGCTCAAAACTGGAATATGCCAGCACTATTTGGTCCCCTCATCAGCAGTACCTCATCAAGAGATTAGAGTCTATACAAAACAAAGCCATCCGCTTCATTCATCGTAACTATTCCCCAGAATTCAGTATATCTGAACTCCAGGCTATTTCTAACCTAACTCGACCACCTCGATTCTCGCCACAAACTCTTTCGTCTTTCCCTTTTTCACAAGCTTTATTACAACATGCCACCGTTCATGCTCACTTAGTACTGTAAGCCTGCCTCATACAATTCTTTGTGTCACGATCACTCCTTACAAATTCCACCTCTCTTCGGCCAAACTAATAAATTCATATATTCTCGTCTTGCTCTGGCTATTGAAAATTGGAATTGCCTCTCAAATGATATAGCTACTGAGATTAACGAAGTCATATTCTGCAAAAAATGCTGGACCTCAATGTTGTGATCTATATTGTTTTAACTCCCATGAGTAATCATGTTTTTTCGTTATTTTAGATATTACTACACTTTTTGTTTAAATTAATGAGTGCTCAATTCTGTATAGTCTGTTTTAAGTTTGTGAATCAATCTTAGTTATTTTTGTTGCCAATATATTCAGTGTTTTTTATGTGGCGAAACTGCGAATATGGGGTGCGTGTTCGGGGTTAGGGTCGAAATTCCCACGGAGCCTTGGCTTAACTGTCCACTCTGTCATTGCTGCGGTTGCGACTGCAATCAAAAGAGAGATAGAGTGCATTCTGAATGTCGCTGTGACGTCATTGTCACGTGCAGTGCCCTTTCGGGTATGAAAAGTCGCAAATTTCAACTCTAGCATGCTGAAATGAAATACTTGAATACATCCTGACCTAGAAATTGTGATAGGAGGGTGGGTATTTGTTAAGCTGATTGCCTCCACTGGGGGAATATTTGTGGCTAATGGTTGGTCACAAGAGCTGTCAATCATCGTGCCCAAGATCATTAAAGGGTAACTGCAAAGAAAAAAGTTTTTTTTTTAAACAGCCTACTTGGGTCAAGCATGTCAAAAAACAATTTTTCCGCGAGGAAACAATTTTTTTTCAGCAATATTTATTGCGTGAGACTGATTTTAATTTGCGGCTATTTCGTCCGTTTTAAATCGCGCGCCACGAAGTTGGAACTCTGTGACGTTGATCCCAATCGGCTGCTATTGGCTAAGAGTTTGATTGACAGCTTAGATCTTGGTTGTTAAACCTTTGTTATATGTTGTACTTTCCTTTTGAGTGGCATATTTTTACATTTAAAGAATAACCCATGTAATGAGAGTTATATTTTTTACAATTGGTTTACAAGACGGGCTCTTCCGTTTGGATTCATACCAAAACAAACAAAAGCTTCGCCATTCTTTCATGGCTGCCGAAGTCTCTGCTTCCGCCTGTCTCGACTAGTCGTTTCGCCGAAGTGATCAGTGTTTCGTGTTGACCCAGGTGCTTGAGTGAGACTTCCTGAAGTGAAGTAGTGTGTGTTTAGCAGCTGTCGCCAGTGTTAGTGATAGGAAGCGACGCGGGGTTTTGGCTTTCATAGCGCAGTTTGTTTCTTTCTTTTTCCTCTTTGCTTTCTTAGCGTGTTTTTTTTTTTTCCTTGCTTGCGCGTGCAAATGCCGACCTTTTTTTAGATGTCAGCTCCTGTAAGCAGCGCCGTTGCTCTGTAAAGTGCTGCGAGATGAGTGATCGCGACAGCGAGTCTTCTCGCAGCCATGTCGCCCCGAAAGATCACAAGCTGAATGCTATTTGGCTACAGGCAATCGGGCGTTCGCGTGGCGACAAACGAGTCCAGGTATGTTCTCGTCATTTCGCTCCGGAGGCCTTCGAGATTCGCACCGAGGCACTTCTCAGGTCACATCTTCGCGACATGTGCTCGCAAAACCCAGAGCTTATCGCGTCCCGTCAAACCAAAACAATACCGGCGCCATGTTGAACGTGCGTTGTTGCCACATTTTCCCCGACCAAATAAAAAACGAAAGCAAACCGGCTCTAGCTTCCAGCGTACATGGACGACACCTTCCCCCTTTCCCGTTCCCCTCCCCCCTCCCTGCCCGATCGGGTGTATCTCAAAACATCCCATTCGCGTTTGAACCTTGCGCATTTCGTCCCATTCTCATTTGGTCCTTCTCGTTTGAACCTTCTCATAAGATCCAAATTGTATTTTTCGCAACTGGACCCATTCTCATTCCGCCCGTTCGCGCTACGACCGAATGGCACTAGTTCGGCATGCTTCTAACGTCGTTATGCCTTCGCGGCTTTGTTGATGAGCCTTACCTTGCTTGGGGCCCCAACATACCATCAGATATATGTTATATGTAGAGGTACGCACTGAAATTGTACAATGACGCCTACTTCCCTTCCTCTAAGCAAACGAAAAAAAAAGCGATGAACATTTAATTTGGAAACTTTGTTCGAACAGAAATAGCATACATTATAGAACTGGTGGCATTGTTCCAAGCCGAGAGACCTCAAACAACGTGACATTTCGGAATATGATCTGGCTATGATAAATAGTTGGTCTGTTTTATTGTCAGCTAGTAGCTTTTCACAATGACCTCGACATACTGCTAAAATCCTTAGCAGAGAGAGTATGCCGGTAGCGTGGCGCGCGCGCGCCCACACGCACGCACGCACGCACGCACGCACGCACGCACGCACGCACGGACGCACGCACGCACGCACGCACGCACACACGCACGCACGCACGCACGCACGCACGCACGCACGCAAACAAAAAAAAAAATATATCAATGTATTTCTTAA